>RCUC01148551.1:0-49587 GCA_003697995.1 Taxidea taxus jeffersonii | reverse complement strand
TCGCAGGCAGAAAGGCAGACAGAGAGAGAGAGAGAAAGAGAAGGAAGCAGGCTCCCTGCTAAGCAGAGAGCCCTATGCCTTACTGGATCCCAGGACCCTGGGATCATGACCTAAGCCAAAGGCAGAGGCTTAACCCACTGAGCCATGCAGGCTCCCAGCAGCACATGATGTTTTTGTTAACCTTTATGAAAATCTGTCCTTATTAGGTGAATATACTAGTTTTACATTTATTAAGATTATTGATATATTCTAATGTTTCTACAATTAGATTTTTTATTCCATATATGTGTGTGTTGTTATTTTTTTAACCATTGTATCTCTTTGATTACTTTGTTTCTTTTCATACTTTCTTTTAGACTGAATGTATTTTTATTACATTCCCTTCTTTCTCACTTTATTTAGAAGCTGAAGATGAATTTCTCCTGTCTAAAATATTCAATATAACTTTCATCTGAACAAAAAAAATCTTAAGCCTTCAACATGTTTCCAAAATATAAGACTTTATGTGAAATTAGTGATAATAATAGCCTCGCCTTTAAAAAACAATAAGATATTAGATTACACTTAATGTCAATAGTTAATTTAACTTCTGTATTTGTCATTTTTTCCTTGCACACCATACATTTCTAATGGTTTACTTCTATGTTGAGGAAAACATTTCTAAAATATTTCAGTGTGGGTCAATAAGAGGCAAATTGTCTTGTTCTTTGTGTCTTAAAATCTCATCTTGCTCTTAATATTAAATCATATTTTAGATAGGTAAGCAACTTTAAATTGGTAATACTTTCTCTCCAACACTTTCAGATGTTTTGTAGCTTATATTAATTTAACGAAAAGACTTCTGTTAATCTAATTGTCATTCTTTTGTAGGGAATGTGTTCTTTTTCCTTGGTAGCTTTTAACACCCTCCTTGTTAAATTTACTTATTTATTTTTAGCACTTTATTCTTGATAAATTCCTCAGTAGTATTCTACAGTATTCTTCATCATTTTTTTTTCTGTATAACCTAGTGTGTTAACTTCTCCATTTAACTTTTCTTTAAATGCCTATAGGTATGTTTGCCAAGATTTCAAATTGTTTTGTTTTTTAAAAGTGTTATTATTTTTATTTAGTTAACTCTGATTTCATTTTATAATGTATTATTTTTGACATTATGACTTATCTACTTGATGTTCCTCGATATACTTATTTAAAAATTTGTCAATCCTTTTTCTTAAATAGCATTTCTTCTGGAACATAATCACCTTCAGTTATGTATTTACTTCTTTATTTGTCATGTTGTTGATTATGTGTGCATGCATGTGCTCAAGATGAAATGGATGTTTGGCTGTTTCTCATTCTACCTCCCCAGTCTAGTACTGGCAGCTTTGGGCTTCTTCCATGTTACTATGCTGAGAACAGTACAGTAAGTCATCAAGCTTGTGATTAACTTCCCTGATCATGAGGGTTTCTTTTTTTTTTAAAGCAGTCCCCTCTCTCAATGCAAAACTTTATTTAATTTGCAGCACTGACCAATCTTTTTTCCTCCATCTCAAAACAATACTAACTCAAACCCTGAATTCCAACAGTTTGGTTCCAGCACCTCCCAAGAATTTGCCTGGGAAGTTCTTTCCCATTAACCAAAAGAACTTACTCTCCAGGGAACTTTACCAGTTTCCCTATATAACCCTGGCTTTTGCCACCAACACCTTCTGCTTATCCTCAAAATCATGCCTCTTTGATATCCCCTTTTTGTTTTAATTATTATATGTTTTATGCTGAGGAATACCCTCCCGAGATAAATAAGGAAATGGGTTTTGTTTGTTTTTGAGTGTGCCTAAGGCATGCTCACAATGTAATCTATCTGTGACTATTGGACTTATAAGGATAGAGCCAATATTAACTAATTATTCAGTAAATTAAAAAAAAATTGAGTTGTCAAGAATTGAAAAGATGGATCTCACAGAAATACCATTTGCAAGTTATTTAATGAGTACATATATCTTGAAACCATTTGGTTTTCTAATTTACTTAGATAAATTTAGTAGCATTTTCATTAACTTTTTCATGATAAAAGTTAAGTGGAATTTTTTTGCACTATTAAGCTCTTAAAAATACAAATGTAAATACCAAAACACTAATGTATACATACTATAAGGCCATATAACCAGGAAATCCGAGAGGGAAAAGAAGTATCAATCTCAGTGGAGTCTTCTATAAATATTAGACAAGAATTGATATATTATTACTCAATTATTATGCTAACAAAAATGCTGGGGTGGTAAAAATTGATGAGAACATTTGAAAATCATGACTTGATTTGATCTACAACCCTGGAAATAATTCAAATGATCCAGGAGATTCTTACAAATTTCTTTTTTGGACATATCCCTCTATTTGTATTAATTTTCAAAAACTACAGAGCAAATAATTAATATGCTAAATTTAATCTAATGCCAACATAAATCCAGTCTCATGAAACCTGAAAAACTAGATTTTTATATATGAAAGATACACTAGAATTATGTAGTCCAAAATCAGTTCTCACAGATGAGGGAAAAGAATCAGTATAATGAGCTGAACTCTGATAGTACTTAGGTAGTTACTTGGTAGTATGTCCAGAAAATTTCTAGATACACATATAAAAATAGATGTAAAATTTCCTACTACCTGGAGTTCCTTACAAGCTTTATTGAAGATTCTAATCAACTAGCTCCATATAATCCCCCTATATTTTAGATTATGTAAAAGAAAGCTATCTAGATTAAGAAAACAGAATAATGTTACTAGAATTTTCTTTGTTCTGATCTAATAATGTATTTGGTTACTTATATGCATACTTCTGTAATGCTGTTTGTAAGTTGAATATTTTTCTCATTGTAAAAATGAGAAATATAAGAGATTGGTCACATTTTGGCAGTGTTTTATCTCCAAGTTAAATTTAGCTATAATATGTCATTGCTCAAGACTTTACCTATTGTTATGTTTAATCAACTCATTTATTTTACTCAATTCTACATCTTACATGAAATATAATCCTTTGAATATTATAGTAGTAACTTATTATCATTTGTATTGAAGTTTTAAGAAAATGTCTCTTATGGGTGCCTGGGTGGCTCAGTGGGTTAAGCCACTGCATTCTGTTCAGGTCATGATTTCAGGGTCCTGGGATCGAGCTCCGCATAGGGCTCTCTGCTCAGCAGGGAGACTGCTTCCCCACCTTTCTCTGCCTGCCTCTCTGCATACTTGTGATCTCTCTCTCTGTCAAATAAATAAATAAAATCTTAAAAAAAAAAGAAAATGTCTTCTAGAGAATTCTGTTAGAATTTACTATTTCCAAGTAAATCTCTGCAAGTTTTCATATTCTTAGCAAAAGTAATAAAAAAACTTTTGATGATACTTTTGATGTTGCATAACAAATTCTTAATTAAAGTGTAGTCATCAACAGACACATAATAATCAAAAATAAAAAGAATATTATTTATAATCTGTCACTGAGAATCTTAACCCAATGTTGTGTGATTGTGAAATTTTTCAAAATTGCCATCAAACTCTATCATGGCAGTATTAATAAGAAAAGGTATCTCTCAAAAAAAAGGGGGGGGGAGGCGTCTCTCAGCTCCATGTAAAAAACAAAATAAAATGAATACAAAAAGGAAAATAACAGTTACTTTGAATTGAATAATTTAATGTAACTTAAATAATACATTTTTGTGTAACTATCTACGCAAGTGCTAAATTTAAAAAAATAATAATTTTCCAAATTTTATAGCCTCAGAAATAATGCTCAGTAACATGTCTGCTACGAAGGGAGGAGAGGAAGAGCTTAATCAAACAAAACCATCAATTCCTTTTGGATTTACTCATCACAAGATTTAAAATGTGTTCTTTTTTTTTTAAGAGGCAACACGCTAGCCCTATAAATATATTTTATGAAGACAATATAGTGAGATTACAAATATGAAGCAATAGAATTGTAAGAACCTAGCGTGATAAAGTCCATAAAGGTATTGACCTTTTTTTTTTATTTTCTGAAATCACCCTGCCCTTTGAAGCAACAAACTGAAGGTCTTGTAAAATGACTGTATTCTGCTTTACCTGACCATCTGACAAAGAGTTTAGGAAAAAATCATCAGTGTCTGGTCTTTGAGAAACTTTAACTGTGTATTGGGTTTTCAGTGTCTATAAGAGTTCATTCTTCAGAAGGAAGAATATACCATATCTGTAAGTGTAGTATTACCTGTACAAAATGTCTCATCATAACTATAAATTCACCCTTCATCAAATGCATAATAAATAAGTTCATGGGTTTGAAAATTACAGTCTTTTAAAACAAGCTCAATCAAGACTGAACATGGTAAGCACTTCCTACGCAACTGATTAGGAAAGTGCATGAACTAAATTTCCTGTGACCTATGTAAACAAAAGCTAATTATCTTTACAATCAGATTCTTTCAACTGGCTGATAGTGGACATTAAATAAGGAAAAACTCCAAGTGAATGTGTTTTTCTTTTTTTCCTAGTTTTCTGTTTAAATAAGCTGTGTCACCTCAGAGAACTATAGAAAAAGCCCTTCCAAATATGTTCAAGGCCTAAATAGTTAAAACAATAAAAATTAAATATGGTTTTTAATTTTAAAAATGTTTTAAAAATTAAAAATAAAAAATTAATAACAATAACAACATTTTGTTGAATTATTACTTATTGCAGGCTTTATGTTAAGGTATATGAACAATTCAAACAAAACAACTTAGACTGATGTGTAGTGATTCGTCCAAGATGACTACACTGATGAAAAGATCTGGATTCTGGTTACTCATGATAACCAAAAATCAAGGATTCTAATTATCAATTCACTATTGAACAGGCACTAGCTATATACTTTTAAATCTTCACCTTATCAACATTTCCATAATATAAATATGGCATAAAGCACTAGTAAATAATTATGCATTGAAATCATTTTCCTGCTTATTTATATGACTTATTCCCTTACACATACATATTACTCTGTATTGATATATGCATGTCAATCCTACCATTGTGGTAACTTTAAGCCATGTTTCTTATTACATATATGAATCATATTAAGTGGAAAAGGAAAATACTTTTAAATATCATTATTGTATCACAGAGCCACATTTTCTAGTGCAAAGACTTATAGCCTATGTAAATATATCATTTGAATTAGAATACAATTTGGATTATGCTCACTGCAAATGTGGTGATCCAATGGGTTTATGTACTATTATCTGCCATGGTAAGCATAATATAATCCCACTAGAAGATTTAACATACCTAAACAAGCAGGGACACATTACTGTAGTCACTCCTTAAGTAGAATTAGAATCTCAGACATCATCTGAGTAATTTAAGTAATCATGGAACATGATTTCTCCTTGGAAAGATAGAGTAGGGTGTTCTGTTATTTGTGGGCTAATAGAGCTCCATGAATATGTTATAGTAAATGACTTAATCCACTACAGTACTCATTTGCACTCACACAGTAAAAAAAAATATAGATTGTGGTTATAACAAGGTCACATTGTTTAATATCAAAAGCAACTACATTTAAAATTTGGGACTCTTCAGCCACTGAGGGACAGTTCATTTGATCTTCTCTAAAGCTGGCCATCTGGTGGCTTCATTTCAAACTGAAGTCATGTTCTAAAAAATGTACTGTGATTCTCTAAGGATGTGGCTAAGCCATTCAACTCTATTTCCAGAAATTATAGTAATCAAATGTCACAATGATATAAAATTATCCCATGGAATTGGAGAGTACCTTCTACAGCAGGAGCTTCTCACTGAGAGAAGATTCCCTGGGCTGGAAGGATGCAAGCAGCATGAGAATAAAAGTAAAACACAGAAGGCATAAGGAGAGGGCCCAGGGGTGTCCGTACTGAGGTTGTTCTGTGCCCGTTTCCAGCTCACTGACTTCCCTAGCCGTTGGCTTCCCTTTCTCTGCACTCCTAAAACAGCAAACCTTACATTATGTCTACAGCTGTCAGATTTGGGTGGGCAAGAGAATTTTAGGCCCAACCAGAGAGATTCTGATTCCAGAAGTCTTAGAGAAAATCCAAGTATCTGCATTTTAAATAGGCATCACAGAGGAATCCCAGCACTGGGACTGCAAACCTCATACCTGTGAAACACTGCTTTAGGAAACAGGTTAACCTCAAAGCATGTTAATTGTATTTGCATTCCAAGGCTTAGCAGAGTATTTATTTATTTGTTTGTTTGTTTTTTGTTTCATTAATGAAAATGAGTGTGGTATTTCAGTGCCTGAATACTCGTTTTGTTCTTTTTAAAATATTTTATTTCTTTATATGACAGACAGAGATCACAAGTAGGCAGAGAGGCAGGCAGAGAGAAGGGGGGGGAAGCAGGCTCCCCAATGAGCAGAAAGCCCGATGTGGGGCTGGATCCCGGGACTCTGGGATCAGAACCTGAGCCAAAGGCAGCAGCTTTAACCCACTGGGCCACCCAGGCACTCCTGGTTTTGTTCTTAATCTTAGCAGGAATTGGCACAACTGTATTTATTTCAATATTCTCATTTACAGGGCTAGGGACCAGTGGAGGGAAACATATTGAGACTACAGAGGCAAAATATTGTGCACATTAAATTTTTTTAAATTTAATTTCTCATTTTGCCAGAGGGATAGAAGGTAGAGGGAGGGCCAAAAAGGGTGAATGGGGTAAGAGGAACAGGCTTCCAGTTATGGAATAAAGAAATAAATCATAGAGCAAATGGTATGACATAGGGAATATAGTCAATGGTAGTAGGATAGTGTTGTAAGATGAACAACAGTACCTATGCTTGTGGCAAATATAGTATGGACATATATACTTGTGAATTCCTATGTCACACATCTGGAACTAATGTAACATTGTGTGTCAACTATACTTCAATAATAATTTTTAAAAATATAATCTTTCTAGTTCCATCCATGTCGTCGCAAATGGTAAGATTTCATTTCTTTTGATGGCTGCGACATGGATGGAACTAGAGGGTATTATGCTTAGCGAAATAAGTCAATCGGAGAAAGACAACGATCATATGATCTCCCTGATATGAGAAAGTGGAGATGCAACGGGGGTGGGGGTTAAGGGGGTAGGAAAAGAAAAAAATGAAACAAGATGGGATCGGGAGGGAGACAAACCAAAAGAGACTCTTAATGTCATAAAACAAACTGAGGGGGGTAGGGGGAGGGGGGTTGGAAGAGGGTGGTGGGGTTACATTATATGTTTAAATTAAAAAAAAATATATATATATATATATATATAATCTTTCTAACCGGAGATGAAATCATTAGTGGCATTAAAAACAACCATTCCTGAGTTTAGAGATAGGGCATCGTTGCCGTAGGTGACATAAGAAACCATCTTCAGAAGAAGGAGAAGTCACAAGGAAGACAATTGCAGGTATTTATTTAAATTTGGGGAGGGGGGGGTTTCAGCATATGCTCTGCAGGAGGAGCTAATTCCCTCTTATCTTCTAAAGGAGAAAGTTGTTTGGTTCCCCCAAGATTGTCGACCTGTGATCTCTTAGATGCTGTTAAGAGAATGTAACTATTTTTTTTATCTGTTTTTGTTTCATTATTAGAAATTGATCAAAATCATTTCAACATGTAGCAGAGTAGTAGTGGTAACATAATTGTAATAGTTGTTCAAAAGCTTAGGGTTAAACTTAATATATTTTTACATGCATTTGAGGTTTTTTTTTTTTTTTTTTTTAAGATTTTATTCATTTATTTGACAGACGGAGATCACAAGTAGGCAGAGAGGTAGGCCGAGAGAGAGAGGAGGAAGGAAAGCAGGCTCCCTGCCAAGCAGAGAGCCCGATGCGGGGCTCGATTCCAGGACCCTGGGATCATAATCTGAGCCGAAGGCAGATGAAGATCACAAGTAGGCAGAGAGGCAGAGAGAGAGAGGAGGAAGCAGGCTGTCTGCAGAGCAGAGAGCCCGATGCGGGGCTCGATCCTAGGACGCTGGGATCATGACCCTAGCCGAAGGCAGCGGCTTTAACTCAGTGAGCCACCCAGGCGCCCCTGCATTTGAGCTTTTAACAGCATTTGTGATTCTCAAAAACAGTGCAAGTAAGGGAGTAATGGAACTCTGGTTTGCAGAGTGTATGACTGAGCAACTGACAAGTAGATGAGTACCATCTCAAGGTTATACAGAGAGTATGTAAGGTCATCTCAGGTCTATGCTTCCTTACTTAACTTTTCTATAGCATATGAAGAAGAAATTGACATGTACCCTTGTTTATGGATGACTCCCCCCGCCCCAACTTCCCATGCTTCTTCTCCCCCTTCCTTCTTCTCACTCTTTTCTTTTTGAAGGCCTGTACCATCTTATTTTCATGTAAATACTGAAAACATTCACTTTAAAATGTAGCCTTTCTCAGACTAGATTAGTGTTCCAGCTGGTGGGAGATTCCCTGAATATTTGAAAAGTGAACGGGGCACCTGGGTGTCTCAGTGGGTTAAAGCCTCTGCCTTCAGCTCAGGTAATGATCTCAGGATCCTGGGATCGAGCCCCGCATCAGGCTCTCTGCTTAGCAGGGAGCCTGCTTCCCTCTCTCTCTGCTTGCAACTCTACCTACTTATGGTCTCTCTCTCTGTCAAATAAATAAATAAAATCTTTGAAAAGTGAAAAAAAACAAAACTCTGTCAAAGTAGTTCCCTTGGACCTATGAATCTTCCTATACTTGTGATATCTGGTGCCATAAAGTTCCTTTCAAGAAATTTACATAAGCAGCTTTAAAACATAAAGGGGTGGAGATCAAAACACTTACTAAGCCCCTTTTTCTGTGGCAAGCCTGACTTTGACCAGGGGACTGGGGCCACTGGCCAGTCTCCCAGGCTCTCTGGCTTCTTTGTCTCTGTCTAAAGGAAACAGACTTAACTGTGCTTACTTTGGAAGTGCAACGAATCCGAATCCTGATGGCTAGAAGAACTTCTGGTGTTACCCCAGGTTTGTTCCATGTTAGGGAGATCATTGAAATTGTTTTGATGTGTTGATCAGTCATGGTATGTGGAATGGATGATCTTTGAGTCTTCTGGAGCTCAAAATTCTGATTTCTAATCCAAAGTTTCCACTCTCTTTCCTCTTCCCTATGTACAGTTGATTTTCTCACAAGTCTGCCTCTGGGACACTATACTGTAATATTGAGAAATAAGAATAATCCTGAGAATTTTAAGCACAGTGGTATCTCAGGCCACTGAGGCCTCGTGGAAGTGTTTTGGGGGAGAATAAATTAAAGTCAGGGGACTTAGAGGTTGTACTCAGTAATACTAAATAATCTATTTTAAAATATGTGATTATCCTGCCCCTGATGTTTCCCATCTCACAAGGTGTATTTTAATCCGTAATTGGTTGATGAGCTTCAGGCTAGCAATTACGCACTCCTTTTCTATTAAATGACATGGAAAACCACCTGAAAATATTTCAAAAATGCTTTAATTTGTTTGCAAAAGATATCTGAAAGAAAACAAAACAAATATAAAAGCACTTAGTAGTTCATTGGTTTCCAAGGTGTATTTTTTCTAACAATACAATAACATTGGAAGAAATTAACAATGTAACCCCTTCTCATTTAGCTCCTGGAAATTTTAATTCCATAGCTCTTTCCCATGCTGAAGGGAAGGGAGAATAACAAAGGTATTATCCTACATAGGCCTCAGAGGAGTTGTTTTAATAGAATGGAATCATGGCTGCTGATCTCATTTTCCCATAAATGTTCACAGCTCAATCTCATGGAATGGCTGTGTTTACCACCACTGATGTTTATAATCAGTGTTAACACAGGAAACTTAGACAGTCAGCCAGGCAGTCCTTTTCTTCTCTTGTTAACTGGGCTTGTTATTACTGTTTCTTCAATTTCCTAGAGGATTCATGTACATAATCATGTCAGCTGCTAAACTGGTGGGAATTGAAGCTTTTCTACATTTTGAAAGCATTAGCATGTGCCAACTTAGTAGCTACATAAATTAATGCTTTGCTTTTCACTTTTTAAAAACTTCTAGCAGTTTGAGCATCTCTAGTTTTTTGGTAGATATGTGTTGTCAGCATAGAATAACTTGAGTTTTGGCAATGATTAACTTAATTAGATCATTATGGAGCCGATCAGAATAATGAAGTCCTCAAAGTAAGTTTACCAAGGTTTTGTTACTGTCAGTATTTGAATCATTTTATTTAATTTCCTCATATTTATCATATTGTTATTCAGGTAAATGTTATACCTCCATTACATTTACATTTAAAATTTAATTAACAACAATCATTAGAACACAGTTCATTTCTAAAATAATTTTCTTATTATAAAACAGATGTGTCTTGATTGTAGGCATTTATAAAATGCATATGAGAGAAAACAAAATAATAATTACTTGTAATTCCACAATCCAGAGTGAAGATGCTTAATATTTTGGTGTATTTCAATCTTTTCTTATGCATATAGTCTAAAATAAATGTCTTACCGTTCAACCCATTTAACTATGACTTCTTCCCCTTCTATTCCACAAAAACTTATCTCACTGAGTCTCTTACGAATTCATTATTGCTAATTTTAATGAAAACCTCTTTATACGTTCTTATCTGCCTTGCCTTTCCCTAAATAATTGGGTGCCGTTATATATTTCAAACTCTATGAGGTCAGGGATTGCCGCATCCTATTTACCTTTGTGGTCTAGTGCTAGTAGAGTGCATGGCACATAAGTCCCTGGATAGTTTGTTGAATAAATAATCATATCCCGGGGCGCCTGGGTGGCTCAGTGGTTAAGCCTCTGCCTTCAGCTCGGGTCATGGTCTCAGGGTCCTGGGATCGAGCCCCGCATTGGGCTCTCTGTTCAGCGGGGAGCCTGCTTCTCCGTCTGTCCCTCTCTCTGCCTGCCTCTCTGTCTACTTGTGGTCTCTGTCTGTCAAGTAAATAAATAAAATCTTAAAAAAAAAAATCACATCCCTCATCTTCAAACAATACCTCCCTTTTATTTTATGGCAATAACCCTTATGGATTTTCCATTACTTATCTAGAAAGGTATTTAAAATCTCTTTCATTTTTCTCTTGTCCTTTACTTTCAAAGTCAGTAACTTTCTGTTCAACATCTTCATCTCTCCACTCTATCTGGCTCTCCATGTAATCTTGTGATTTCATTTGTTATCTTTCCTAAATCAATATCCATCAGATATATTCCCTTGTCAGATTCATAAATGTATCAGCTTATTGTAGTTTTAAACTTTGATACATATGCATCTCAGAAGCAACATGTTCTAAACCAAAAAAATTATCCTCTTGCTTCCCTAAAAACAACTACATCTTTCTGTGAGGTCTTCAAGAAATAATCATAACTGAAGTGGGGTTGGCTTTGAGAGATGTTAAGATCCTAGTTAAAGAGAAAAAAAAAAAAAGGAGGGATTGAAGACAGTCAAGAGACATGTCCTTGATAATTACTTTTGAGGTAAATGCAGCAGCAAACCAAATTATTTACTAAGAGTCTGTTGAGTTTAGGTTTTGTATCTCTTGAGCTGGGGAAGTTGTGGATATAAAAATTCCTTGAAACAGGGACTTGGTTAGAGTATTAACCCAAAAAACTAAACAAAACTCTATAGCAATATACTGGATTAGTAAGCCAAACAAGCTACAAAAAGCTATAACTCTACACCAGAAAATCTAGCCTGTGAATATAGCCATTTATATACCAAAAGGAAGTAATCTCACTTAAAGTTTTAGTGAAAATGTATATATTTCCTACCCAAAACTATGCTTTCCAAAATGCATTCTGCAGAATACTAGGGATATATTAGCTGGGTTTATATAAGAAGGAAACAGACCCAGATGGTCAAATGAAATTTAGGGAAGCTGATATAAAAAATAATTTTATAAAAGATTTCTCAGGGACTTCAATATGATAATGTGTATTGGAAACTCCAAGAGGAAACTGTAGTATGCAGGGTTTCTTAAATATTCTTAACAATTCTTACTTTTTTAACAAAAGAATATATTAAGGGATAAATAGACTTGTGATTAAACTTTGAAATAGACTGCTATAAATAAATGTATGAAACCCAGTTGTATATAGTGGGTACTAAGCAAAATAAGATCTTAAAAAATGGAGTATACCAAACAATGAAGAAACATGTTTAAAATATAATTTAACTTTTTCTCAGCTACTTTTCTATGGTGGCTATAAGTAAATAGCTATTATCATAATTCTCCCATCAAAAAATATGGGGCCCCTGG
The DNA here is from genome assembly GCA_003697995.1 of Taxidea taxus jeffersonii. Taxonomy (NCBI): domain Eukaryota; kingdom Metazoa; phylum Chordata; class Mammalia; order Carnivora; family Mustelidae; genus Taxidea; species Taxidea taxus. Next base: position 37,364 of record RCUC01148551.1, on the reverse strand, counting down.
GTGGCTTAGTGGGTTAAGCCTCTGCTTTCGGCTCAGATCATGGTCTCAGGGTCCTGGGATCGAGCCCCACATCAGGCTTTCTGCTCAGCAGGGAGCCTGTTTCCCCCCCATACCCCCTGCCTACCTCTCTGCCTACTTGTGATCTCTCTCTCTGTCAAATAAATAAATAAATAAAATCTTTAAATAAATAAATAAATAAAAGCTGGTGAGCATTTTCTACATAAGGAATAATTATAAAAGTGCCTCCTAATTTTAACATGCATTACCAAAAAATCCACATATGGGATGTCAGCATGGTCAGTCAAGTGACTAATTCTTGATTTCATCTCGGGTCATGACATTTAGGTGATGAGATCAAGCCCCATGTCCAGCTCTGTGCTCAGGGTAGAGTCTGCTTGAGATTGTCTCTCTCCCTCTCCTTCAGCCCCTCTCCCCACTAGTGTGCTCTCTCTCTAAATAAATAAAAATAATAAAAAAAATTTAAAAGTCCACATATAAGTGGATTCATTCAAATCAAACTCACATTCAAGGGTCAGTTCTACACACATTCACATAGTAGATATGAATATAAATAAATATAACATAATCCTTCTCTCTCTTAAATATACTAAATAATATATGTGGTTCAACAAACTAGCTCTAATCTAAATATGAAGCGGGTTTTTGATAAATCATATTGTGATGTAAAGAACACTTCAGTGTTACAGAAACTTCAATTAAGTAGTTAATGAATCAATTAATTTGATTAGTATGTATTGTAACAGTACATTTAGAGATTAAAGACCATTGATACTAATACTGGAGTTCATCTTAGTACACTCAGATATAATTCTCTTGATTAAATTTAAGATAATGCATGATAAAAACTCTTAGCAAACGAAGAGTAGATGGAAATTACTTAACCTAAAAAAGGACATCCAATTTTAAAAAAGGATTAAGAATGTCATGCTTACTGAAATAATCCTTAATAAGATCAGCAACAAAAAAATGCTGCTACTATCAATTATGTTAAAGATTGTACTGGAGTCTTAGTCAATGCAATTAAAAAGTAAAAATAAAACCTATAATCAGAAAGTTAAGGCAAAAGTCTACTTTTAGTTATGTGACTATCCATGTAGAAATTGCCAAATGCATTTTTATTCTTAGAATAAATAATTTGCTGAACCAAAAGAAAAAGTCCACATGCAATATAAAATTGTAACCTTCAGGCCATAACATTCAGTTAGAAGAGTATCAATAAAAAATATAGAAAAATCCTTTATAGAAGAAACTTAAATATTTTACGGAAAACATCAAGCAAAGCAAATAGATGGCAACATTGACTATATTTTGGAAAGAAGCATTCTCCATCATTAATATACCACTATTCCTCAAACTGAACTATAGAATCAGTGCAATTCCAATGAAAATCTAATTGAGGTCCTTTACAGAACTTGATAAGCTGATTTTACATTGCATAAGGAAAAAAAAAAATAGGCAAGACATCTAAAAATCCCTGAAAGAGGACTAGGTGTGGATGTGATGAAATGTTTGAAGGGTGAGATGATAGACAATAATGAATCACGTAATAGTTTAAACATATTGAAGACTAAACCTGAGCGATATATTTTGTAATATGCAGGATATTGCTCACGTTGTGATAGATTTCAGAGAACAGTAAAGTAGATTCAAGAGAGGACACGTTTAAAGAGAGAAATTTGATAGAGTGGTAGAAATTTACAAAGAATTTGGCCACAAATCAAAGGAGAGAAATAGAATGAAAGATAATCATGGTCAAAGGTGTTTTTGCTTGTTTGTTGATTTTGAAGATGGGAAAAATTACATTGTTCTTTTATGCTAATAAAAATAATCCAGTAAAGCAGAACTTACTGATGAGGCTGAAAGAGTGAGGAAGAATCCTTAGAGTCATGTCCTTGAGAACTAAGAGATGTGATACAGTAATTGCTATGTTCCAAAGTTTTTTAAAGTAGAAAATGAAAGAATAAGCATTATCATTCATATGCATTCAGACATGCATGAACCTGATTTTGAGTTTTGTCAATTATTAATAATAAAACGTTAGTCATATTATTTAAGCTTCTCTCTACTTTAGCTTTCACCTGTGCAATCATACCATCTTATGAGGCTATTGTCAAGTTAAATAAGATAATGTATGCATAACACCTAACAATTTGCTCCGACACACATTGGGCTCTGAAATAACGACAACTACTAGTATTCTGATTTTTAATGAGAAAATCAACTACTTCATCCTTAAACTATTTCTCTGATTGTTACAATCAGTGAAAGACTCAAATGCAATGTCTATAGCTGTTTAACAGTTTCCTAAAACAGGCTATGTTCTGCTAAAACAAAACAAAAGAAAACACACATACTGATATCCAGTGATAGATAACATTAGATATATTAACTCAAACAACACCTATACTTTTCATAATTAGCCATCTGCAAATTATACTTAAATGTGTCATTTTGTTTCCACTATAAGATATTAAGTTACAATGATCCAAAAAATCCACTTTTAAAAGTAATTAACTATTGCTTGATTTGTAGCAAGGCATTTATATATGCTTTATACATCAAATGTAACTTGATTTAATTCAATTATTTTATTTTAAAATTTTAATTATAAGCTCACATTGTTGCCTTCCAGTGCTCCTTATAGAATTTAAATCTGGGAGCAGATGATTCCTTTTTAAGATCAGAATTTGTACCAAAAACAATCTAATATATGCTTAGTGGTCAAAAAATCATAAATGTTCCTTCTTAATTGCATGTAATTGGCATTACTGATTTAAATGTCCAAAGCATATTATTTTCTTTCCATTTTTCTCTTCTTACTTCAAGTGTTCCTTGGTTTTCATGGTGATTATAAGTTGCATATTTTTTAAGTACTTGAATCTTTGAATCATCATACACACTTTAAAAGACTAAGCCTTAGAATCTCAAATCCCAACAGCTAAGATGACATTTTACCTGACTTCTAAAACACACACACACACACACACACACACACACACACACACACACACAGGGAAGTGCTTACTTTTATAGTTTCTAAGAAGAATTTCTCTAAAGCTTTTCGTTTTCTCTCAAGATTACACAATTGGTGTGTAAACATTACCATTCTCACAATATCTGCCTATTTTGGAGTCAAAATTATTTACTGAGAAAATTCAAGATATTGAAACTACCAGGGTGATGACCCAGTTTTGAAGGGTCCATAATTACATCTAAAACAGAACCTGCTGACAGAGTTCAAAGCTTAGGATTTCAAAGTGATTGGATTTTGAATGCAATGAAATGCAGTGAAGGGCCTTCACTGGCCTCAGTGGGGGAAAGGACGAGTGACTGGTAGGAAGGAGATAAACAAAACGTATTCTAATGTGATCCAAAGTTAATGAACTTTCAAGCACGCACGAAAGGAACAAAATTCAAATGCACACATCAGTGATTTATATAGCTATAACTTAATTATTTGGGAAGAATTTCCATTTGTGTTATATGTTCTATTATCGATGTAACTCAATTGGATTGCCTTCTTATATTTGCATTTTAATGCACTAAGAGGATTTAATTTGAACTTTTCTCCCACAAGGCTATTCCAAATGGAAATTTATTTTTACGTTACTATTTGAGCTGTATTCCATTCATTATAATCAAACATGCCAGAGTGTACTATGTTGCATACAATCACTCAGATGGTGTGATTAGTATGGAATCAAACTCAACTTAATTTTTTAAATAACTTTGTCAGCTCTGGAAAATGACACCAATTCAAAGCTGTGCTTCATCATGACTAGGTTATAAACATCAAAACATCATGGTTATTTTGAAAATTTAATTAGACAAATATAATGATCAATAGGAAAAAAGTGAATTCATATTTCGTCAAGGAACCAATGCAGGAAAGCAAAAAGTACTAGGTAAAATCTGATACACTGTACACACATTATTTTAATATTGTTTGCTAACTTATTTTTATAAATCTATTTCTTTGTTTCAGAGTTTTCTTATAACAAAGCTTATAAAAGTATATGTTTAAGAATGCAAAGTTAATTCTAAAGAGCAGATATCCACACAGAACTATTGTTATAGTTTTTAAAGTAAGAAGTGAGAATCCTGAAAAATTCTTTAAAAAACATAAATTCCTGTAAAATACAATAGCATTTTGAATAAACCCACATCAGGCACCCATACACACACACTCACACACACAAACACACAAGTGCAAATCCATAGAAACATATATGTTTACATATATAGATATACACATAAAATTGGAATTTATTTTTTAACAAGTAATGAAATGGAAGTATAATTATCTCAACTTTTTAATGGGTTTTAAGAAATGAAAATTAAAATGCCTATTTAGAAATATTTAGGGCAAAATGCTTATAGAATAATGTTGCTAAGTATGACAGAAATAAAACTTTATTTTCAAAATATCTTTAAAAAGGCAAGTTTATAGAGGTTTTTATATAGTATTTATAGTCTGGATTGCCTACATTATACAACAAAGAATTCCAAATCTCAGAAACCCATTTGTTTTCCAAAGTGAATATTTGCCTGTGCTATATATCCATTAATTATTGGCAGAAAAAAGGCTTTTTGTGGAATTACTAAAAAAAATAAAAAAATAAAAATGACCTGATGAATAGTTCCTCATCTTTTGACACTGTCACTCAACATGAGCATCAGGATATGCCCTTGCAGGGGAAGAAAACATAGAGAATCGGGCACCAGCTATTAAATGCTGACAGATAGGAGTACCCCTATTAGGTCTACTCCCTTTTCACTGGCCAAACAAGTCACATGAACACACCTAACTTCAAGACGATGAGACAGTGTAGTCTCTGTATATGGTATATGCTCAAATAGTAAAGTGAATTAAAAAAATTGGTGAGAAATAATAATTTCTACCATACTTCAAGATCTTTTCCTTTTTTAACAAAACTGAACTCCCAACATGGAACTTGAACTCATGATCCCAGGATCAAGAGTTGCATGCTTTACCAACTGAGCCAGCCATTTGCCCCTTAGGCCCTTTTGCACTGTAAAGCTTATAACACCCTAAAATGTATTATGATTCTTAAAAGCTGGTGGTGAGACTGTACTGAATTTCCTAAACTTTCTTAAAAAGTGATTTTTTAAAAAGATTTATTTATTTATTTGAGAGAGAGAGACAGAGACAGAGGGCAAGCATGGAGGGGAGGAGAAGAAGAAGAGGGAAACTCAAGCAGGGAACTAGAAGTGGGGCTTGATCTCAGAATCCTGAGATCATGACCTGATCCAAAACCAAGAGTCTGGCTTAGCTGACTGTGGCACCCTGGCACCCCAAAAACATGACTTTTTATGTGGGATATTTTTGCACTAAATTTCTGTGAATATACATTGAAATAGTAGTTTATGCTGCATTTTAACATAGAGATAAATAAACTAAAAATATGTTATAATTGCACTTTAGTAACTAAAATTTTTATTTTTTTGTTACTGAAATATATCAAATTATAATAATTTCTTATTCATATAGCATTATAGTGAAGGAACTTATAATTATTTTCTGGAATTCAGACCTTAACCCATTAAGCATATAATGTTATTTTCTTTCTTATACTTGAATGGGGCTATCTATATATCTATATCATCTCCATCTCTCTCTGTGTGTCTCTGTATATCTATCTATCTATCTATCTATCTACCATCATCACCACTGATGTATCTAAAGAATGTTTCCTCTTTAACTGAAGTAACTAAAATTTTGGGGTGAATCTATTTTTTTGGTAAAATCAAATATAGAATTTCCTTTCTAAAATAAATTCCTTAATAATGACATCTGTCATAATTCCCATGTTCCTTATAAAGAGGAGTAAAAACAAATATGTTCAGATCTGTGATTTTCTACCATAAAATTACTAACTACCCATAAAATAAATCACTATGTTTATAGCTAAACATAGCTTTGTTTTATAGCTAAAAATAGCTTTCTTTTACATTATCTTAATGTCTATCTCATTTTATAAATTTTAGGTTGCAGAAGTTTGCATAGATAGTGCATATCCCATGCTAGATAGCCATGTAGCCAGCCAACACTTGATCCCCTATTGTAAACATCTTATATTAGTATGATACATTTGTCACAATTAATAAATCAATACAAATATGTTACTATTAACTAAAACTAATAAATTCCATACTTTATTCTGACTTCTTTAGTTTCACATAATGTCTTTTTGCTTTTCTAAGATCTCATTGAGGACATCACATTACATTTAATTATTATGTTTCTCTAGACCCTTCTTAACTGTGATTTCACAAATTTTCTAATTTTCACTTTTTCAAAATTTTGTAAATATTCTTATCTGGCAATTAGTTTCCAAACATCTTTTTAGGTCACTCTGTCTCACTTAACATTGAAATGTTTCTTTTCAAATAATACCTATCAAATCTAACATCAAGAAACATTTCACAAGAAGCTGTTTTCACAGCAACAAGCAAAAACTGGATTTTAAAGCTATGGTGGTTCTTTGATGCTTGGTTTTTCCAAATGGTCCAATAATAAAAGCTGTAAGATTGCTTTGTAGTACAGAATTATAAATTTACTCTATTGCTATTAGAAAATAAAAAAATAGAATGAAAAGTACAAATTGAATTCACATATTTATGCATCATTTAAGTTAAAATTCTATTTGACATCAATCCACTATCCTTTCTCTGAAGAGGTTTTCTAGAAGAATTTTTTTTATTATTTGTACTGTTTCCTTAGTTGGTCTATTTCTTATTCATTTGTATTTACAAAATTAATGTTCTAACTATATAGACCATTTAGGTAAGTGACAGGCATTTGTACCTGTATGACTGATCCACCCTCATTACCTAAATCACAATCTGATTTACCTAGAATATGGCAGATTATTGGTCAAAATAAAGCTAAATTTGATAACTAAAACTAATACATATATACTTAAAAATTGAAACTATCAGAACTTTACCATTCTAGATGAGTTTGTGAAAGATCATTACATACTAGTTAAACAATTCTTCCCTCAGATAAACACAGTAAGTATATCATTAAAAAATTCTCAGACAATTTAAAATAAAATGAGATAAGATGCACTATTAGTAGTTTTTAGTGTGATAATTATTGTGTCATACTAATTCCTTTTATTTTATGTCTCCAATTTAGAACTCTATTGCATTTTCAACCCTTATATTTAGTATGTGAATGACTCTAGTGGCTCATCAACTTTTAATACATCAATGCAACATTCCATTGAAAATGTACTTATCAGCACATAAGTAGGTATAAAAATTTCAATGTATTTGGGGATTTTAGCTGATATATCACATATGAATATATATATACATATAATATAAGATAGAATAGTATTTATTTTAAGGTACACATGATTAGAGTATTCTATCTAGAATAAATCATCATGTATGTAGTTCACCCTCCAAACCCCCAAAGAGATAATCATTTTTATCTTAAGCATATAAAAGTATTCCACAAGGTAGCCAAAAAAATGATCCGCAATTTCTTGAAATCCATGTGATTTAGTACCATACTTTGGATTTTTGAGTCAGGCATTATTCACTTACTTTTCCAAAGGAATGACTACCAAACCACTGTACAGGTGAGTACAACTTATATAATTTGAAATTCTAAGTGCTGTAAGGATTACAGGGGGTAAACTCTGAAGAAGTACCACATGTATTACCCAGCCTGAAAAGCATATATATTTTTTTAAAAAGTGTTTGACATTACTCTACCAAAGTTTGTCAGGAAAAATACTGCAAATTAAAAATCAAAACCATCTGTATGTACCATTCACCATATGATTACAGGTATAAGGTTCACAAACAGACTTCTAGCATTCACAAGTACAACTCTACCCCAAAAAGGAAATGTCTGAAAGTATCTTGTTCAGGACTACACAAAAATCTGGAAGTGTGCAGTGACTGGAATGAACTCCATACACAGTTGAGTCTAACCTCAATTAAAATGAAATGGCTTAATCTCTGTTTTCTCATTATTAAATTAGATGATAATAAAGATTCCTCCTTCTGAAAAGTCAATGTAGATTTAGTTAATTTTTCTATGTATTTTATATATATTGGTATAGATACATACATATTTAATTTTTATTAGAAAAATAATAACATTTTTAAAAATATTTTTGTTCCTATAAAAACAACACCTTACGATTTTACTTAATTTGTAAGTCAGTTTCAATATAATGTCTAATCTGACATATTTCTAAGATAAAATATTTCAAATATATCAGAAATAGAAGTCCTGATACTCTGTCATTTAATGATAAGACTTGAATGAAAAACACAGATAAGATTACATTAATCAATCTAGTTTTATTTTCCTTTAAATTAGGGAAAGTTTTAATGCATGGTGATTTTGCTTTTGCAAAACTGTAGAATTTCTTAATTAAAAAGTAATGAATAATCAGGATTGCACTGGTATACTATCTTTGTTTAGAATCTTAGATATTCAAGACATGAGTCACTTTGAAGAAATCTTACATACTTGAGAAACCCAAGTGCTTTCTAGAAAAATGTGGTGGATCTAATGTATTTTTATTTAAGACTTTAAATAACACTGAAAAAAATCAGCTTGCATGGAAAATATGATTAAAATTATAGAATTCTTAATATATAGTCCTAGAGCACACACTGTTTTTGCTGTTAAATTATCAAAATCATAAGAAGTAACACTATGATCAAATATCTCAAGCATTACTAGCTTAAATCTATTGTAATCATTATAGAAAATAATACAGCAATAGCCATTTCTAAACTTAAATATAATCAACTTCTGGGGAAATTTTAAAATAACACTAAAAGCCTCAAATGGATTTCAAATATACCTTTTCAAAGTTTACACATCACTCAACATTCGTATAAAAACTGCATGCAAACAATTAATAATATGTAAATTTTACTAAAATGCATATATAATATGATCTCAGTAAATCATATTTATTACTATTAAATTTAACTGTCCTATGGAAAATGGCAGTTAATTCCAAAAAATGTCATTATGAAAGGAAAGAATCTATTAATTTATCATTAGCCAGTACAGAATAGTACTATCACACTGAAACCATGTTAAGAAGTTACTAGTAATAAAGTTTGCCTTCCTTTTCAAGAATGCTGCTATATAATAACTCATTCTTAAAAACCCATGCTAAGTTTTCAGTTGAACCTTTGGGATATACTTAATACTTTCTCATGCAGAGAAAAAAAATAAAATTTTAATTTGAAAAAATGTTTTAAAATACCAAATTTTATATTTCCAGAAAAACTCTGGAAAATTGTGGAGTAAGTCCCAATCAAAAACAACCTGAGAGTTCCTGATTTCAAATTTATGAAATATATAAAAATGGGACTTGACTCTCAGTATGAAATTGCTAATTGAAAACACCAGGACTGCTTAGGAGTTTCTAAGGATGGATGTCCTCTACCTTTGTGTTTTTTGGTTTTTGGAAGCTTAGAAGGATGCTGCCACAGGTCCTGGCTAGAACACAAACCTATGTTTAAGTCCCAGTGTATCTAAGCTAACCAGTAACATTTTCGGATAGGACCCAACTTATTCTTAAGGCTATCACAGATTTGGGCCACCTGGGTGTCTCATTCAGTTAACCATCTGCCTTCAGCTCAGGTCATGACTCCAGGGTCCTGGGATTGAGTCCTGCATCAGGCTCCTTGCTCAGCGGGAAGCCTGCTTCTCCCTCTCCCTGCCTTTCTGCCTGCTTGTACTCTCTCTGTCAAATAAATATATAAAATCTTTAAAAGACTATCACAGATTTAATTTAAGCCAACTAATGCTTTATAGTAAGAAGCATTAAAACATACTAGGGACCTATTTCTGATGTTCTTTTTTCTGGATCAAGAACCCTGTGCTAAGATCTAAAAACTGGGGCAGGAAAGATTTGCTATCACAGAGTGGAGTCTTTATTGTGTTCCAACAATTTATAAATCAAACCTGTTTACCTTCTATAACAAATAGGACCCCCCAAAATTGGGAAAAATGGTGAGGCTTTTTAAGTGTTTAAATAACCATGAATCTCACAATTAAAAAGGTTATGTTGCACTTAAAGATATATCCATTCCCTATATATGAAAATGACAATTTTTAAGGGAAAGCATAGTGACAAAGAAAGGTAGTATCAAAATATCCTTAATGCCTTCTTGAGCTCCCTCTACTGATTTTTAGACAGTTGTTAACCTGACAGAGATTTTTAACAAAACATATATAATTATCAAGATGTCCAACCAAGTGCTAAGATCAAGAGTAGTTTTCACAGCTGGGCACAGAATTCTACTCCAGACATTATTAATTAAATTGTACTATTTGTGCACAGACAGGAAAACAAACTCAATGAAAGATTTTCCCCATCCTCAGGCTTCAGTAAATAGAAAAATAGGACACTTGTCCAAAGAAAATAAACATAGAGAGTATTTTAAATCTTTGTTGTCATTAATTGTAAATATATGGACTTAAAATGCAGAGCATTTCTAGAATTTTTTTCTCTTCATTTTAAAAATTTTTTAGCTCAGTTAATTATAACTTTATGAGAAATCTCACCAAAAGAAGTAATTTAGGCATAGCATTGCCACAATTTGTGCAAGTTCTTTCAATTCATACTTTTTGTTTTTGTTTTTGTAAATGCACCAACTTTTGAGATTCTGTCAAAGGACTGAGATGTTGTGCATCTAATTGCTGTATTTATTTCATAAAGTTGTGGATGTATCTAGATCACATTTCTTTTGCATTTTCCTTACAAGGTCCCATGATGTCATACTTTTTAATAAACACTGTGGTTTCTCAAGCATGTGCACAAACGCAAAAGGCATGCTAAGCATTTCTCTTCCCCTAATAATGCCATAGTGTCTAGGATAATGAATCGCTTGACATAAATACCAGCTCACTGGATCACTGCCTCAAAGGAACATAGATTTTAAAGCCCTTAAGCTTTCTATGAAAGAATGTGAAGTTCTGAACAAATAAGCTATACAATGCACAGAGCACAGACTAGTTTTCAGAAGTTAGCTTCAAGTCCCAGAATTTGGTTGCACCAAATACACCTGCTCTGTATAGTATATTTAAAAGTGGAAGGAAAAATTAATCTAAATAATACATTTCAAACATATTGTAGTGCCAAGCAAAGAAGGATGCTAATTTTCACTAACAAAAAATTAAAAAAAAAAAATTTTAAATGATAATTTTCATCATGATGGGAGCCTTTGGATTTTGGCAATAATTTAACATTCATGAATGGAAGAGATATGCTAAAGAACACATATAAATGGCCAACAGTACATGAAAAGTTGTTCAACGTCACTAATCCTCAGGGAAATGCAGATTGAAACCACTATGAGCTATCACCTCACACCTGTTAGGAGATCTATTATCAAACAAGAAAAAAAAAAAAAAGCTAAAAACAATAACCCTATACATTGTTGGCAGGAATGTAAAATGATACAGGTGCTATGGAAAACAGTATGGACATTCCTTAAAAGTTTAGAATATAAACATCATTGATCCACTGATCCAACTCTTTCTGGCTATTTGTCTAAAAAATTAAAAGCAGCATCTCAAAGAGATATCTTCATCCTCACATTCATTGCAACATTATTCACAATATCCATAAGGAATGTCAGTTTATCAGAAACTACTTAATGGGTACCACAGAATGCCAGATAACTCCTACCTTAGATATCACTTTTGTTCCTTAGTAAACCTTTACCTGTTTAACTTTTGATTGTGACATTTATCACTAACAGACATGATCTTCTGTCTATATTAGTTTGCTTATTGTCTGTCTTTCCACAGAAAGGGCAGGGTGGGAACTTTCTATCATTCTCACTCAATTCCCAGCACCCAAAAGGGCACCTGAAACACAGCAAGCACTTAATTATATTTATTGAAATGATTATTTTATATTAAACGTTTTAATGTTTTTAAGAAAATTACTGTTTATTAGATTTAAAATTGAATTGATATACTACTTAATTTTCTTTAGCTTTTGTCAAGATAAAATTACCATAATTGTATGAAAACTATAAAAGATGTATGTGCAATAAAATTTTTTGGTATAACAAATGTAAATAAAAATAATTACCTAAATATTTACCAATTTTAGACCAAATAAAAAAGAAGAAAATTATTAGTATTATGAATGTAATATTCTTTTGAAGATGACATTCTTTTAAAATGTAAAGTTTTTTCTTTCAAAGTAAATATAAATTTACTGCATTTTTAAAATGAGAAATGTAATATCATTTCACTTTCTATATAATATATATATAATATATAAAGCATAATATTAAATATAAATCCCTGATTTGCATGGAAAGATTCTATGCTGCTTAAATAAGATAATAATAATAAACCCTTTGTGTGATTTTCACTTCGTCAGAGACCAAAGGCTAAATAAATAGAAACAATAGATTAATAAAACCTAGAATCTAAAAATATTAACCAATCTACGAGCATAAATTACATGCACAAAACATAATAGAGGCAAACATAAAGGATAAACTTCAATGAGGATTGTATAATATGTAAATGAAGTAATTTTAAACCACAAAGTTTTGCACACATGGAAGGAATTCCTATGGTTCTTCTTTTAAAAAGACCTTAAGATTAATTAGGAAGAACAACCTAAGACACATAAAAATCCAAAAGACACACCAGACTGTTAATTGCATAGTTCAGGTCATAAATGCTGGAGATTAGTAGCACAACAGCAATAGAAAAAAGGTTCCAAGGTTCAAGCAGAACTTGAGTCAGGTATAGTAGGCAGAATTCTTACATGCATCCCAATGACCCACAGTCTTGTATAATCCCCTCACCTTGTGTGTAGATAGAACTTTTGACTTGCTTTTGACCAATGGAAGATGACAAAGTGATACCGTGTTCTTGTGGTTATTACATTATATGGAAAGGAGGAGAGATTTAAGATATAATTAAGGTTCCAAGACAGCTAACCTTATGTTATCAAAAAGGGTATTATTCAAAAAAAAGGGGGCGGGGATTATTCATAATGAGGTGGGCCCTTTAAAAGCAGATTTATAGATCAGAAACTGAAGGAATCAGCGAAATTCTTATCTGACCTAGACAAAATAAACTTTCATGGATTCTGAGCTAAAAAGAAAGAAAGGAAAAAGAAAGAAATAAAGGAAGAAAGAAAGGGAAGGAGGGAGGGAGGGAGGGAAAAAAAATCTTATCAACGACCAGTGATCTTAGAGGAAGAACCTGGGTCTCAAATAAGAGCCCATTCCTGGCTGAAAACTTGATGTGAGATTCTGAGCAGAGGACCCAGCTAGTCTGAACCCAGACTTGTGACTCATGGAAACTGAGATAATAAATGCTTAAACCACTGAGGAATGGCAATTTTTATACAACAATAGAAAACAAATATATGCATGTGAAAAAAATACATATCTTGGTCATATCCAAGGTGATGCTGATTTGACATTAATTGCAACAAAAGCTGGAGCCTCTGGAAAGCACATATGAGCACAATGTGTTCTTTTATTATTAAAAAAACTTGGCTGGAAATAAAGTGAGATGTAGGTAGAGATTCTTGAATACACAACAGTGCAAACAGGACACTGGTTTTGTACAGAGGAAAGGAATCATACTTTATATTTTGATCCATCTCTGTTTTACATACGTGCATTGCATACATGAGAAAATTGAAAATCAAATTGATTACTCGCAGGCTATAGAACCAATAACAACAACAAATAGAGAATTTCGACTTAATATAGTAAAAAGTAGAGATCACTGATGATTTCTGAAGAACACAGTGACATTTAAAAGCTTACTTTAACTGAGAGGAATCTAGAAGAGGTATGAAGTCTGTATCAGCAGAGAATAGTGATATTAATCAGGCAGCTGGTTTCAGACAGAGCTTGGTCTGAGTCCCAACTCTGTGGGCAATGTCACTCTGTAAGCTTTGGTCTTACACTATCAACTTCACACGGTGTTGTGCATATAGAATGTAATGATGTTTATAAATACTTAGCATATTGTATGACACACTACGAATGGCTAAAAAATTTACTTTCTGTTTTTGCCATCTGTTATTATCACTGCAGGAAGAAATAAGAATCAGGAAGATCAATGTAGAGAGTGTCAAAATAATTTCTGTTGAGATGGGATAGTGTGGGTCAAGGTAAAAGTGATAAGATAAGGGAATAGCAAATAGGAATTAGATAAAGTTATATAACAAAGGGAAGAATGTCAAAACTTGGGGAGTCCCTGCATATAGTATAGTAAGAATGATGTATGTTTAAAACACCTGTGAGTTTTTCAGACCTAGGTGAACAGGAAAGTGTGTCATTAACTGACAGGCAAAAAAAATCAGGATGGGAGACCACATTAAGGATGAGATGATAAGTTCATGGAGTTTGTGCTGTCACCATGAAATCAGAGTTAAAATGTCCAGCAGACCTTTGTAAATACATTAATGGAGTTCAGATCTGGGCCAGAGCTATATATTTGGAAGATATCTGTGAAGAGAGAATAATTGTAACTGTTGGAGTGAACAGACTACCTGCAGGGCTCTACAGAGAATGAGGAGCAGTGAGTCAAATGAATAGTGTACAAAATGGTGCAGAAATGTCAAGATTAAAAACTTTTATACCAGGCTTCATTTCAAAAGTAAAGCACCAATATTGCTAACTGATATGTAAAATATTTAATAAAAGCCATATTGTCTTCCACTTTTAAGTTAATTTCCTCTATAAATCAAACTTTTCTATCTCCTTTGGGATCCATTTAATAAGGACAACCCAAAACTTGGATAATGAGGATTCACTAGGGAATCTGATGCAACTCTGTGTCTCACCTGGGAAGCGTGTTATAATTATGGCCAGCAGTATTCACCTCTTCTCCTATTCAGTGAGCTTAATCCTCTATGAAAACAAAGAGCATCAACTAGTGGTCAATATTTCCCTTCATACCTCAAATAGAGTTAAAAAACAATAAATGCAGTATTTAGTGTTTCCTAAGTGCTCAAGAACCCACTTTAGACTACCTCTTTTTGTTTTGTTGCTTTATTTCATCTCACAGTCTATTTAAAATGTTAGTAGCTAACTAGTCTGAAGGTTTGAATAGGACACAAGTGGTAATTGCTTGAAGTGGGCTGAAGTTCAAGACGTCTTTGTATTTGATATTCAGTAGGACTTTTTTGGGGGGGAACCTAGAACTCTTAGGACACATTAAGGTGTATTCTACTGTTCTTATTCTATTTAACTTAGAAAGGGAAATATTGTCTGTCCCTACTGCTATTAATGGTCAATGAGATCAAACAATGTAGCATCTTTCTAATATTAAACACAAAGGAAAAACTTCTTAAAACCTTTGTGCATTCTACAGTGTGTATACTAAAAAAATAAATGCCATAAAATCATTTCCATATAACTTAATAATTAAGGGAAAGACTTGGGGAAAGAGTAAAGGTGGATTCACGTTTGGTAAAGAAAGTCTCACAGAAAATGCATAGTTTTAAATAAGACACACCCAGTTGAATATTTGACCTAAACAGAGGTGCTGGAAGTGCACAGTATAGCTGCAAAAGGGATGAGTTAGGTAGGATTGTCTAATCCACCTGTTCCTAGTTGTGTGATCAGAGCCTGGAGAGGTGTACAACTTTGAACTGAGCGTCTACTTTCTCATATCTCAAATGAGGACAATATGAATTTTTCAATTATACAAATGTTAGACTTAATGTAAATAAAATAGCCTAATATGAGTAAAATATGTATGTACATATATGTGAATAAAATATATGTATATGTATTAATACTTTCAATGGTATCTCTTTCTGTCTTCTTCTTGTCATAAGCAAGGCTCCAGGCTCAAAAACTTTATACTCAAGTATCAATACACAATTTACTGTGAGACAGCAAATGTGTTTATTAGTAGCAAATCACTTTCTTTCTTTGGAAAAATGAACGGAACCCCCTCCTTAATCCTAAATGAGGCAGTTCAGAGTCTGCTTGATGTCAGTATCACAGCAATTACTATAGTTTGAGAAAAGGGGGCACGTATCTACAGAGTACATGGGGGCATTTGCCACTTCATGTTAGTAAAACATCTTTACTTTGAGGGGTTTAGAAATTATAAAAGATAAAGCCTTGATGGTCACTAGAACACTACCTAATGTGTTTTGTGGAAGTGGTCCAATCATGAAAGGCAAATTACTTCTATTTCATCATTATCTTTGGGGAACGTAGTTCAGACTTGTATGTTTTAATTGCTACTGTATGTATGTTTTAATTGCTACCTTAGTGCTACTAACATAGAAAAAATATATCACTAAAGTAAGTTTCTCTTAACTGTCAATTACAATAGATATATTTAAATAAAACTGAACGAGAAAAGTATTTTTCAAATCTTTTGCGTTGTGTTTTAGAATGAACCAGTTATGAGTTGGAATAATATTCTCTGTATTGACATGCAAATGAACTCACTAAGCAACTACTTTGCTTTAGAGATTTACATAATTTGATACCAAAAGCTACATTAAATTAATATTAATTACTTGGTTTTAAAACAAGAAAGTTCAGAGTTAAGCTGCTCTTCCTCCCACATTTTACGAGATCTATGCATGAAAACACTGTTATGCAAGGAATCAAAATATCTTAGGTATAGGGATATTCCGGCTGTATCCCTCAGAAGTACATGGCTTTTTACCCAAAAAAGTATATGAAGTAAACCTGATGTATCTCTTATAGAGATAGAAATTTTCAAATCCTTTATCAGCACTCATTTTTTTTTTTCAGAATCAATGTGGTATCATAAACTCTTCATTACATACACATCAATCTGCTGCTTATTTCTGGTAAATTTTCATTTCCAATTGTCCCTTCCCTTGCCAATCACACCTCGAGAACTTATGAATGACATTTTCATGGCAAAAAAATGTTGTGTACTAAAACGTAACAGCCTAAATAAAAATAATAATAACAAAAAGACACATTTGCTACTAAAAATCTATATTGCATTATAGCATGTTATGTAAATTTTTTTGTATTAAGTAGCATTTCTTGAACTTGCTTGTTCAAGATCATTCCCACTGCAGGTTTGTGGTAGAGTACACCAAGAAATATATATGTATACATACACACACATGCATACATACATACTCTGTACACAGAATGTACATACATACATACTCATTATATCACACATTTATACTATTATTTAATACTTTATCTAAAAAAACCCATATTAAAACTCCTTAGAATTCTGAATTTATCAAAAATACTCTCTCATCTGCTATACTAATATTAACTTCCTCAATACTAAGGTGATTAAAGCACAAAGGGACCAATTGTTTTGTTGTGTGGTGTGGTGACCAATTTAATGGGAAAATTAGGATTTTCCACAGGAGACCCTACAGTACACCTTAACTAGTCTATGCCCAAAGGACACTGGAGGTGTTGAAGCAGAAGGTGATTAAGTCTGTTTGGTAAGATAATTGGCCACATGGCTGTTACAATAATGTTAACAACAGGAAGCATTTTTTCTGGCCTATTAGTTCACAAGAGGGTTTAAAATTTTATAATACATTAAGTAATAAAAATACTAGAGTTATTAAGGGGATTGGATTTGGGGCAGAATTGATAGAAATATATTGTTGAAGGTGTTTTGATCTCATTGATAAATGAGAATTAAACATGAAAAATGGCTATTATTCAAAGAAAATTCTCAACAAACTATAATTTGCATAATCTTTTAAGTATAATTTAAAAGTTACTTTTAAAAAGTCAAACCCCTAAAACTTTTTAACACATTTCTGGTTTATTATTATTTTCTTTAATTCTCTACTGTACATGTTAGTTAATATATTTAAAAAAACAATTGTTTCATCTTTATCTTAAATATTATCAAACTGCATAGTTATTCATCTTATCTATAAGGAAAGACATCTATCCAGCAATATCATTTTTAAAGTTTTGACAAGCTAACTGTTTTAAGAAACCAAGATGGAATTAAGAAAGACAACTTGAGCTTACCATGTGACACATAATTATATTATTTCAGTAGTTTTTCTATATATTTGGTAAAACTTCATCATATTGGAGTAAAAATTGCTGCATGTACTTATAGTACCTATGCAATGAAATGAATTCATGCTTTAGCAGGCTATCTATAGTGCTATTGAATATTCCTTTGAATTTCACATGGACAAATTATAACTCCAAAATATGATCATTGTTTTGTAGCAAAAAAATTTATGAAGAGTCACCACATTTGAATATCTTTAATAGGTATCCTCAAAGTTGGCAATTTTATTTGTTTACAGTAAGAGTCATATTCTGTATCCAAACAGCATCCCCTATGTGTTAAGTTTGGGCTTATCATGGTCATCCAATTATCTAATTTTACCTTACCTCAGAACTAAGATATAAAAGCTAATAATATAAAAAGAAATCACGAAAAATGTTTCTAATATCTTAAATTTTCAATCTCATTGAAACTACCTCACTAGTTTCATGATTGAAAATAGCATACTTTGATTTTAGTGCTTAACCATCTCACTGTGACAACACTAAACTTCATCTGAAAGAATTCCTGATACTGGTAGTTCAGAGGAACTGTTTATATTCAAACAAAGATACACATCTTAGAAAACTTAATGCAAGAAGAAATCAATGAGATACTGATATACATTTAAGTGAGCATAGTGTTTATTTCTGTTCTTGCCTTTCCAGTAAGTTATAAAATTAAAAATATATTGATATTTCAGTAAAGAAAAGAAAACTGAAATTAAAAGAAGCCGTTTGAAAATCTATAGTCTGAGTGCTTATACTCATATAGTTTTAAAAAGAAAATTTCAAAATGTATTGAAGAAAATAATTATTCTAAATTAATTTAAAGGAGGATGTTTGGTAGGAGTTTCATGGCCCAGTGTTTCATATATCCTCTTTTGCTTCTCTACCTGTTCATTGTTTAAAAATTTTGTATCAATATTTAATCTAAGATCACATGACTGACAGAAATCCTACAAAGAACAATCTGCTCAGGGTAAAACATGAGAAAACTTAAGGGGATTTACATTTAGCCTGTAGTGTTTGCAATAATATCCATTTCTTGTAACAATCACTCTCATGTAGGACTGTGCTGTAAATAAAATGAAAAATCTCTATGCAGAGGAACTATTTTAAATCATAAACTTTAAAGCTAAAGTTCATACTTGGTAAGTGTAATGCAACTAGAGCAGAAATTTTTATGGTAATTTTAAATACCCAAATATATAAACTTAAATTAGCATACTCTTGAGTTGCTGAAAAACATAGCTGTAGTCAGTTGAATGATACTTATTAAATCTGAAACAGCTTATAATTTTACATGTTCCTATTAAGATAGGATGTCTAGTTGCAACCTGAACTCTCCCGGGAAGGTAAATCTCTCCTCTATATTTTTCCATCCATCATTTATCCTTAATTTAATGTCACTAAATGACATAAATGAAAATTAATAATTCTA
This sequence comes from Taxidea taxus jeffersonii, assembly GCA_003697995.1. Taxonomy (NCBI): domain Eukaryota; kingdom Metazoa; phylum Chordata; class Mammalia; order Carnivora; family Mustelidae; genus Taxidea; species Taxidea taxus. The sequence continues at coordinate 17,839 of RCUC01148551.1, read as the reverse complement.
TTTTTCAGACAAACAGCATGCCTGTCAAATAAAGTCATGAATAGTAATAAGAAATACAGAACATAGTTAACTTCGATCATTTAATAATTGTTCACTATGAGAAGTACTGTTCAGTGGTTTTCTGTACTGAATTCTTTCTTCATACACACTCAAAACACACTGCCAATTGACAAAAGGAACATAGCTTCAAGAGAAAATCTCCTAAGTAGAGAAAAGCTCTCTGTTAAACATGCAAGAGGTTAAACATTGCTGAAATAGCGAGACATTTTCTCAGCCCACGCTTTCTAGTTCCATTCAATTACCAACAGCAGTAGCGGCTATAATACAAGCTAATACTGTATGATTAAATCAGAGCTTCCCATTTGCATCCACCTCTAACCTGAGGGGGTGGGGAGGGGAAGACATTTACTAGTCAATAGCAGAATAAACAGCCCCCAACTTGGAAATACACATGACCTTGGGGTGTAGAATTCTCAGAGACTGAGTTTCACAAGTTTTATTTGGATCTACTGCATAATAACACATCTACTGCACCCAACATGGTATAAATGCTCTTATCCCTCCCACCTCCCCTCCAAAAATGTTAAGAGAGCTCTGTACTTTGCAATCTATGCCATAGATCTCAGAAGTAATCTTGATTAATCAGAGATTAATCCACTCAAATTTTTTTAAGATTACATTTGTTTTAAACAACTTGTTGGTTGATTTATTTAATGTAATTTACTAACATATTTGGGGCTTGCATTGAATGTTTCTTGCTTCCCGAGCCATGCTGAAAGTGTTGCTCTACAAATATTTATATTTATAAACCAGGATGTAACCTGATGATATTAACTTCACACACACACACTCACACACACACACACACACCCTCAACTTCCCCTCTAGGATTCAGTGCTTAATCACCAACTGATGTTCTTCTAATAAAAATAGTAGTTGTAATTATTAAAATAATTATTGCAATCTTTGCCAAAAGTCCTGTTTCAAATTATAAAAATCACAATTTGCTTTTTAAATTTTTGTATAGTACTCTGCATTCCCCCCATTTGTAATAATTTATAATATTCTTTTTCTTACCTTATTTTAAGAGTCAAAAAAGTCTCCCAGAAAGATTCCTAAACGGTGTGGATATATAAATCACAATAATAACAATAGTTTAAAAAAACCTAAAAGATCGTTTCAGCTGGGAAAAGAGGAAAATAGTTTGGTCTAAAACTATAGAAATCTCCAAAGTCACGCTTGAACGGGAGCCTAGGTGGCAAGCAGAGGACTCTCTCCCACGTCGGATACCACACTCCTTTGTCAAGTTGATATGGTCCTGCTGGTGAAGCGGGTCCCGCAGGGCACAGAGAGTGCAAGAGGGCGTTGCCTCGAGGTGCTAGAGCAACCCTTCAGCTCGCGTCCCAGGTTCAGCACCGACAGCGCAGTGGACAGCACCAGCTCCTCTCACCTCCAGTTTGTCTCAGTCACTGAACCAGGCTGATTCTCGCGCCTCCTCCCACAGCAAAAGCTGCTGCCACTCAACCCGGGCGTGCCCCGCCCCCATCATCTGACGTAACTACTTTGCATATCAACTCCCCGAGAGGTGAGGGGCCGCCCCTTTGACTGGGCTTCTGCTAGGGTCAGCTGAGGCAATCGAGACGACAAAATCCAGGTTATTGACCAACGTTTCATCAGACTTCATGATCGGTCCTGAATAAACTAAATGCTTTTGGCGTGGCCTGAGCCTTTCCCTTCGCTGGGACTGCCGTTTCTGTGCGCTCTAAAGATCGCTGCTGGAACAGCTCAGGCAGAAAGCAGGGGCGGAGGGTGGGGGCAAAGGAGCACTGAGAGGAGAGGCTGGGGAGGCGGGAGAAGAAGGGACTTGGGATTGGAATGAATCCATCCAACCACTCCAAAAAAAAAAAAAAAAAAATCCCGGCTCCTTTTGATCTGCCTGGCCAAACTTTCCTCCTGCTCCCTACCATTTGTTTACTGGAAAGGATGGGTTTGGTGTTCCGTTCCCTTTCCTCGGTTCACGGAGCTGCTAGAGGGAGTCGCTGCAGCAGAAACTTGTCCTGGAGGGAAAAAAAAAAAAAAAAATTGCTCTGAGCACTGGAAGAAAATGTGAAAACTGTCTATGCTTATCATCATTCGTAAACAATTTTTTTCTTATTTTTTATGTGAATGCTGTATAGTATATATCAAGTATTCACGTGTTCTTATAAAATCTATGGAATCTTCCCTCTTCATTCTTATGATTTAAATACATCGTCAAGCTATGTGAAGTTGGAGATTCCAGGGTTAAAAAAGAGATCATTTAATAATGAAAAAAGTGAAAGTTCTCAGCTTCAACTTCCACTGCCAAAAACCTGAAGGTTATGTAATATTTATTATGTCTAATATATCAATTGTTCTATGAAAGATGGGGTATGCTGGAAGCATTTCATAGCCCTAAGCAATCCTCTCAGTGTATGTGATGTTTCTTGTTCCCTTGAGGCGCTAAGGGCCTTGACAGCAAGAGAAAGGGGGGCTGCCATGCCAGATTCCTGACTGCTTAAACTTGTAAACAAACACTTTTAGTGAACTGAAGCAATCAGTCATCTAGAAAGGTCATTATTCACATCCTGTCCACATGTCCCACCTACAGCCATCAGGGCTCATTTGTAAAAAGAAATGGGCAACTAAAATTAAGCCCAAATTTTCTTAAGTTGGATAAAAATATATTCATAAACAAAGTTATTTATTCAAGAAATATCACAGCAATCAATACATTGTTTTCCATCAAAATACATACATCCTGATGCTCCCAGATTCTAATATAATTCTACACTGTATCCACCATGAGTGTTTTCAGGGATTTTGATGAAATTAGTACACTTGTTTATTTTCTTATCAAAAACAAAATTAATACAATTTATTTTCTGTAGTATTTAAGAAACTATTTGAGGAAGAATATTTATTGTGTGGGAATATTTACCCAAATCCTTTCCTGAAAGTTAGAGAAAAAAAATGATAGTTTTGCTTTTGAGGGAATATCTTTTTTCTCCTTTGCATCCACGTAAACTTTCCTTTCCAGCTTTATTAAAGATTTGTCAGTTCCTTTCCTAAATATTCAGTTCCCTGGGAATATCTCCCAACATATCTAGGCCATAATGCCTGCATTCCAGGTAACCTGCAATATTTTATTTTCCTCTGACTGCTATTGATTTTATATAAATATATAAATGACTAGTGCAATGCCTTTTTGCACTGCTCATTACACACACACACACACACACACACACTCATACACACACATCCCAAAAGCACTTCAGTTCCCAAAGTGATTTTATAATGGTGTCAGACATCAGGGTAGGGCATAAAAGATGGCATTTAGGGGTAGAAGGGCATTCTACAATTATAATTACAATGAATATCCTGTACTTAGGCTGATCAAAGCACACATGTCATGCCTCTTTTAGAAATGTCACATGGCATATTTTGGTCTGCTTCATGCCAACATGCCAAAATGGCAAGAAGACTTAAAAGTTCACTGTGAAAATATATAGCATGCATTATAAAAATTCTTATAAAATTTCACCAAAGCCATGTCATATGCTTTTTAATAGACACTATTTTTCAGTTCACTTCAGTAATCTATTGCTTGGGGCTATGAATTAAATTAAGGCAAGCATAATATTATTTAAAAGCCTAGGAGGATAACACTGGAAAACAAATATGTTTCAAATATGAAAAAAAAAAAAGCAAAACCATTTTTCTTACTGTGTTGGGGGTGGGGGAGAAAATAAAATAAAAACAAAACAAAACAAAACAAAAAAAACGAAATAGTCCTAGGAGGACTGAATCTTCCTAAGAGATTCTAGGTTTTATTCTGTCCTAAATTAGCCGTGTGACCAAGATCAAGTTATTTAAACTGCTACATCATACTCATCATTTGTAAAATTTGAGGTTTTTATTGTACTAAATTATCTCTAAAGTTTCTTATATATCTGTCACCCTGTGATTCTACAGTAGAATTTTAAAACTTCATAAATTTCTATACTATAGTGATACTGTGATAGAATTCAAGATCTCAAGAACCTTCCCCTTAGGTAGGATAAATTGGTATCTGGTTACAAAGACTGTGAAAATGGTACCTTAGGGTAATTAGTTTGGGAGGTGCGCGAAGATGAGTAACTAGGACAAAGGATGAGGTTAAAAGAAGTCAAAAAAATAAATTTTACCTATCCAGAATGAAATTAGGAGAGGACTGGATGAGTCTGTTAAAGTAGTCAGTTATTTTTATATAAGCAATATTACAATATCTTCAGGTGTACTCATACATATAATTACTGTTTAGGATATTTAAATAATTGTAAAACAACAATAAAATGTAATGCATGCAAAGTCATTAGTTGGATTTTTAGTTGTAAATTATCATGGGAAAAATGGCTTAAAAATATATGAACAAGGAAAATATCTTAAAGCTGAATGACCAACATGTCCCTAGGGATTTTAATTTAAGTAATTTACATGAACATATTAAAATGTAATACACAGAAATTATGAAGCTCATTGTGTTGTTGCCTTGTGAGTGTGTATTTATACTTGTATATAAGATTTACCTTTTAATCATATTGCTTTTTGCTTCTTTATTTTTGGGCTTCTGTAGAATCATCAAATTTTACAAGCTCCTTTCCAAATTATAATTATTCTAATGTATTTGTAGTGCATCAGAAATATAAATACTCTAAAGATAATAACAGTGTATGCCTTGTTAATTTCTTTTTTTGCATCAATTATGAGAATGTTTGCTGTGAATTAAGAATATGCTTATTTTGAAAAGCCCATATTCACTACCTTATGCTAAGTAATTTTCACTCTTAATTTTGAGAGATCAAAATAAAGCAAGGCCAGGAAAAAATATCAGAACCACAAATGACCAAGACTTCTTTAATTAAAGAGTCATAAAATTATAACATAAGCACAAAATATATCTATCTTATAGATTTTGACCCTCCTGCAATGTGAGTTTCCATATAAATGTGCTTTCCTCCTAATACATCATAGGCACATAGTGTTTTTAAAGCATGAAACCTGCACTTAACAATTAGTTCTTAGGAAAAAATAATTCCTGAAATTTAATATATGCTCTTGGTTTTTAGCTTTTTAATAACAGTTCCAAAAACCAGATATGCAGTGTTTTGCCACATTATTTGAATATATGACACTTGAAAATATTTTTTTCTTCCCTTACTTCTACTGTTTTTCTTCCTACATCCATTACTTCTTTCCCTTACTTCTTTCTAAGCTTTACTTTCTTACGACCTTCTCTCTATCTTTTATTTTAACATTCTATTAATAAAAAGTTTATTAGTGATATGTCTGTTGTGTTCTAGGATATTTAAATACAGTATTTAAGAATGTTGGAGTGTTGATACAATGTGTTTATATCTACCCATCTTAGCTAATGCAGAATTTCCATCTTAAATTCACTTTATATGTATGTGAGGGAAAATGCACTGAAGAGGATTTTCAAATATATTTTCTTTAAAATATGTATATAAGCTTTAAGATATAAGAATCAAAACCTCAGGGCACCTGGGTGGCTCAGTGGGTTAAGTCCCTGCCTTCAGTTCAGTCATGGTTTCAGGGTCCTGGGGTGGAGTCCGCATCGGGCTTTCTGGTCCGTGGTGAGCTTGCTTCTCCATCTCTCTCTCTCTCTGCCTGCTTCTCTGCCTACTTGTGATCCCTGTCTGTCAAATAAATAAATAAAATTTTTAAAAAAATCAAAACCTCAATTCTAATATATAAGGTTACAGACTGAAGAACACTGAACGCATACACACTCACACACACACATTTTTTTTACTTCAGTGGTATTTGCAATCAACTACATGCTTTGATGAGATTATATTAGCTTAATTTTTAAGAATTTCAGTATATGTTGCAAATTCAGATTATGTTTATTTTTTATCTTCATTGCCTATTATAGTATAGACATTGTGTTTCACATAAAAGATTATTACATTTATGCTGAATAGTATGAAAATTAGTTCTTTTCTTATTAATATTTACTTTAATTCACAGGAAAACACACAAAAATAAGACTATTCTTACAATTTTTAATCATGACCCTACCATCAAAATGGTACATTTCATAAAGGATTGAGGTCACTTTACAGAAATACCATGCTAAAGCTTGGATATAACTCTTTATTCTATACCTCGAATTCTCACATCAATGCACATATGAACTATTTAATTCCTATGTAATTGGAATTTTCAAATTCTACAAGAACCTTGGCAAGTGTATAATATGAATAAAAGTTATAAGTTCAAAAAATTGGTTGATGTTAATCTGTATTTCGGTATTATTAAAGTGAGAAAGAATAGAACATTTTTTCAAGAAATGCTACCTAACTTGAAAGCTAAAATCTATAGCATTTAACAGAGAAATTTCATTGGATTTCAAGGACTAGATTTGTTCATTATCATCAGTAATCTGGGGCTTATTATCATCACTAATTATCATTAATAACTTGAGTCAAATTAAATTCTGAATTTAAATTCAGAATTAAGTACTTATGGGCCATTCAAAGGACCACTGTAGACTACAATGAATGGTATGTACTGTGGCTTTCAAGTGTGGAGAGACCTGTAAATATAATATTTTTCTTATGGTAAGCATGGGTCCTTAACTTGCTAAGTTTTATCTTCTACACTGAAGGGGAAAAATAAAGCTGCCTCTTTATACATCAAGAGAAATGAAAAATAGTAGATTTACCAGACGCATGTTTGTGTTACCTACTCTAGTTTTTGAATTTCCATGTACTTTTATATTCCTCATCTAATAACTCTTTTTAGAAATACTCTTTCTGACTTCCAAATGATACCACTATGAATTTCCCCCAGAGCTATATTTTGCCTTTCTTATTTTGGCTTGGTAAGGAATATTTACTTTTTCTGTCCCAGTCTGAAAACAATGGGAATAACTTCTCTATAAAAACGGTCATCTACCAACATGTCCATGCACAGAATTCTCAGGCTCATAGGGATGGGCCAGAATATGCTGCTCTGAAAAAAGGAGGACCAGACGAAATAAAGAATTAAGAAAACATTTTTAAAGCAAATGCAATTAAATAAAAAATTGTTTTTATATTGCCACTTGTCTATACAATTTGGGATAGCCTCATTAGGAAGATGGCAAATATGGACATAAGCCTAGACAAAAATAATTGGATTAATAAGAAAAAAAATCTAGGATTTTTTAAATATAAACTGAAAGTGGGGAGAAAACAACAGAGTTTTATTTTCTCAGATTTTTATAATAAAAAAATTAAGTAATATTTTTTCTTATGAATAAACTTCAATGTTAAAAATATCTAGATGTAGAGAACTATAATTAAAATACTCTCCATTAATCAACACAATGCATTCTCTGCTAATATCTATGTTATAGAAAATAATAGAAATTGTAGTAAAATCTGAAAAATCCAAATGTATCAGCTAATTCATCTGAGCAAATGCTTTACAACTCAACCTAATCTTCTATGATTAAATTAACCTGAGAGTTATAGTTACACATTATAGTGCTGGCAGTACTTATTGAAATTAGAAATAATTAATCTAAGTGGATCAGATGTATCACTGCCTTCACTGTAGTTTTAAAAGCAATTCTGGAAAAGTTTCCTTTTCTTTCCTCTATTATTTTAATCATCAGTGTTTGGGGCAGGTAATTTGGAATTTGGTAATCTTAAGAATCTAGGATCTAAATATATTGTACCATTTTACAAGTGTAATGAAAACTGAACTATGAAAATAAAGCATAAGAATCACTGATTCTCAAATAGGTGATTTTAATTCTTTGATTTCCTGTGTTTAAGAGATCTCTTAGGGCATCTATTGGCCAATGTTAGTATTACATATGAGAATGAGTAAAGCAGTGTGAACCCTAGAGTTCTGTGTTTCAAAATAATAATTTAAATACATGCTGATAAAGAATTTATGGTGGAAATATTCAGTGTTTATTGTTGGATTTAAAGTGTCTAGCAAATACATGAAAACTAATATGGTATAGGAATTAGACTTATAAAACTTTTGTAATAAAGTATTTGCATTTCAACATTTTCAAAATTTATGTTGTCTCTTAGAATCTGTATGTCACTGGATTAGCTTCCTTCAGTATTTTATTTAAACTTCTGAATATTTTAGGCGTGTATAAATAATTATCTTTTCGAATTTCGAAAGAACACACACAGCAACATATGTCCTCTTGTTCTCTGAGAGAGGAATGTAAAAAGATAATTAGAATATGGTTATAAGTCTCCAGTTGAAAAAGATTATAATATGTAAGGAAATATACTGTTAGGAAAACATATATTTGGCCAAATGGAGAAGTAATTTTACCCAAACAGCTACTTCCTAGACATTAAGCACAATGAAAAAGAATGGAAAAGGATCTAGAACTTAAGGTCTAGCATCTGTGTGTGTGTGTGGGGGGTGTAGTATATAATATAAATATACTATATATTAAATAGTATATAAATTAATGATGCCATGACTAAAATTAAAAGATACAACTAAAAGAGAAATCACAAGTATTAGAAGGATATATAAAATATCGCAGGTAAAAATTGGTAAAATGCCACATGTAAAAAGTGATGAAACCTCAAAAAGAAGTAAAGAATTTGGTGAAATGAATAATTATTGCTGATTTTGCTTATAGGTAAGATCCTTCCAGGACATATGAGCCAAAGCAGCTGTCTCAGTTGGTTCCCAAGAATGGTACTAGCATTGTCTGGGAGGAAATATGCTAGGGACCAAATGGAAATGTATAGATACATTACTTTTCTTGAAGTCTCACTCCATTAATGCCTATTTCTGTTGTTTATTAATATTATGTGGAATTTTTTTTAATTTGAACAAACATTGTCAAAAAAGAAACTTGAAAATAGTCATGTAACAGATTATGATTTTGCAATATACTTCTTTTGTATTTATTAGTGCTGCTCACCGCATAATCCCAACTTCCCTCCTGTGAATGTGTCTGAATCACACTTTGTGGTCTCCAGGGGTTGAATAGAGCCATGTGCCCACTTCTGGACAAAGGATTATGAATAGAAATGACACATGTCACTTCTGGGCCGAGTATTTAGCAAGATCCTGCAGAGTTCCTTTTTCTCTGTCAAAGAAATTGGCAACATTTAGATAAGTGGCTGCTCAGTTAGTCTGGATTCCTAAGGGGCAACTGTGAACTGAGAAGCGTTTGCTGACTGTGATGGTTAATTTTATGTGTCAGTTTGGCTGGGGTAAGGGATGCCCCGATAGCTGGTAAAACAATATTTCTGGGTGTGTGTGTGTGTGAAGGTGTTTCCAGAAGAGATTAGCATTTAAATTGGCATAATCTCCCTTACCAATGTGCATGGCATTATCCAATTTACTAATGGCATCAATAGAACAAAAAGGAGGAAAGGCAAAATCCCTCTCTATCTGAGCTGGGATATCCATCTTCTGCCCATCCTGCTTTCGAACTCAGGATTTAAACCATTGCCCTCTCACACATTTTGATTCTCAGACATTTGCACTCAAGCTAAATTATACCAGCAGCTTTCCTGGTTCTCTAATTGCAGATAGCAGATCGTAAAACTTCATAATCTCCGTAATTGTGTGATCCAATTCCTATAATAAATTATCTATCAATCTATTAATCTATCAAATCCTATTGGTTCTGTTTCTTTGGAGGACCCTGATTAGTATATACTGATTCATGATGGGCACAAAACATGAGGAAGAAAATAAACCTTGGTTATTTTAGGCCACTAAAATGTGAAATGTGCCTCAGGTTTCTGAGATTTGAGATTTCTTTAGTCTGTTACCGCACATAAATAGCTTAAACTAATTAATAAATAACAACAATTATTTTGAAATAGTTATATACACATCAATTCTTCACAACACCTTACACATTAGCTGACATCTCTAGTTTCCTACACGAATGTCACGCATCTCCTCAGATATAGATTTATTTATTCCCTAGGTTTCATATTTCTCTGGAATTAAATGGAATATATCTCATCTTCTTTCTGTCTATCCTAAAATAAGCTTAGGTAAGTGACCAAAATAAAGTAGCCCTGTATTGACCTGACAATTTTCTATCATTCTGACCTAGAAACATTATTCTAGAGCTAATTATTTGGTTTCTTTTCTAGGCTTTGGAATGGCTCACAATCTCTCAGTTAAGGATTTCATTTCCACCTACCAACTTTTATCCAAAATAAGAACAAAGCCTCTTCTTTAGGAGTGATTTCCAAATATCCCTTCAATTATCCATTCAACAAACACAGATCAGTTTTCTACTCTGAAACAAAAATGCTGGAAGCTAGAGATACAAAAAAATAACATATAGTACCATAAACAAGATCCATCCAAGCTATTACACTACAGTGTGACAAGTATCAAAATAGGGTAATGTGCCTAGAATCATCCCAGTCTAGTGTAAGCCTTACAGATATTTCTACAAGAGACTAAAGTTCTGCCTTTAAAACTCATTCAGAAGGATTGGTTGGCATTGTCCATGACAATGCTCCCAGATATACAGATTTCAAAGTATTGCCTGCCTGTATTTTCTACTTCCATATTCTACCCACCTAATTCAGCAACAGCTAGTTAAATGCATATTATCCTATACTATCTACCTAAAATTGATGGTGAATAACTTGCTCCTTTGACTACTGTGACTTGACCAGATGGGTCAATCACAGCATTTAAGTGTCCTTGCTTTTTGAAGCTTATCTAGTGAGCTTATCTAGTTTTGTTAAGTCCCCCTGTTTCCCTCCCAGACTCATACTGATACTAGTGATGAAGTTCTAGAACATAGGTGAGGATCCATGGGGTGAGGTCTGGAGCCGATGACCAAGAAAGAATTCTTGAGACATCTTTCAATTAGTAATAATCGCGCCTCGGATAAACCTCATTGGCTACGATACTGTCACTGGTGCAAAATGGTGATTTATTAAAGCACAGGGACAGGACCTGAGGGCAGGAAGAGCTGCTGCCCCCGGGATATGAGGAGTGGTCTATTATATACTTGTAAATTGAGAAGGGATTAGGGATGATGTAAGTCTCTAAGGAATATTTGAAGCAAGCTCTCCAGGACCTTGAGGGGCTAGCTATTGTCTGAGGAAACGGTTATTCATTACCAGTAATAAAAACATCTCATGAGACCCTTTAGATGTCTATCAGTGGGCCTTATGCTTGGAAATGATTGTTGACACTATCTTAGATGTTTAGAGATAAAGTTTCCTAAAGGAATTGTTAAAGTAGATTTATATGGTTGAGGGTAGGGGGTTGGTCAGGCTAGGATTGTCCTTTGCCCTCAGCAAAGCCTTAAGGTGAAGGTCACTCTGCCTGTTTTATGGACTTGTCAGTAGGTAAGGAAATTTAATAATTATTCTTCTGCCTCTGTGTCCCACATCACTAGTCTTAAATTGTTTTGTTTTGATGAAAACTAATTACTTCCTAATGTCCAAGGAATTTTATCTAGCGCGCTAAGAAATTTTATAAGGAAAAAAAACTAACATTAAATCAGAAAATACTTTGTATAAACCATTGTTAAATTTATTTGTTTTATAACTCTCTATGACACTCTGCACTTATTATTATAATCACCAATTTACAGTTGACTGCAGAGAAGTAAAATAATTATTCCATTACTGAAGAACAAGTTAGTGAAACACACCAGAATTAATCCAAGTATCATTCAGAAAATCTTTACCACCATAGTATATTTCCAAAGCCCTCAGAATTTCAAAATTGTTTTGTTGAGGTCTGACAAAAGAGTTAGGAAATAAGCACTTACATTTGGAGCAATAAGGAATTGGTTCACAGGTGAGAAAAAGGTATTCCAGGAAGAGGGGGAAAATGCAAAAGAAGATAAGGAGCATGAAAAAAAAAAATGGGGCTGGTTGTTTTATGGTTTATAAAATAATCCAGTCTAGAAAAGCATGGGGTACATAAGGGTCATGGAAGAGAATCAAATGAAACAAAAAAGAGTTTCTTTTTAAAAGTTGTATCCGATTATTATCTCTTTTTCCTCTTCTACTTAATCCTCCAAATACTGTCATCTTTAAAATGTCTGTTCCATATAGTCCTTGGAAATTGCTCTGGTCAGGACCATATTCCCTTTTTCAATCTCAAGGATATTTTTCCTGTCCTGAGCTCTCAGAATCATTCAACTCTGTTGACCCCTCCTGCATTGAAACATAGTCTTTATTTGGCTTCTGTGACACTACACTCTCCTGTTTTAAAGAAATTACCTGATTGTTTTCCATTTTTCCTCTTTTTCTTTGCTTTTCTTCTCATCTCCTATCCCTTATTTTTCCTTCTCTCCTCCACTCCCGCATTCCTTCTCCCCTTCCTTTGTCCTCATTACTCCTCCTCTTCTGCCATTCTGGAATGTTGTTTTTCGGGGATCAAATTCTACTCTTTTCAGTTATCCTACATATCCTCTGGGAATTCTCCACTCTTCTCACAACCCTCTACATTTTATTGAGCTGATTCTGGGCTCAAATTCCTATCTAAACATCTTCAATTAAATACACAAGTAGCTAAAACACAACCTATCCCAAATCCAATTAATTCATTTATCTCTGAAAATCTTCTCTTTTTATGATCTTTTTCTTATTGGATGGTACCTCCATTTATCAGAACTAATACCTCAAAACCTGGTTGCTTAGCTTTTGTGTTCTTTGTATCCCAACTTGGATGTCACTTTCTTCAGAAAGAATTCCTAATTCCACTCTTGACAGTCTTATTTTTTTTAATTTCTTCTTTGCAGTCTTTATCAAACATCCCAACATGATGGTCAACTGCATCTTTAATTTCCTCAAAGTTACTGTTTTATTACATTACATGTAATCACATATTTAAGCATGTATCCTGTTTTACGCAAAGATCTTGAAAGATTTCAATATGGGATTTCTAATCTCAGCCCATTCCTGGCTCAGTATAGAATCAATACTTAATATGCTTAATTCTGTAAGTCCATGAATTTGAGAGTTTCCAAATTTCTAAATGGTGACCTTTAATAGGGGAAAACCAATGTGCACATTGAGAGCGAACTAGAAGGGGAAAGATAAAATAATAGCCTCATTAAGACTGCAAGAAAGGGAGAAAAAAGACTGTAAAGAGTGGAATTAGGAATTCTCCCTGAAGAAAGTGACATCTAAGTTAAGATACAAGGAACTCAAAAGTGAAGTAACCAGGTTTTGAGCTTTAACTAGTGAATGGAGGTCCCATTTGACAGCAAAAGGATCATGAAAAGATAAGATTTCAATGAGATAGATGAATTTGATTTGGGACATATTGTGTTTTAGTTAACAGTGAATTATTTAATTGCAGATGTGTAGTAAGGCATATGACTCTGAGCCCTGAATTATGTAGCTCAAGTAAAAATATAATAGTTATCATAAAAATAATAAGAGAGATGACAAAAAAAAAGTGAAGGTCATATGTAAACAAAGAACAAGTCAGGGAAAACTGCAATCACCCAGTGAAATTTCTAAAGAACTGTACACACTTTATGCAATTTAATTTCAATAAGGTTTTAATAAAGCTTCACATGGTAACTTCCTTTGAAAAATCAAGAGTTAATGCATTGAAGAAGAAGAAGAAGAAATAAAATAGAACAGCCACACCAATAACAACAATGAAAAACCTTGAGAGTTACTATTGCCTACTAAATTAAATAAAAACTCCTGGTTTTGCCTTAATGCCTCAATTAAAATTATATTAAAATTGGACAGCACAAGTTTCACTGAACTTCATAAGTTTATTTTATCACTGGCACACACCTTAGTCCAACCTGCCTTCATCTATATTAGATATCATCTATCATCTCCCATTGTCTGGTTGCCTAACTGATCTCTTACTCTCTTAACTCCTTTAAAGTATATTTTCCACACATATAATACATAAAATGTATTTTCTACAGTTACTTTTTAAAATATATATGTCACATTATGTCCCTTCTTTGCTCAAACTAAATTACTAAGCATTGTTTATAGTGTCTTCCACCATTGGCACTCACATCTTTGATGTCAAACTTTACCCCTGCCCTTATCTTCACTGAGTTCCAATTATTGTGGCAATCTTGCTCTTTGAACATGTGAAATTTATATTCATTTTAGTATCTCAATAATCGATACTGCCACTTCCCAAATTCTGTTCTCCCAGATTTCCCTATGGCTGAGACCTTAATATTTAGATCCATGGAAGTGGCCTTTTGCTGTCTACCAATATTCTACACTACTAACTTTTTTTTTTTAAGATTTTATTTATTTATTTGTTAGAGAGAGATAGAGAGAGAGCACAGGCAGACAGAGTGGCAGGCAGAGGCAGAGGGAGAAGCAGGCTCCCTGCCGAGCAAGGAGCCCAATGTGGGACTCAATCCCAAGACGTTGGGATCATGACCTGAGCCGAAGGCAGCTGCTTAACCAACTGAGCCACCCAGGCGTCCCTACACTACCAACTTTTAACAATAATACTGCGACTTGTTCTTCATAGGATATAATCATGTTTGAAAATAGATCATTCATTCACTCATTTACTCATTCCTCAATATTATGTTTTCTTTTGCTTGAATGTTAACTAATCAAGTGTAAAACCCAACTTGTTTGTATCTGTATTCTGTGTGCAGAAAGTTGCCTTTAGTATAAGTGCTCAATATATATTTATTGAATAAATGCAGTAATATATTGGACAACACATTCACTTAATACACTTTTTAACTTTTTCAAAATCTCCCTATTCTTCAAGAGTATATTGAGTGCTATTTCTTTCACAAAACTTTGTCTTATTTGCGAACTGTTTGTGAGACTTTCTTCCTTTAGAGCACTGGAGACATCTTTCATGATGTGCATTTTGACTTTATTCAAAGTTTTTTTGCTTGTTTGTTTTGTTTCTTTTAAAATTCCTCTCTCCAATCACTAGGTAGTGATTACTCTAGGAAGAAAAAACTAGGATTTATACATTTGATATCCATTAAAAAACTAGAATTTATAAATTTGATATCAATGATGTGATGTGAATTTCTGGCTCACAATAAACACACCATCTATAAATCTGTGTATTTTACTTTTTCTGTTCTTATTGTCTATCCCTAAATGAGAGTTTGACCTTCTTTTATTGTTCACATCTATATCTTCATCTAGACACAAATTGGCAGGTAGGAAAAGTCCAATAAATAGCTGCTCAAAGAATAAAAGTCTGAACATTTTCCCACTGAATTCAACATTTCCTAAAATATTATTTTACCTTGTCAATAAGACTATTAGCATCATAATTTGGTAATTTATTTCAAGATTGTTATATTTTCTTATAATAGTTTACAATGTTTATTTAACCAATCTCTTCAGATCACCAAAATTTAATTATGCCTAATTACTTATCTAACAAAAGGTTATTTAATATTCTTTAGGTAGTTTAGGAATTTAAAAAAAGGCATGTCAGTTTCTAAGAACAGTGGATATAAAATTCTTCATATGAAAGTAAACAATATACAGTTTGATTCTTAAGTTTCAAGTTCCTGACATTGCCTTAGCTATCATATCTTACTCTGCAAAGTATTTTATTGATTTTAGTCTATACTTATCCTTGGTAAATGTAGGAGAGAAGGATATAAACTGGGATAACTCAAGTATATATGCTTCATATTTTGACTGAAGTACAGAAATTTTAAACAAAACTCACATGAAAACTACTGACAAAATAATACTTGTTAGTCTTACATGGATATATATTCAGTTCCCCTTTACCACTATTTTGTTAATGACACAACTTATAAGATTCAAAAAAACTAAGAAAATGCATACCTAAGTTTTCTGACAGATATTAAAAAAATATTACTATTACATACAGGCTGTTTATATGCCCATTTCAAATAATTAAATAGTAATGTTTAGGTTGAGTGATATGCCAACCGCGTAATCACTGACGATTTATTAGTTGAAATTATTGTATTTGTCGAATGGTTTTGCTTAAAAGCAGTAGGGAAACTGGAAAACTTTAACTCCTATCAATGTAGTACTCCTTCTTATCAGTTAAAAAAATGATAAAAACTGTATCTTGCTTAATGAAAGCAACAATCAACAGACAATATTTGAGATATTTAAAATATGTATAATCTAGTAATAGAAGAAAACGTGTGATGAATAAAATAAATGTTGTTGTATTATAGGATTTAAATATTATATATAGATTAGAGTTATTTTATCTAAAAATAGAGATTAAGCTAATGTAATTTTTATAAAAATAGAAATTTAGAACAATGTAGATGTTATACATGAAAACAATTGTACTTAAATTATCCTCAATGGTGCATAGCAATTAGGAATAGCAATACAATGTTACTAAATTGTTTCATAAAACCTTAGCCAAAAGAATTCTTTATTATTATTTATTTTACAGAATGTGGCTTAAATTATTTAAAATAGTTCTATGAGGACATTTTATACTGAATAAATAAAAGTGTTTCATTAGCCAGTGAAATGTAAGAAAGATATTAAAAGCTATGAAGAAAAAGAAATAACACATTTTAAAATGAGTCTTGAAGATTAATATGTTCCATTTGCTATGCTTACTATTGAGCATAAAATATCAAGACAAACTAGTAAACAAAATTTATGAAAGAGCATTAGAGTAATCAGATGCCTTAAACTTAAGCAACAACTCAGTGTATGCGTAATTCAATGTTTTGTTTGTTTATTTATTTATTTTTACTTCAAATCAGGCCCTATTACTGGCACACTGTTTTATACACTTACTAGGCAAGTGACAAGGTTCACTTAGCTGTACAATCCATATCCTAGGATAATCTTAGGTGACTTCACAGAGCTGCTTCCTCAGTTTGGGTTCACAGACAACCTGCCTTATTACCTATCTTTGTGTTCAATTAATAGTTCCAGTTCCCTTGTTTCATTATCATTTTAACATTTAATCAATCCTAATTAAGTCTGAGCTGGGGATTCTCAACATGCTCCACCTCATCTATTACAGAAGTTCATATTTTTCCATACAAATGTTCGTTACATTTGTTCCAAACTTAACATTTTTGTAAAATACTCTGACAAAGACAGATGATTGGATAGCAATTCAGCTTTAACCATGTTTCAAGTCTATTTTCAAATATGAAAGAAAATATTTTAGTTTACTTCTAAGTTACACTTACAGCTATACCAAGCTGAAATATACACATGAATTAGATTGACTCATAATACAAGTGATGCTAAAATAAGGAAACTGTGGATTTTAAAGGAATAGCTTGATGTGAAATATAAAGGAGGGATTTTATTATTTGATTTATTACTCTGAGTTTTACAGAAATATACTTTGAGCATTTCCTTGGGTCAGGTGTTATAGTAGGCCTAGGGTTGCAGTAATGACAAAAGAAAAAAGAGAGTTCTCATTCTTATTTTATAGTAGGAGAGAAACTTAATCTAAAAATCCATATTATTATAATATAATATATTATACTATAGTTATAAGAATTATGAAAAATAGTTGATATAAGCACAAGGAGAAAAGGATGAAACATTTCAGATATAATGTCCAAAGCTTCCAATAAAATAAATATTTGAATCTTAGAAAAGAGGAATAAAAGAGTCCTATAAATAATTGCAGGAAGTCTTCCATGTAGAAGGGATAGCAAGGACCACAAAAAAAAAAAAAAAATGCTAAAGAAAGCTAGTATGGCAAGATTGGATTAAGCTCAGAGAGGCAGGTGGGCCAGTGATGTAGAGCCTTGTGACCCATTATAATTATGTTTGGTACTGACTCTTTTTTTTTTTTTAAGGAAAATTTATTATTTTTTAATAACTTA
>RCUC01148550.1:0-54974 GCA_003697995.1 Taxidea taxus jeffersonii | reverse complement strand
TCTCCTGCTGGCTGATGTCGTCTCAGCCTCCTACTTCTCCGCCATCTTGACTCCTCCCCCAGGCCCTTCCTTCTAACACGAGGAAGAACGTTTGTGCTGACCTTGAATATGAAGCGGTGTTGTGGTGAGGAGCTGAGAGCAGCCCTTAGGAGATGAGAGAACCCTGCAGCCAGCGGTGAGCTCGGTCCTACCACTGCATGGAACCAATACCTTTCTCTTCCAACCTGAGTGAGCATGGAACAGCGCCTCGGGCTCCCGAAGGGAACACAGCCCTGCTGATGGTGTGATTTTGGCCTCTGGAGGCCTCGAGCACAGAGCTCAGTTGAGTTCTGCTCTACCTCCGACCTGGACAGCTGTGAGGTCCTAAGGGCTAAATTTGTGCTTATTTGTCATGCAGCAACGGAAAACTAGCACATTCTGTCTCTGGCTGGGGCAGCTTGCCCCCCTCTGATCTGTGGCCAAGCCTCCCTTTCTCCCCACCCCCGCCACCTTGTCAACAGTGTCCTTCCCTCCGCTCCTCACACAGTGGCTCGTCCGCCACTCATCTTTTCTCTCCTGGGCTGTCTCCCCTGGCATACAGATATGTCACGCCTAAAAAATATTCTGTCTTGATCACTCATCTCCCCCAAGATCCACTCCAGGGCTCTGCTTCCCTTCGGGCTGAATTGCACACTGGCCCCAGCCTCACCCCTGCACCTGCTGTGGTCTGGGGTTTGCTCTCCGTAGCTCCGCAGCGCAGCACCGCGGCGCCCCGAGCAGCCTGACCTCCTAGCTGCAAAGGATGGGGCAGGTCCCTCTTTGAGCTGAAGACGCCACTTTCTCCTGGTTGGCTTCCCCACTCACCGGCTACCGCTTTCCGGCCTGCTTTGCTGGTCAGTCTCCTTTATCCAACCCAGGCCTGGCTCTGCTCTGCTCCGTCGTCTCTCACACACTCCGCCGATGTAACGCCCCCTTTGTGGTGAGACTTCCAGCTCCATCTATTCCCCCGCACCCCAGCAGGCTTTCCTCCGGGCTGCACTCGCTCAGTTGCCCACTCTATGTCCCCCTTAGGGTGGGTAATGTGCATCTCAGTCTGCATGTCTAAGTGTGTTTCCCACCTTCGGTAGGGGATCTGGAGGTCATCCCTCCCTCCTCCCCTCCCATCCTCTCTACAAGTGCTCCCTCGGGCTCTCCCTCCTTTGCTCCTCCTCTCTGTGCTGGCTGAGTCCTTCCCACTATCCAGCCAGCTCTTCCGAGAGGCCAGCCCTGCTCTCGCCCAGTGGAGCTGTCCTGTATCCTGTACTTCAGCCCCTTGGGATTCCCATCATAGAACTTTCTGAAACTTAAAAGTAATTCTTAGGTTTTCCCCATCTTTTTTTTTTTCTTCTTTCCTCCTGAAGGGCATGGATTCAGTCCAATTTCGTCGCTATTCTATCTTGGCACAGAGCACAACGCCTGACACATAGGGGCCCTCCGTTAATATTAGTTGAATTAAAAAAATAACGAACCACATCAGTTGTTGGCTTGCTCTCTTTCAAGCACAGATACTCCATTTGATCTGCTCAGTAAGCCCATCACGTAGTGTTATGATCATGAATATTTAAAAGGTAAAGAAACCAGACCCAAGTGGGTAAAATAATCTCCCCGTGGTCATGCTTGCATGAGTGCAGGAGCCGGCGTCGGAGCCTGGCTCTGGGCTGCCTCTCCGTCCTGCATCTGGCTGAGAGGGTCACCACTCGCAGGCTATTGAGGGGAGTGACTGATAATGACCACTGAAAGTTTGATAAGAGACAGAGACTCGAGAAGGGAAATGGACTTCGACGTGGCTATTGAGCTGGCGGGAGGCACGGAGGGGCGATACTTATCCTCACCAGCACCTCTGTCGAGGCCACGGCCGTAATGTCACGCCAGGCACCCCCGCGGGGCTGGATGGGGCTGTTGTCTGCAAGGCTGGATTTGCTCAGTTTCAAACAAGGGGAGCTGTGGGGACCAGCGTCTGGAGCTTTCAGGGAGGAATGTGACCACAGGGCCACATCAAAGGCTGTGGGGGCTCTGCTTCCCCTCCGGAATGGAGAGTGCTTGTGTGGGGATGGCTCCTTTCTCATCCCTTTGTTTTCTGTTTCCAATTTGTCCAAATGACAAGGAGCTTTGAAGTACCTTCAACCAGCCCATGCGGGCCTGGGAGCCCTGAGTGGTGAGAAGTTTCCCCTTTCACTGAAAACATGCCAATTTTCCAGATGCTAATACGGAAAGACATTTTTTGTTTTTATTTTTACTCTTTTTTGGAAAGATATTTTTTTAAAGCAGAGATTGGGGCTCCTACAAGGGCCCTATTTTTAGGGAGAATGACAGTAAGTAGATTGATTTACTTAGTTTGGAAGATGTCTACATCTTTCATATGTGTGTTTGTGTGAATACATATATATATTTTATATAAATATTTTACATTTTATGTATTTATATACTATATATACTATATGTTTATATAAGTCCCTTATAAAACATACATTTTAAGCCCATATATATTTTAAACCTTGAGTCAAGCATCTTATTTCTAAATTTATTATTGAGCCAACACAAAGATATCTTTGCTTTAATATTGAATTGGATGACTTGAGGGGATGAGGGCAAGTGATGGCCACTTCACAGTCATGCCACACACAAGTGGGAAGCAGAGGAAAGGAAGAACAAAGCCAATCTGCATGCCAGCGTGGATGAGGGACAAGGCTGGCCATTCCTACGTGAGATGGGGAAGGTTGCTATGGTTTCCATCAGCTGACTTTTCCAGGCTGCAAAAGGTAGGCCCTTCCCTTCCAAATGTATGTAGAAGGTCTTTCAAGCAGAGTTGAGGGTGCGGGGTGGTTGGTACACACCTAGATTGGGCAGCCTTCTGTGTAAGACCCTCCTGCCATTGGGCCTTCCCTGTCCATCCCCTCGTTCTTCAGTGGGAAGTGATGTGGCTTGGGGTCAGGAATGTGGCTTCTGCTTACGTCTCACATTCAGCTCCGGCTCTTTCCGTCTGGGGACCATTGACAGAGTCACTTACACCGTGTGCAGTGGTAGCCTTCGCCCCGTACCTGACTCACTGGGGGCCTTGGAGATGAGATGCAATGACATTCTCAATTCTCTTGGCCTAGCCCCGCCCCTTGGCCAGGGCTTGGGGAGGTGGCTGTTGGGGGTCATTATTCTTTTCCTGCTTCTTAACATTGTGTGTGGCTGACAGGTTCTGAGACCTTGGGAGAATCACTTTGGGGACCACAGTCTGCAAAGCACAGGTGGGGAGGTTCATTTGGACAACAAGATCTGTGTGCAGTGAGGCAGGCATAGGCGGGCACCTGGGACAAAAGCCCTGGTGGGACTCAGTCTCCCTGCTGCCGGGACTAGCCTGTGCCCCTCTGAGAGCCAGGCTTCTTGCACACTGACAGTCTTAAGGTTGATTGTTGGCTTGTGTTTGGGATGGAGGGAGGGACTTTGTCCCTGAGGCCGCCTCATGGAGGCCACATTTGTTACCTGGGAGGCCTTGGCCTTTAGGACCCACGTCTGGTCACCACCTTCTTGTTAGACACAGGGTTGTTTACAAAGGCCAAACGACACTAAAATGGTCAATTTGGAAAGGAATGTCACTGCTGACACTGGGTGATTTCCAGATTTCTTCTGAGCTTGGAGCTCTGCAGACCTGGCGACTCAGACCCCTGTCCCCACAGGCCCCAGAGCGGAGAGCTGTCTGTCTCCACCACAGGTCTCCACCAGAGCCAGTGTGCCTCGTCTGGAGACAGTCTGGGTTGAGATAGAGTGGGTGGGTGGAGGCCAGAGATGATGCCAGGCACCCCACAGAGTGTAGGACGGCCCCCACAGAGAAGGCTCTGGCCCCGAGGTCAGCAGTGCTGGGCTGGAGAAAGCCCGTTCTAAGTTCTCCTGCTCCTGGCTCCAACATTCTGGCCCCTGGGCTGGATGGTGAGTCACTTGAAGGCAGAGACTGTGTCTGGCTGATCCTTAGCAAGTGTCAGCAGAATGAGTAATGCTAGTACATATCCTAGTGTATTTGCTGCGGCAGCCAACTTCTCCGGTCTGTGGACCAAATAGTGTCACTGCAGGCAAATGCGCAAAGTCTTGGTTCAGCAGGATGCCCTGGGTGAGTTCTTTCTGTTCTGAGCTTGCAGATCACTCAGCGATGCAGGCTCCCCTCCCCACAGCCCCCATGCCACACCCATCAAAGTGCCCCAGGCCACACTGACTCCTCACAGCAATGCTCTAAAGGACCGGGATTGTCCACCTTGTACAGATGGGGAAATGGGTTCAGGAGGTCGGAATTCTTCTGTCCACAGCTGGATATCTAGTGAGTGTGAGAACCCGCATTTGGGCCTGTGTGGTTCCCAGTCAAAATCCCGGTGAAGCCAAGGCAGGACTCTACCTATGCTGCCTTGGCTGGTTTGACTGTTCATTTGGAGTGAAAGCTGGGGCCTTGGGGCCCGTTCTGCCATAGGGCGGATGGTGGCTATGGGGGTACGTGGAGGACATGCCGTGGGCCAGGGTCTGCGTGTCTGGCCACGTACCGCCATGTTGCTGGCTGAGCGCCAGCGTGTAGGGCAGTGCCCGGGCAGGTGCAGTGGCCTGCTCGGTCAGTCTTTCCCAACAACCAGCGAGAAGGAAGGAGTCACCCTGAGCTGTAGCTCTTGTCTCTTTTGTGTGGTGCAAATGCTCCACCCTGGCCAGTTTCAAAACATCAACGTGATGCCATGGAACCCAGAGTCAGGAAGAGTGCAGACGCTGTCTCTCACTTGTGCCCCGGCGCGCCCCTGCACGTGCCCAGGAGTGAGCTGCGTCAGACGGCCAACTCGGTGGGAATCTCAGTTCCTGCTAAGGGAGGAAATGCAGCCTCACACTGGCAGGCGGCATAATGTGCATTTGGTAGATTACAGGAGGAGGGGTGCTCCTGGGGGTTTTACTGCCCTGGGTGGGGGGCTCTGGCAGCTCTGTTCCCTGGTGTTACTGACTCTCAGGTGGGTTAGAGGGCTCTTTGTGGCAGGCTCTGGGCATATTGGCTGTAACTACGCAGTGGATTCCAGTTAAAGCTGAAGGTGACTCACAGGGAAGGGACGGCAATCACTGATGGCTCCTGCAGATTGCTTTCTGTCCCTTTGACAGGTGTGAGAGTGTGCATATCAGCGAGGCCGCTTGGCCTACCCGAGGTGGCACAGGCATTCCCGTCTGGCGTGTCTGGGGCTGTTCTGTCTCATGCAGAGACCAAAAGGTTTCTGTTGAGAAGACTGTCTCCCATGGCTCCAATCCTGGGCGAACCCTTTGGGCTTCTGGAAGAAGAATGCAGGGAGCATCAGTTAAAGGTGTCCCTCCTGAGAGCTTCCGGCTGTCCAGCTTTCCTGCCATTGTGCTGGGGACGGGGAAGGCAGTGGCCAGGCAAACCCCTTTGGGTCCACAAGCTGTGGCCACCAGCAGAGCAAGCAGTGGGGGGAAGGGCCTCCTTCCCTCCCTGCCTCGGGGGCCCCCCGGGGCTGTGCTCTGGACAGCACTGGCAGAATGGCCCTGCCCTCCCTGCAGCTCCTCCTGGGCAACCTGTCCTACTCAGAGGGGAGGGAGGCCAGCCAGCACCTCCGCTGGGGGGCGCCTCTCTGGCTCTTCCCCTGCCAGGAACTCAAGCTGCCTCTCGGGCCTGAGGTCTCTCGTGACTGTTCCCTGATTGCTGGGACCTTCCAGGGCACAGCTTTCACCCTCCTAATTCAGCTCTCAGTGGGAGTTTCCTTCTCACTTAACTTCCAAATTTACACCTCTCCATCTCCTGGCATCTTATCTGGAGGTGTTGATGGGTGCTTAGCAGGCCCCTGCGGGAGCCTGGGGAGGGGCCAGGCCCCAGCCTCTCGGCTGTCATCTCTCCCTGCTCTCCGCTGCCAACCAGGAGGCCTTGTTTCTCCCAGACTGTCCTTGTTTACTTTGCAGCTGCGGTTCCAGAAGGTGACACTTGTCAGTCCCATCAAGCCTCATTGCCCTGCACCTACTGGCCGGGTCTCCGCAGCACGGAGCGCAGACGTTTGCTTTTATGGTTTTCCGGCGGCACCACTGGCGCAGCTGCCCTCCCGCTCCCGCCCCCATCCCCAGAGCACATTTTAACGGGCAGGGCAGCTGCGCTGGGGTGAGACGCCCGCAGGCTCACACCCGCTCCCAGGCTGGCCGGGGGAGCTGGGGGGCCGGCCCCTCGCAGCTTTGTCTCTCCTCAGCGCACAGCCCCCAGTGAGGTAGTCAAGCCTCGCACGTGTCGGAACCAGAAGCGGTGAGTTGTCATGGGGATTCCTGGGCAGAAGCGGGCGGTGCCGCCGTTACGATTACTTAGAGGGCGAGGCCCGCGCTTCGGAACTGGGGGCAGGCTCTGAACGGTAGTCTTTGGGCCCTCGTCACAGTCTTTCTTCCACATCTCCCAGTGTTTTCCCGGTCATTCTGCTATCTTTGCCTACATACAGTGACCCATTTTTTGGTCCACTCCGAACACGTCTCTGAGAGCAGCCAGAGTATACAGCCCAGTAGATCACGCGGGTGTCCTAAATTATCAGCAGGAGTTTCATTTACTCCAGAGGGCTGGAGGGATGCATTTTCCACGCAGGCTTTGTGCGACCCGTGGATGCTGTTCTAGAAAATTATACCGCCTGTGTCTGTAAGCTCTCTGAGCTAAGAACCTTTTTTTTTTTTTAATTCTTAAATGGTGGAAAAAATAAAAGACAGATGTTTTGCAGCGTGTGAAAATGATATGAAACTCACATCTCAGTGCCCATAAAGTGTTAGTGGGACACACGGCTAGGTCCGCTTGCTTTCACGTTGTCCACGGCCCCAGGCCTGAGGTAGGGGCAGAGTTGAATGGTTGTACCAACGACTGTGTGGCCTGCAAAGCCTTCGATATTTACTCTCTGGCCCTAAGCAGAAATCATTTGCTGGC
Organism: Taxidea taxus jeffersonii; assembly: GCA_003697995.1. Taxonomy (NCBI): domain Eukaryota; kingdom Metazoa; phylum Chordata; class Mammalia; order Carnivora; family Mustelidae; genus Taxidea; species Taxidea taxus. Next base: position 48,055 of record RCUC01148550.1, on the reverse strand, counting down.
CCAGGTATGGAAGAACAGGTGCCTCGGTAGGCCTGGCCTTGGTCCCTCAGCTGTGGCCAAAGACCTGTTGTGCCGGTCTCTTATTCAGTGATAAGCTGTATTCTGGGTGTTGTCTGTGAGGTTGCTCTGGTTTGAGACTCTGGTGCTCCAGTGTCACTGACGTCCTTAGCAAGTCGGAGCCCAACGTGGGAAGGCCACGTGACTGTCTATTAAACAAAGTTGAGAGGCCTCCAGCCAGGCATTGAGAGCACTGGCGGCTTATTATTTGCCATTTATCACTGTGCCTTGAATGTTCAGCAAAGTGAAAAATAGTTTGCCAATGAACTAAAGTGGAAAATTAATTTCAGTTTTCCTCCTGTTACACATAAATGCAGAAATTAAAAATGAAGGCTCTACTCACGGGCATGTTTTCATCTTAGGCCGAGTCTCATCCACCTTGTCGGGGCGGCCCTTGCTTCTTTCATTCAGAGAGTAAGTCTTGCTGGCCAGTGAGGACTGTCCAGTGAAAAGGAAAAAAAATGATCTTTTATGTGTGGCTTTTCTTTTTTTTAAGATTTTATTTGTTTATTTGACAGAGAGAGACACAGTGAGAGAGGAAACACAAGCTGGGGGAGTGAGAGAGGGAGAAGCAGGCTTCCCGCTGACCAGGGAGCCCGACACAGAGCTCGATCCCAGGACCCCGGGATCATGATCTGAGCCGAAGGCAGATGCTTAAGGACTGAGCCACCCAGGCACCCCTGTGTGGCTTTGTTCAAGAATGTTTGGGAAAACAAATGGAGTGGTTGTATAGAAGTATGACATTCATGGTTAAGAGCAAATACTGTACACTTGACCTTCAGGCAGCCTAACTTCACATAAGCTGCTGTCATGAGAAGATCAGAAAAGAACCAAGAACATTTTTTTTTCAAGATTTTGTTTATTTTTTTGAGAGAGAGCAAGCTTGAGTGGGGGGAGGGGCAGAGAGAGGGAGAAAGAGACTTCCTGCTGAACAGGGAGCCTGGTACAGGACTTGATCGCAGGACCCCGGTAGCATGACATGAGCCAAAGGCAGATCCTTAACTTACTGGGCCACCAGGCGCTGTGAAAAGAACCAAGAACTTTACAGTCCAAATGTCACGCAGTTCTTCAAGCTTCTTGCTTCACCTGGTTTGTCAAGGATGGATAGCGTACGGCTGTATTTCCCCTGAAACTGTTGAGGGTCTAATTTTAGGCAGATTCCCACCACATATTTTGAGTATTACTGGGAGCTCTTAATAAACTCTAAGAAGAATATCTCTGACTTGCTTACTGAAGGAAATCAGCTCTAGATTATGCTGTTGTATTAAATACCCTAACTTTGCCAGTTGGCATCAGATAAGAACACGGTAAGCCTTGTTGGTTGGTTGGGTGGTTGGTTGGTTGTTTTTTTTAAGCCAGTGGGCTGGTGCTTAGGTACTGAAGAGATGCCCCTTGTACCCACCTTCAGGTCAATCCCACCAGCACTGACCCAGGGTGACGGTTACACAACTCCCAAGGTTCTGGGCAGAAGGCGATGGTGGAGGGGACCTGCCACCATGCCAGGGTGGGTGGCGTCCCCTTGCTGCCCTCAGTTCTGTTCCCATGGCAAGTCTGAGCAGCATAGCGAGAGGCATGGTGCAAGCATGGGACGTTCCCTTGTTGACTGAAAAGTGACAGTGGACAGCGATGGCCATTGGCAGAAGGGATATCCACTGTCCCTATCCAAGCTTGGCTGTATGGGGCCCAGTGATGTAGGGACAAACCCTCGTGTGGATTCCACCACTCCAGGATGGATACTCGTGATAATAGAGCATTGGGAAATGATGGAAATCTCTTTATTGGTTACTTAAAAAATTCAAGGAATCAGATAAATCAGATTTTTCAAAATATTTAGCAAGTGTTGGGCACAGGCCCCGATGTATAAGAATCAATGTGGTTGGAGAGTAGGGGTCCAGGCTTACCACAGAGTATGGGCCAAGTATCAGTGGCACTGATCATTTTTAGAAAAATCTCCAAATAAATGACCAAATAAAAGTATTTCTGGTGCAGACTGATGAATTTCAGTTATGTAGAAATTTCACTGTTCGAGAGGGCCACGTGTCCCAATAATGCAGGGTCTCTGTGGGCGCATGGCCCTCATGTACCCTCAGGTGTGGGTTGAGCTGGGTCTTGGGGAATCAAGGTGCAGGGCATAGACCCGGGATCCCGGCTCTGTGTGAGTACGGATCAGTGTGAGCACGCTGGGGGAGAGGCAACAGGAAGGGCACCAAGGGTCATGGGGTGGGGGGCCCAGCTGGGATAGAGTAAGGGGTTAGGAAAGGTGGCCCCTGGTGGCTCAGAGGGCTAGTAGCCAGCACTGGTTGAGCAGGGAAAGGAGAGAAGAGAGCACAGACAGAAGAAACCATAGGAAAAGTGAGAGAGTGTGCAGCCAGTCTGGAGAATTTCAACAGCAACTCATGGTGGATGTGGTGGGCGAGAGGCGGCCGGCCAGATGGTCAAAGATCACATTACAAGGAGTCTCATACGTCATACTTCAACGTTTGGATTTCATCCCAAAGACAATGAGAAGCCGCTGAAGGATTTTTAAGGCGTAGGGGATGGTTTGATAAGGCTCAGGTTTCTGTTTTAGGAAGGCACTTCTGGCCATGAAACTGGGGGCAGGAGCCCAGTAATGAAGCTGGTAAAGTAATACAAGCACGAGATGATGAAAACCTGACCCGGGATATTATCAGTCGGGATTAATAAAAATGGATTGAGCTAGGGCAGAGCAAGGAGAAGGCTGGGCAGACACATCACCTCAGACCAGGTTGAAAGGGGATGGGCTCCTGATATGAAAAAAAGCAGTTTAAGCGAGGCATCTGGGGGGGTGCTAGGAGAAGCAGGCCCCAGGCCTGGCCATCGGCTGGGAGGTTGGAGGATGGTTCTAAGTTCCAACACCGTTGCTCCCCAAGAGAGAGCTTGGAAGAAGGTGGGGTGGGAGAAGTCCTGTGGAGCTGCCTCCCCGTGCTGATCCTTGTTCCTTGTGATGGTGAAAGTCATGCCTGTTGGATGTAGGAAATTTGGAAAGAGAAAACCCAAAGTGAGGGGAGCAGCAGATCAGTTGGAACTGCATGTGTTAACAGGGGCAAATCTCAAAATATTGAGCAAAAAAGCAAGTTCTGGCTTGATATAATACTGTCCACATACATTCGAAAACATTCGAAACAATACCACACTCTTCTAAAGGAATCATACACTTGTATGAGTATACGTCATGGGAAGGCTGTACACCAGCTCAGTTTATCCGAGAAGGGGGTGTAACCGGGGAAAGATATAACTATGGAAAAGACATCAACTGTTTTGATAACATTTATTTCTTCAGTGGTAGTATGTCATTGTACAATTTGTTATTCATTATACCTCTATGTGTCTGAAATATATCACAATTTTTTAAAGGCATCAAAAGCCCATCACCCCAGTCCATCCTTTTAACATATTCCTAGGAATAATAACACAGCACTCCTTTCTCTCTCTTTTTTCTTTTGTAAGATTGTATTTATTTGACAGAGTGAGAGAGCACAAGCAGGGAGAACAGTAGAGGGAGAGCGAGAAGCAGGCTCCCTGCTCAGGGCTCGATCCCATGACCCTGGGATCATGACCTGAGCTGAAGGCAGACACTTAACCATCTGAGCCACGAGGTGCCCCCTGCACTCTGCTCTTATCCAGAGCCTCCACAGAGATGTCCAGGTGCTACAGCCCTGCCTGCCCACCTCAAGGTCAGGGTTTCTGGCTTGTGCACAGGTGCCCTGTCTGGGGTCACAGGTGGGGATGCACCAGTGCGCCCATCCATTTGACCCTCTTGGCTTCTTCGGGATCTCTCATGCCCTTCTTTTTAGATTACATGATAGATTGAAGAAACAACATGTCTGAATTGCCACTACTGATTAAAAATCCACAATCCATGATTCTACCCACTGAGAATGACCTTGAAGACCACCTTGCCCCTTAAAGGGTTGTCCTTGCCCTGGGAGAGAAAACACACCGCCCGAGGACCAGTCCTGCCGTCAACGACATGCTGCCGGTGTGTTGTGCTCAGCTGGTGTTCCGTAGGCTGGCTTCTAAATTGGATTTCATTTTCAGGACCAGGGTGAAATGAAGAAATAATTTCACATACTGTACATTTATTGAAATCACATCAAAATAAGCAATGAAGGAAAATTTCTCTTGGTAATATAATTTCAAGGATCATTTCATGAGTTTGCAGCTAGGAAAATATTGAGGTGTGATAACCACGAGGAGAGACCGTCCTCGGTCTGTTTAGAGCATAAACAGAGGAAGATGGGGTCACCTGGTTCCCTCTGCCGAGTCCTTGTAAAGTCTCCCCTTCCTGTTCCTGCTTCCTCCATTTTAGTGCCTCTTTGCTACCTGCTGCTGATTTTTTTGTTTTGTTTTGTTCGTAATCTCCCACATCACAAGTCAATTTCATCTCTTTATCATGATAGGGGACCTGAAATGATTATTATTGTCACGTTGGTCCGTGCATTGCCTGACTAAACGCCAGGCAGCCAGCTGGTTTTGATCATATCAGAAAGCAAAGAGTCATTTATGATCTGATGCAGGCTGAGCCAGACATTTTTCACCAATTTGCGTTAACCTGAGGACGACTCACTCCACAAATTTACAGGCATTCACCAAAATTGTATAATTTCACAGGAGTTTTATGGCAGGTTAAAATGTGAAATTGACGCAGGCACAGACAGAGTGATATCTTTGTGAAATGTAATCATTTCTCTCTAAGAGTGAGCAACTTCTGCAGTGAGCTGTTGAGGTAGAGAGAGACTCCTATCTGCCTGCCTCCCTCGCCATCCCTCTGTGATGCTGATTTCGCTGCCGTTGACCCAAGTGTGAATTTGAAGGGTCTGATGAGCTTATTTTCAACAGCATAGGATGAGACCTGTAAGCTAATGTGTCTCCTCCAGTTTCGTTCCTGCTGGTGTTTGGCTGTTGCTGAATTTCACATTTCATTTACCACTCGTCCCCTCCCCGCCCCCACCCCAAGCCCAACTTGTTTATCCTGTACACATTCAAGGTTAACTCAAAGTCAGGTGGTGAATTAGTAAGAAATGAAAGGCTGATGAGCCAGGTGGGACGGGCTCTGTCACCACCCCAAACTTCCTTCTTTACTTTCCTGGTTCTAAGGCGGAGTTCCAGGGTCTTGTACAGATGATGCCACTTGGGAGAGGTTGCTTCTCTTGCATGGAACACAATCAGACTGTCTTCCCCGAAGGAAAGGGACGGTCAGCGGGAGATTTGCCAGTATTTTAAGACTCCCGAGGCAGGCAAGCTCTGTGACCAGTGCTGCTGCTGTTCCTAGGTTCTCAGATGCCTCCAATAATCAGAGTCTGCTTCCCTGTCTTCATGCCCGCTTGATTGTGCCGCACGTTTTGCTGAATATCTCAGCGAGGTGCAATCAGCAGGAGTAGTCATTTAAAATAAAGGTGTCTGACTTTCCTGCATTTCACGAGATGAAAGGGAAAACGGAAAAATCTGCGACGTTAAAGCTTGAAACATACTGTATTGTTCCTGCAGTGTTTCTGAAGAAAACTGGTAGCAGGGAACTGGGCCGGGAAGGAATCTCTCATTATGATAGTAAATTAAGAGTAATTTTATGTCAATATATTTTTGAGTGGTTACCATGTGTCTTGCACTGTGCCGTGTGGAATTTTGTTGTTACGGGCTGTCACAGACTCGGAGCGGAGCGCACAGAGTCTGGGTGTGCAGCGTGCTGTATTTTTACATGTGTGTCTGCTCCTGTAACTACCACCCGCATGAACGTAGAACATGTCCGGCAAGTCAGAAGCTCCTTCACGTCCCTCCCACATCCAAACATACCACATCCATACCTGCTTCACCAAGCCACTATTCTTACTTCCATTGCAATAGATTACTTTTGTCCACTGAACTTGTTGGAAAGGAAGGCAGGCATCCTCTGCCTTGATATCTGGCTTCTTTTGCGAGATAGTATGTCTGAGATTTATCCACACCCTAGTGTGTTTCAATGTCTTTGTAGTGTTGCTTTTAATAGCTACATAGTGTTCTATTATATGAATGGACCAGTGTTTATTTATCTGCTCTGTTGTTGGTAGACATTGGGTTGTTTCCAGTGTTTGGCTATTACCAACAATTCTGCCACAAGCATTCCTGTTCGAGCCCCCAGTGGAAGTGTTCATCCATTTCTCTGTGATACATACCTAGAGGTGGAGCGGCTACCTCGTAGTTCGGTGTTGGATTTGTTTATTTGTTTAGCTTTGTGGATAACATCCACCAATTTTCCCAAGTGCCTGTATCGTTGACCCACATACTAGCAATATGTGGGGGCTGTGGTTGCTCCACCGTCCTCTTTAGCACTTGGTGCTGTTAAACATTTACATTTTAGCTTTTTAGCGATGTTTTCCTAGTTTAGTGGTTCTGATGACTGATGCTGTTGAACACCTATTCATAGGTTTGCTATTCCTCCTTTTTGAAGTGCCTTTTGACAAACGCACTAGGATGTGGATAAATCACAGATATAATGTCAAAGTCCCTGCCCAATATTAAAAATCGTGTCTTCTGTCTTTTACTTATTGATTTGTAGGAACTCTTTTATATATCTAGCACAAATATATGTGTATATAGATATCTTTTCTCCATCTGTAGCTTGATTTTTTTCATTTGCTTAATGGTGTCTTTTGATGAAGTTCTTGATTTTTCTGAAGTCCAGTATATCCATCTTTTCTTGTAAAATTAGAGCTTTTTGTACCTTTTTATTTTGTTTTGTTTGTACCTTTTTAAATAAAATTTTGCCTGCCCCAAAGACATGAAGGTATTCTCCTATGTTTTCTTCTTAAAGCACTATAGTTTGATCTTTCTTTTTTGGGCTTTTAATTTATGTGGAATTGATTTGTGTTTATGGTGTGAGGCAGGGGTCAAGATTTGCTCATTTTTTCCCCCTAAACTGGTGACCATTTGGCCTGAGCCATTTGTTGGAAATATTTTCTTCCCTCTAGTACATGCAGTAGTATCCTGTTTCACACCTGGCCATGTAAGAAGAGTTTAAGGGTTAGAACCTCACTCTCTGCCTTTGCAAACACATGCTGCATTTCTCTTCTTGCTGGGTAAATGGTCTGAGAAAGTGGGCAGGGAATGCCACCTAATCAGACTGCAGGGTGGGTGGATTGCCTCACATCTCAGATGAGTGTCCTTTACTGCAGGGTCTCTTGGCAGGGCTCAGTCCAGACTCAGGTCAAAGCAGACCTGGTGATTTTTCAACACTGGAGAAGTGAACACTGGTGTGTCCTGAAGAAGAATCTGGATAACTGGGTTCCACCCTTACAGAGTGACATCTGGGTCGAGGACCACTTGTGCAGCCTTTCCCTATTTGCCAGGAAGACTTCCCTGACTGAGCATGCCCAGTTCCACTGCAACTGTGTGTCCTCGGGTTTTATGGAGGAAGGTCCTGGACCAATGTAGAGATGTCAGGATGGAGCCTTCCATCCTCTGGCTTTAACAGAGACAAAGGCAGACTGCATTCAGTGCTGCCATCAGTACCTTGAGGCACTTGGAGGTAATCAAGGGGAACCCTTCATTTAACAAATATTTACTGAGTGGGTACTATATGGTTCCAGGCACTGGCAGTGAACAAAAGGGATGGGGGCCCCTGTTCCCCAGGAGCTTATAATCAGAGAAGAATATTGTTATAAAGGCGTTCTCTTTATAACAAAAGAAAGAAAGGATATTGTGCTTCAGGCGGATGTACTGGGAGCTGTTTTCCTTCAAAGATCACTTGACCTGCAGCCACTTCCTTTCCTCCTCTGCCAAGCTTCTCTGCTCTCAGACGTTTGAGAACCCAGTACTTCCAGGCTGTAACCATAGGCAGTTTCTCAATCCCTTACCTACTTTCTAGTGATTTCCACCTTATCTCCACTTGATGTGCCTTGGAAGGGCAGTGGGTCCTCTCTTGTTCTAGTGGATGAATTCAGGTGTAGGCATTGCTGTTTGTGCCTGTCCCCCACACCAAGTGACACACAGCTGTCCTCATCATCATTCTGGAGACCTTTTCAAAACCACCTTCAGCAAGAGTACAAGCCTCTCCTTACCAATAAGGAAATCAGTTTTGGACTTAATCCTCCAAATCACTGGTTTCTCTTCTCCTGGGCCTTTTTCCAGTGGACATTATCTAATGATCTCAAATGCATCCTGTGGCCCAAGACGGGAATTTAGACAAACTGTGCCCGGTGTAGGAATCTTATGCTCTCTGGATCTGCTGAGATACAGCAGGTTGCATTTAACAAGGTTGTTTCCATTCTTTTTTTGATTTTCAGTTTTTCTGTCACTTTTTTTTTTTTTTGGCCCACATCCCCCCTATAGAACTTTATTCCATGAATTCAGTCCAACATGCATTTATGATGTATTTACTGCATGACAGATGTAATATGCACTAGAGGAAAAATGAATGAATAGAACTCAGTACTTTGCACAAGGAGTTTTCAGCCTACTGTTGGAGGAACCCCTACAGCACCAACTATTGCATGAGCAAAATGGAATAAACCCACATAGAGGTGCTGATGGCAGTAGAAGCATTTACTAGTTATTAAGCATTTATCATGCATGAAACACCCCATTTGCATGTTGCAAATGTTCCCTTTTACTTCAGGGCAACCCTTCAAAGTAGATTTAATTATCCCTCTTTTACAGAATTGAGGCTTGAAGGCGATGAATGACACACTCAAGGTTTTGCAGCTGGCATATGAAGATCAAAGACTTAAATCCAGGACCACCTGGCTGCAAGGCTGGCTCTGCCCTCCCCTCCCCGCCCTGACCCCAAGAGGGAGAAAACAGAGGAGAACCAGATGAATTCTCATTTAAGGAAAGGCAGTGACACCGGAGATGTTTTTCATCGAAATTTTTTTTACTTGGAAATATTTGGAGGTTCACATGTAGTTTTAAGAAATAATATAGACATGCCATGTAGCTTTTACCCTACTTCCCCCTGATAGTAACAGCTTACAAAACTACAGCACCTGAGTGGCTCCGTCGCGTAAGCCTCGGACTCTTGATCTCTGCTCAGGTCCTGATCTGAGGGTCTCTATCTCAGAGTTATGAGTTCAGGCCCCACGTTGGGCTCCATGCTGGGTGTGAAGCATACTTAAAAAAAAAAATAAAGAAAAAAAAACCCACAAAAGGACAGTGCAATCACAACTAGTATGATGAGGTTGATACAAGTCAAAACAGAACATTTCCATCCCATAACGTTGGGATGACTTTTATAGCCCCGCCCACTTCCCTCTTGCTCCCGCCCCTCCTTAATCCCTGGCACGCATTTACCTGTTCTTCATTTCTGTCATCTTGTTGTGCCAAGAACGTTATATAAATGAAATCAAACAGCATGCGGGGACTGGCTTGGGGACTGGCTTTTGCACTTGGCATAATTAACTCTTCAGAGATTCATCCAGGGCTTCCATGTATAAATAGTTCATTCCTTTTTAATGCTGAGTACTATCCCATGACATAGAAGTTCTACAACTTGCTGAACTATTTGCTCATTGAAGACCATGTGGATTTTTCCCAGTTTAGGGGCCATTGTAAATAAAGCTGCTGGAAACGTTCATGAACACAAGTCTTCATTGTTCTGGGATGAGAGCCCAGGAGAGCAATGGCGTGTTGTATGGTGCTTGCATGTCTAGCTTTTCAAAACACTGCCAAACTGTTTTCCAGAGTGGCTGCACCGTTTCACGTTCTTACCGGCTCAGTGATGGAGCTTTTCTGCTCTTTGCCAGCCTTTGGTGTTGTCCCTGTTTTTCATTTTAGCCATTCCGATAGACAGAGAGTGACGTCTCAGTGTGGTTTTAGTTTGCATTTCTGTGATGGATAGTGAAGCGGAGCATCTTCTTGCACGCTTGTGTGCCGTCGGTATATGCTCATTGGTGAAATGTATCTTCATATCTTTTGACCATTTTCTAATTGGATGGTTTGTTTGTCTTACTGCTGAGTTTCGACAGTTTTTAAAAATATATTCTGGAGACTAGCCCTTTGTTGGATATGTGGTTTGCAAATGTTTTCTCTCATTCTGTAGCTTGCCTTTTCATCCTCTGACCAAGGTCTTCGCTGTGCAAAGTATCTTGATTTTGATGGGGTCTGGCTGGTCAGTTTTTCCTTATGGGTCATTCTTTTAGTTCAAGTCTAAGAACTCTTTGCCTAGCCCTAAATCCTGCAGATATCCTCTTACTTTGTTTTTCCTATAGTACTTATAGTTCAAATTTTCCATTTAGTTCATACCCCATTTTGAGTTAATTTTTATATAAGCTGTGAGACTTAGTTCAAGGATAATTTTTCAACCTTTAAGTGTCCAGTTGCTTCAGCATCATTTGTTTTAAAAGATATCTTTCTTCCACTGAATTGCTTTTGCACCTTTATTGGAATCAGTTGGACATATCTGTGTGGGTCATTCTACTCCATTGTTACTTGATTACTGAAGGTATATCATAAATCTTAAAATCAGATAGATTGGTTTCTGCCAGTTTATTCTCCCTTTAAAAAATTGTTTTAGCTACTCTAGATCCTTTATATTTCCACATAAATTTTATAATCATTTTGTCTGTATTTATAAAAAAATCTAGCTGGGATTTTGATAGAAATTGTGTTAAACCTGCGTATCATTTAGGGAGAACTCATGTCTTTACTATATTGACTCTTCTAATCCATGAACATGGTATGTCTCTCCATTTATTTATATCTTTGATTCCTTTTGTTCATGTTGTGCCATTTTTAACGCACAAGTCCTGTGCATATTCTATTAGATTCCTACCTAGTATTTTATTTTTTAGAGCAATTACAGTGCATAATATAATAATTGAGATTTTGATATTCATGTTCATTGTTACTATATATAAACACAATTGATTTTTATCTGTTTATGTTCTCTCCTGCAGCCTTGTTGAACTTACGAGTTCTAGGAAATTTTTTGGAGACATTTGGGGGTATATTCCATGAAGACAACGACATGTCATATAAGAATAAGGACAGTTTCTTTCTTTCTTCCCAGTCTGGTTTTTGTAGTAGGGTAATACAGCTTTATATAATAATGGGAAGTGTTCTCTTTTCTGGACATAATTGTGTAGAATTGATGTTAATTCTTCTTTAAATGTTTGGTAGAATTCTCAAGTGAAACCATCTGGGCCTGGGAATTTGGGGGAGCAGAGGGTTTTTTAAAAGATTTTATTCATTTATTTGACACAGAAAGAGAGCGCAAGCAGGGGGAGCAGCAGGCAGAGGGAGAAGCAGGCTCCCTGCTGAGCAGGGAGCCCAATGTGGGAATCAATCCCAGGACCCTGGGATCATGACCTGAGCTGAAGGCAGACGCTTAACCCACTGAGCCATCCAGGCGCCCCAGGGGAGCAGAGGTTTTAATTATACATTTCATCTTCTTGATTGTTATCAAGCTAGTCAAATTATATATTTCATATTGAGTGAGTTGTGGTAGTTTGTGTTTTTAGGGAATTGGTCTGTTTTATCTTAGTTGTCGGATTTATGTGCATAGTTATTCATAGTATTTACTTACTACGTTTTTAATGTCTATAAGGTCTGTAGTGATATTCATTCCTGTTATAGTAATATGTTTCTTCTCTTTTTTCTTATTATAAGTTTGTCAACTTTATTTATACTAGCTCTGTTCTATTGATTTTCTCTATGTTTCTCTGTTTTTTATTTCATTGATTTCTGTTTCACCTTGATAATCCCCTCCTTCTGCCTCCTCTGGGATTACTTTGCTCTTCTGTTTCTAGCTGCTTGAGGTGGGAGCTGAGGTTGTCGATGTGAAACGTTCTCCCTTCTGCATTGTTTGCATTTCTGTTTGCAGTTAGTGTTAGACACGCATGGCTGGAGCTATGTCTCACAAATGTTGGTACGTTGTATTTTTGTTTTCATTTGGTTCACTTTTTTATTTCCTTTGAGATGTCCTCTTTGACTCATTGATTACTTAGAAGTACGTTGCTTAGTTTCCAAGTGTTTGGAGATTTTTCCTGTTATTGATTTCTTGTCTGATTCCACCATAGTCAGAAAACACACTCTGTACGATTTCAACTCTTAAATTCGTTGATGTTTGTTTTATGGTTCAGGATATGGTGTGTTCTGGTACACATTCCATGGCCACTTGGAAATAATGCGTATTCTGCTGTAGTTGGGTATGGTGTTTTATAAATGTTGATCAGATCCTGCTGGTTCATGGTGGTGTTCAGTTCTTCTCTACCTGTGCTGGTTTTGTGCCCATCTCTTCTATCAACAGCTGAGAAAAGGGTGTTAGAATCCTCTAAGTATAATTTCAGATTTGTCTCTTAATCCTTTCAGTTCTATCAGCCTTTGCTTCCCATGTTTTCAGCTCTGTTGTGCGAGACATGCTCAGTTCTGATTCCCATGTCTTCTTGGTAGACTGACTCTTTTGCCATTATGTATTATTCCTCTCTTACTCTGGTAATTTTCTTTGCTCTGAAGTCTACTTTGTCTGATATTAATATAGCTACTCCTGCTTTCCTTTGATTAATGTTTCCATTCTTTTACTTTCAACCTGCCTATATTGCTATATTTAAAGTGAGTTTTTTGTGGATAGCAAATGGTTGGGTCCTATTTTACAAAGGAACATTTGTCTTTTCCTTTGCATATTGAGACCACTTGCATTTAATGTAATTATAGATAAGTTGGGGCTTAAGTCAACCCTTTTATTTGTTGCGTTCTGATTTTTCTCTCTGTTTTTCATTTCTCTGTTCTCTATTTTCTTTTCCTGCCTTCCCATGGATTGCCTGAACATTTTTTATAATTTCATTATGATTTAACTATTATGTTTTTCAGTATGTCTTTGTATAGATTTTTTAAAGTTTATTCCGGTGAGATAACAGATGTAAAACTCTAGGTATCACATTATATACATACAGGATATATACACACATAATATAAATATATATCATGCATGTACTATACGTGTATATATGACATCATGTATATATACTATTTACATAAATACACGCAAGATATGGATCATAATATATGTGCATGATATATAGAACATATCATATATTTATGTATTTATACATCTCGTGTATGTATGTGATGCAAAATACACAAATTAAAAGACAAAGGCTTGTGGATTAGATTATAAAACGTGACCAAGCCGTTTGCTATCTCTATGAAACTCACTTTAAATACAGCGATCGAGGCAGGTTGAAAGTAAAAGGAAGGAAACAGGGGTGTCTGGGTGGCTCAGTCAGTTAAGCATCTGCCTTCAGCTCAGGTCACCTTCACCTCAGATCCCAGGGTTCTAGGATTGAGCCCCGCTTCTGGCTCCCTGCTCAGTGGGAATCCTGCTTCTCCCTCTCTCCCTGCTTGCGTTCCCTCTCTCGTTGTCTCTCTCTTTGTCAAATAAATAAAATCTTTAAAAAAAAAGAATAGAAACAGATATATCATATAAACGTCAGTTGAGGGAAAGCAGGAATAGCTATATTAAATATATATACATATGTATATAGATATAGATATAGATATAAAATCACAGTTTCTTGTCATCATTTTGCTAGTTCAAGTGAAGTACAGAAACTCTACCTCCCTGTACATTCTTTTCCCTTCCCCCATTTATAGGATAATGGTTCCTCTACGTAAATTTAAAACCATAGACAGTGTTGTGATTTTTGCTTCAACCACTAAACATAACTCACAAAACTGAGGAGGGGAAGAAAACCTACTGTGTTTGTCTGTACTTTTGCTCATTGTATTCTTGCTTCCTTCCTGGTGTTCCAGTTTTTTTCTTTTATCTCGTCCTTTCTGTTTGGAGGGAGCTACCTTTAGCATCATCTTGGGGTAAATCTGCTGGCCACATATTCTCCTAGTTTTTTCTTTTTTCTATCTGATTTCCCCTCCATTTCTGAATGATATTTTCCCAAGGTATAGGATTCTGGGTTGAAAGTTCTTCTTTTTCTAAGCAATTGAGAAATATTGTGTCATTTCTTCTGGCCTCTATGGTTTCAGGAATTCTGGTAAATATATTTGCCAAAAGGAGATGAAGAGAGAGACGACGCTATTTAAATACTGTGACAAGTTTCTGCCCCCGGGTTCCTCAGCCACCTTGGGATGGCAGGCAATGGAGAGATTCGGCATGTAACAATCATAGCACAAGGGTAAGAGTAAGTGGATACTTTTAAAGGTTTCTTTATCAGTGACCGCAAAGATTGAGGCACTGTCGTCATTCACTTGGCCAGGTATAGAGGTCATGATGCCTTCCTTTACATCATAAAAGGTAAGGGACGAGGAATAAATTAAGCCCACAGAGACAGTTGAACCAGGAGGAGTTGGGGTATTGGAAAACCCACCATAGCTAGCACATTTTGTACCCAAATGGTAGTTTATGGGAGATTTTTACTCTGCTCAATGTCATCTCAGGTCCCATAGGTCCCGGGTTCCTGGGGGGGGGCGTGGGGTGCTGACTCTGGATGAGAGAGATCAGAGGGCTGGGGTGTGACGAGGTGGATGAAGGTAGGAAGGTGGTCCTCCTCCACCTCCGCGATGTGGCGGGAGGGTGAAGGTGAAGGTGTATTGTGCTTGCCTTCAGCTAGGCTGTGAGTCTCTTTCAGACAGAGGGTAACAGGCACCATGTCTTTTAAATAATGGGTTGGCATTTATCTCTTCTAGAAACGACTGTAGTGTTTAAAAGTCATTGGCCCTTGTCAGATATGGGAAATCTAGCCTAGAAATTGTCTTCAAAATCCATCACCCTGCCAGTGCTGATCAGGAAGGAGGGAAAGATACCGAAATCACCAGATAATCAAAGTTCCTCCGCTCTTCTGGCCGTGCCTGCTGTGGATCAATAGGGCAAGGCAGGGGCATTCCACCATCTGGGAAAGAATGGGTTTCAGAGGAGTTCTCCCAGGCTGTGCTTTATGCCATTATTCACTCCCCTCAGTCAGGAAAAATCAATTCTGCTCTCACGTTGCCTGGTGGCTCTGTATTTTGCCTTCCCTGATTCCATCATTCTCTTTACATTCATTTAAGATAAACTTTCTAAAAGCTCCACAGACAAAGGGGACGTGCCAAATGTCACAAATTCTGTTGACTTTTTAGGGGGGAAATGAAGATAAAACTCAGTGTGCTTTCTTGGTAGAGATAGGTCTTGTGATTTATTTCTGTTAAGTGAGGCATATGTGCCGCCATGCACAGAATGGCAGGTGTTATTTGAAATGACGACCCCCAGCAGGGGAATGTGGAATGGATAGAAGATTGGGGCGGGATCCTGGAGGCAGACTGACAGGCTGGGGACGGTAAATTGACTCACATCCCACAGTGGGTTTTGCTGGACCCAAAGAACACAGCAAATTGTTTTCCTATAACATCCACAGCCACGGTCCATGAGCACCTTCGGATGCCCGGTTTCAGACCGGCCAGGGCAAGTGTATGTCACGGAAGCCACTTGCTGGGGCCCTTGGGCCAGGTTCATCCCACAGATCTGGTTGGGCCCAAGAGGGTCTTGTTGTTTACTTTGAATATTAAAAAAATTGGGA
This sequence comes from Taxidea taxus jeffersonii, assembly GCA_003697995.1. Classification (NCBI taxonomy): domain Eukaryota; kingdom Metazoa; phylum Chordata; class Mammalia; order Carnivora; family Mustelidae; genus Taxidea; species Taxidea taxus. The sequence goes on along the minus strand of RCUC01148550.1, from coordinate 32,504 downwards.
GATTAAAAAAAATTCAGGCATAGAGTTTCTCTTTAAAAACTGGGTTGGGGGGGCGCCTGGGTGGCTCAGTGGGTTAAAGCCTCTGCCTTTGGCTCAGGTCTTGATCTCAGGGTCCTGGGATCGAGCCCCACATCGGGCTCTCTGCTCAGCAGGCAGCCTGCTTCCTCCTCTCTCTCTGCCTGCCTCTCCCTGCTTGTGATCTCTGACTGTCAAATAAATAAATAAAATCTTAAAAAAAAAACCTGGGTTGGATAACACCAATCCTGTGCTTCCAGTTGGCTGAACTGAGGGGCACTCAGCCCTGAGGGGAGGCTCTCGGGTTAGCCCAGCCCCACCCAGCCTGCTGTGCTCTCTGATGGCAGCTGCTGGCTTCCGTTGGCCTGTCGCCTCTGGGTGCTGGCTCAGGACCAAGGGGGAGAAGACAGCGTTGAGGCTCCAGGCAGCAACTCACTCAGTCCCACAGGGAAGGTCAAAGTGACACCAGGTTTTGGAGTGTCCTCTACCACTTTCATTTGAGAAAGGATTTTCCTGAAAGTAATAGCACTGTTAATGAAAATCGATTTTTCTTTTCAACAGTTTATTTTCTGGAGAACAAACACAGGGAATTCTTAAACACGTGTGCTCATGGTAGATAGCTCAGGTGTGGAGAAATGAAATCCGTGGGCCACCAGGGAAAAGCATGTTCGTGTTGGTCAGTATCAGGAAGTGGGTTCATAGCCAACTTTCAAATGGACTGAAAGAATGGACCACTCTGTGCGTGGTCAGCCTGCCGCAGTTCTCCTGCTCTATTTCCCACCGTACCTATGCCTGCAGCTGCTGGAGCCCTCACCACTTCCTATGCTTTAAAATGGCGATCTCCCCCCCCCTCCAGGATGTCAACCCCTTGACTGCCTAGAAACATCTGCGTTTACTGCATGCCGAAGATACGCCAGCTACGGTGCTGGGCTCCTTATCTGAATTAACTCCGCGTGTCTCCTCCGTGACACTTTGTGTGTGTGTCGCATCCCCATTTTTCAGATGAAAGCACCGAAATGCAGGGACACTTCATTATTCACCAGCAGGAAGAGCCGATAAGTCTGAATATTTACAAATTTGTTGAAGTGTGTCTAAGCAGTGTAGCCCTTGAGTGCTTCCGTTTTTATTGCAACTACTTTACGGGACTGCGTAGTACACGTTACAGTGTAAATGACGTCTTTGTACACTTTTACTGCTGCGCCGAGTTGTTTACACAAATCACGTATGTGTAATTTCTGGGTGATTTAAGGGATGTTCAAGGGCAATTTGAGACCAAACGGTGCTTCCGTTTTCTTTCTTGGAGGCTCTCAACAAAACCAACAGCACCCATTTGCCAGATTTTTTTGCTTCATGTTTTAAAACAACTAAACCCCAGTGAACATACACATCTCTCTTGGGGCACATGTGGAATTGAATTTCATTAGTGAAACTGATGGGTCACAAGGTATACACATTTAAAATTTTGATAGGTATTTCCAACCCTCCCCCCCCCGGAATGCTCTACTGGTTTACGTATGAGCCAAACGTGTAGCCAGAACCCACTTTCCCACACCCTAACAGTGGGTTTTTATAGGCATGTGTATGTATGTGTATGGGCGTGTGTGCTAGAGTAAGAAAAGGACAAGGTACCTTGCTTTAGCGAGGTGAAATTCCCATGACAAAAAATTAAGCATTTTAAAATGTACATGGCAGCAGCATTTGGGGCATTCAGGATGTCATACAACCAACACCTCTGTCCGGTTCCAAAACATTTCATCACACTGACTGAAAACCCTGGACCCCTTTAGCCACTTCCTACTCATGCCTCCGTCCCAGATCCCAGCTACTGCTAATCTGCTTTTCATCTTTGCGGGCTGACCTATTCTGGACATTTCTTATGAAGGGCATTGGATAAGATGTGGTCTTATGTGTCGGGCTTCTTTGCCGGGCATGATGTTTTTGTAGTTCATGCATGTGGTGGCTTGTGTCACGGCCTCACTCCTTTTGCAGCTGAATCGTCTCGGGGGCATATATGTGCACAGACACAGTTGGCGGTGTGACGCAGAACCGCTTGTGGATGCCTTCATTTGTGGATGGACGTTTGGGGTGTTTCCACCTTCTGACTGTTGTGACTAGGATTCATGCAAACATTTGTGTACAAGTATTCGACTGGCTGTTTTCACTTCTTTCCTGTGTATGTATATACGCGTATACACATACACGTGTATGCATACATGACAGTATGATCACACGGTAATTATGTTTAACTTTTTGAAGGACCACCAAGCTGTTTCCATAGCAGCTGTACCATTTTGCATTCCCACCGGCCCAGGTAGGAAAGTTTCTACTTCCCATCCTCACCAGTACGCATTACTTTCTGGTTCTGGGGGTGTGTTTGTCTTGTTTTGTTTGCTTTCTGATTTGCCATTACATTATAGCCATCCTCGTGGGTCTTACTGTGGTTTTGACTTGCATTTCCCTCATGGCTGATAATGTTGAGACTCTTCCCATGTGCTTGTTGGCCATGGTGTAGCTTCTTTGGAGAAATAGCTATTCAAATTCTTTGGCCATTTTAAATTGGGTTGTTTGTCTTTTTGTTGATGAGTTGTAGAGTACTTTACACATCCGGGATTCTGAATTTATCAGATATACGATCTGCAAACATTTTGTTCCATTCTGTAGATTGTCTTTCGTCTTTCTTGATAATATCCTTTAATGTATAAGGTATTATTTTACTTTATTTTATTAAGTGTTGTTTTAATTTATATTTTCCAATTGCTAAAAAGCTCCAGAATCTTTTTAATGGGATATTATCCCATTGTACTTATTTTTCTGTGAAATCCATGTTCAAATCATTTACTTACTTTTATAAAGTATGTTCTTCTAATATCATCTAATATCTTCTTATAAAGTATGTTCTTCTAATATCATCATGGAAGTTATTTTTATATCCTGTGTATTTTTCCTTTTAATGTTTTCTTCCAGTCTGTTGCTTATCATTTAATTTTGCATGTAACAACATTTGTCATATAAAAGTTACTCATTATTTCATACTTCAGTTGTTAATCTTTTACGGCCTCTGGGTATCTTGTCTTCTTTAAGAAGACTTCTAAAGAAGAAGACTTCTACAAAATTTCACTTTTTTTACGTTTATACTTTTAATCCATTTTATATTTCGTTTTGTGCCTGGCTTTAAATAGGGCTGTGGGATTATCTTATCCTTAAATGGGTTACCAATACCAATCCTATTCCCTTTGATTGGTAATGTCTTATTGATAGTAGATCCTCCAATGTACACAGGTGTCTTACTCTCTATTTTATTTCATTGCTCTATCCATCTTTTCCTTAACTGGGGCCACACTGTTTGAATTGTTAGTTTTGCTATGTATTGTGGCAATATCACACTCAAACCATATATTCTCAAAACTGACCTGAGTGTGCTTATGTATTCTCTCTTCCATATACATTTAGGAATCATGTTTTCAATTTTTTATTTAATCTTTTACTTATTTATGGTCTGTTTTGTTTTTAATTTAAGTTTGGAATATATAAATGAATTTGGACAGAACTGACTTTACAATTTTGACTTCTTCATCTGGAAATGTGGCATGCTCCCCCATCCACTTGGCCTTTCTTTTGTTTCCTCCAGTATAACTTTATGATTTTCTTGACGTAGGCATAGCAGATTTCTTGTTAGATGCATTCCTGGATGTTTCATAATTTTCTTGCCATTTTTAATTTTTTTCTTCCGATGATTTGTAATTAATTATTGCTGCTCTTTGTGAAAATAGTTGCTCTTGGAAGAAGTTTTTGATGGTTCTTTAACCACTCAGCTCTGCCAGGGGTTCTGATCATTACAGCTTAGACCCTAGGGTTCCCAGGTAGACCACCACATTGTCTGAAGTCACGAGAGTTTTGTCTCTTCCAGGCCAACTGTTCTCTTCCTTCCTGATCTTACTGCATCAGCAGCACTCCTGTGATCTGGGGAATGCTTGCTTTGTTCCCAGCAACCAGGGTTTTCTTATGTGGGACTTCATATTTTATCATAAGAAGTCTCATTATTTTTTTTAATTGCAAAAAACCAAGAAGTCCTATGATGTGTTTAATAAGCACCAGCTGGGAAATTTTAATTTATAAGCTTTTCCAAATATAGTGGTCTTAGACATTTTGCCCATTTTATAAAAACCACAAAATAAGCATCATATTTCTTTTGCTTTATGAAAACATTTTAATCAGATTTTGATATCTGATCATTTCATGTATGCTGCGTTTATGGAGTGAATTTATTTCTGTAGCATTGGGCTGAGGTTTTGTGTGACTGAAGAATGACTAAATGGGATTTTTTTATATGATTTGGCCCTTTAAATAATGTGGTAGATGGAGACGGCTTCTTTGATGGGGAACCTTCGTCAGGTTATAAGATTACTCTGTTACTACAGAGACTAACAATAAAGGTATTTCTACACCTCCCCGCACCATGGGTTTAGTTTTCCTGAATGTGGTGACCTTGCTTATGATACCAATTCGCCTTCATTTGCCTGTGGTGATTTTAGCCTCTCTTTGTCGTGGAGCAGAGCCCTATGTGGGTTTTTACTCTGTGCACGGAAGTTTGCCTTCCCTGCTAAATGCACGAGTCCAAAAGACAATAGAATTGCCCAGTGTTGCAGATGTGAAAAATACCTTCTTAAATGCCTCCCGCTTTGCCATTGTGGTGGGAAGGTCCCTCTGCTCGGTCTCGCCCAGCGCTGGGACTGCAAGGCCCCCTCCAGGCTCATTCTCTCCGCGGCCCTCGGGACACAGAGATTTAATAAACTTCAAAGCTAACTTTGCTCTGGGCGCAGCTTGCTGCAGCAGAAGTCTCTTGCCCGTCAGCCAAGGACCAGTTCCTGGCTTGAGCTCAGCTGGCAAAATGCCTCCCATCAACATGTTAAATATTTCATAGCGCCTTGGTTTTCAGGTTTCCCTGCCCTGGTTAGCAGTTAGCTTTGCTGTTAGGTACTTCTGAGGGAAGCCCCTCGCTGTGGGGTGAAGGAAGCCACCCCTAGAATGAGCAGAGGGAGACCAGCAAGGGGGTTAGGAGCGTGGTCTTCTGAGGCCCCAACGTGACCGTGAATTCCAGCTCCTGCTCTTGGGAGCTGTGGGTGTCAGACAAGTCACACCATCTCGCTAAGCCACGGTTTCCTTGGGTGCTAACCGTGGTGAATCATACGTGGGGAGCCGTGGGGGCTCCGTGAGAGAGGGAGTGACACCTGTAGCAGCGTATCACACGTGGGGAACAGCAGTGTGGGTTTTCTGTGCCCCCCAAACAAAGGACTACACATCAGGTGGCTTAGACAGCAGAAGTATATTGCTTCTCAGCTCTGGAGGCCTGAAGTCCAAAAATCACAGTGTCCTCGGCAGGGTTGGTTCCTTCTGAATCTGTTCCGTCTTTCTCGTCTTCACTTCTAGGGGAGATGCTGGCCACCTCTGACATTCCTTGTCTTGTTCGTGCATCACCCTCCCCTCTGTCTTCGTCTGCACGTGGCCTTCTCTCTGTGAGCGTGTCTGTGTCCAAACTCCTCCTTTTTATAAGGACACTCACCGTATGGGATCAGGACTCCCCCCGACAGACCTCCTTTCAGCCCGACCACCTTAGGACCTCCAACATGTGAATTTTGGGGAGACATGGTTTAACCCATTATCATATTCAGTAAATCATTTTGATTTCAAGATTTTCAATACCAAATTGAAACCCAGAGAATTACCTCCAGGTGAGGGAGACTGCAGGTTCTATGCTGGGCCATGCAATTTCTTGAGCATCCAGAGAACTCTTTAGACAGAAAAAAGTAAGTTCTGTTGAGCTGAGTTGCAGGAGAACCTAAGTGGGGAAGAACCTGAGGATCTTCATCTCGGAGGGAAACGACCGGGGAAGCTCAGATGCGGGGCTCTTTTGCTCTCTGCGTCGCTGTATGGGAAAGCCCCTTGGGAGGGAAGAGGGGGTGCTCCCCTGCCAAGTGTTTTATTTTGGCAGCTGCAGGCAAGACCTGTGTCCTGTTAAAGATGTTCAGTTGTCGCAAGACCCAGGTAACTGGCAGGAGTTTTGGGGGGCCAGGTTGCTAGGCAACAGCTTCCTCCTTCCGTGGGGAGGCCACGAAGCATCTCATTCCCCTTGTCCAGATGTCTCTTCTTTGGTAAAGGCTGCATTTAGAGAATCGATGACATTTAAAAACTTTTTGGAGTGGTGGTGAAGGGGGGCTCTGTGTGTGTATGTGATCAGTTAACAACATCTACACAGAAAACCCTCCTGTTGCAAATGACATGGCTGGCATTTCCTTTGCTGCTTCTTGGCTCTTTTTCTTACCGAATTATATACAAGCATCGGGGTTGTTTGACTATTGGTCCTCAGCAGAAGTGGAAGTTAAGGGTCAATGGGCTGCCAAGTTTGGTGTAATATCCTTCTTTACTTTCAGATTTCAAGTGCTAGTGATAAAAAAGCAATTACCTGTTATCTTTTGTTGGGAAAAGAGATAAGCACCAAACCCACTTACATTTCTCTTTATTTTTATGCCCTGTGTTTGTTTAATCTTGGGCATTTGTATTCCAGCTTCTGAAGACTTGGCAGGGGAATGGTTGACTTACCAAGTCCAGCCCTGGGAAGCTTTGTTTTAGGGGCAACACAAAGCCGGTGATGAAGGACCCCAAGCCTCCTTACCAGGTCTGACTTCTTGCTGTGGGATTTTCAGGGCAACTTTTGAATGGCAGACATTTTTATCAGACTCAGGCAGGGTGCTGAAAGAGCTCAAGGGCATTTTTGTCTGTAAGAACACACATACAGTATGTGTTGTTTTGTGGTGGACGGGCTCAGTATGGAGAGCACAGGTGGAAACTACTTCCTCATGGCTAGTGCAGCTTGGTGGGGAAGCTTTGGCTTGGTGTCGAGCAGGACTGGCTTTGCATCCTTGCCCCGCTCAGGAAACGGGAGCGCTCCTCACTCTTTTCCTGATCTTGGGCGGAATCAGGACTAGGGCAATGAGAGGGTCTCTTGCATGTTTGCCAGAGTGCACTTACTGAGCCCTGCCTGAAACCACCACCACTCCAGGTGCCCCTCTCCTGAGTTCAAAGTAGTATCAAACCCTCCCATGCATCTTCAGGTGGAGGGTGTCCTGTGTGTTACAGCGGGACTGCTCGTCCCAGACCAGAGACCTGATTCCCATGTCAGGGCCCTCTGATGCCCAGGGCAGTGCCACTGAAGAGGCCCCTTCCAGAAACCGTAACATGCCAAGGGTGGGCTTCCCCCCAGCCATGTGCCTCCTGTACCCCAGATGGCTCTTTAGGGGATGTACCTTTGTTCCAACCCAACAGGGAAAAAGAGTAGGAGTCAGGATTCTGCTCCACCTATGGCCTAATCATGGTCCTTGAAGTGAGAGAACAGATTGTCCTTGGAGAAGAGGAACCACGAGCAGAGCAGAGATCATAGCGTTCCCACGGGATTCGGGCATGAGCTGGTGGAACCATTTGCTGTCCTTGCACTCATGTCCTTGCCACATGCACTCCAGCCACTCAAGGACAGCTGTGCTGCACACAGGGGTTGTTATGGCTCATTGTTTTCCATGCCATGCTCCCCGACACAGAGGTTCTGAGGGGAGAGGCCTGACTGAGTAGGCAGAAAGTGGAGAGTGCTTGTCTGTTGAGCCTGAAAAAAAAAAAAAAAAAAAAGAAAAGAAAAGAAAAAGAAAAAAGCCTGCTTTTAGTTCTAATGGCAAGATCCAAAACACATTAAGGGGAAATGAAAAAAAAAATCTATAGGATCAGAATCCTGCTGTGGTGGATTTCTGTTGTAAATATTTTTCTCCCTGTTACCTGTCCATCCATGGATTTCAAACAATGCACGTGATTATTTGAGGTCTGTAGACCACAATGTCATGTTTTCCCATTTGGGTAGCGGGAATCTATTATGAATATAGGGATATATTTGGAGATCTGTTTTAAAATTTCCTTGAGGGGCGCCTGGGTGGCTCAGTTGGTTAAGTGACTGCCTTCAGCTCAGGTCATTATCCTGGAGTCCCGGAATCGATTCTCACATCGGGCTCCCAGCTCCATGGGGAGTCTGCTTCTCCCTCTGACCTTCTCCTCACTCAGACTCTCTCTCACTGTCTCTCTCTCAAATAAATAAATAAAATATAAAAAAAAAATAAAATTTCCTTGAAATGAAAGTGCTTGAAATGAAAGTACGTGGCTCTTCCCGCGAGCGGGACCTCAGATGCTTTGAGCCAGCTACTGGGCATCAGGCCCTTCTCAGCAAGGTGGGAGCGGCTGGTTTCTGCTGCCATGGAAAGCGTGGAGCTGATGGGGGCAACTGGGACCCCACAGACACTGGCCAAAGGAGACAACCCTGTGCAGACCCCGCCAGGGTGTGGAAAACCAGTGTTGTGTCCCCAGGATATGTGTGCCAGGTCAATGGGAGCCTGCTGGGAGTTTCCAGATTCACTGATCTATACCCCATTTCTGTCACTTTGCTGGGGGAGGAGGGAAGCAGAACCAGAAAACAACAGCAACAAATAAACTGGGAATTCATTCTAGGGATTTTGATATTTATCAGTAGAAAAAGGAAGGTTGTATGGACCCCGTGGCATCATCATCTTTTCTTCCCTGGGGAGTGAGCAAGAGATGCGGGAAAGCTACCTCTGTAGGTGTTGTTAAAGACCTGGATATGCTTCTTGGATCTTGGTTTGTGACACCAGTGATACTCCCTTGAAAGAGGGGACCGTATGTCCTGAACACTGCAACAGCTTCCAGCCAGATCCAAAGGACTGGGAGATTAGGAGAGGAAAATGTCCTGTTACAACCATAAGAGCATGTGCAGTGGAGAACGGTAAAAGCGACACCCCATTTTCTCGGGCTCAGAAATTCTCTAGTGACAAAACCAGAGTAGCTGGGGCTCTGAAGGGAGGAGTTTGGAGGCCTGCATGGGAAGCACAGATTTTCAGGTACCAACCAGAACTGGGTTTTGCACAAGCAGGTAGACCTGGAATCTCACACGGATGGTAAGGGGCTCGGTGGGACAGGACTTGAACCCTGGATGAATAATGCACAGGTCTTCCCCAAGGAAGTTGATCTCATGGGGCTAAGAAGGACACTCTCAGACAGCAGGGGCACCTGTGACTGGTAGTTCTAAGTAAGGGTGTAGAGAGGGAGAAATACCAGATGCCTCCTGTTCTCAAAGAATCCTTGCATTTTCTTCTCCCTTTTCTTTACTTGCAGATACACCTTGGGGGCGCTGGTCTAATCCAGTCCCAGCTCTTATGGGACTCTCAGCTCTCAGGGAAGGTGCTAGTGGACACACTGAACCAGGCCCACCCTTGCAGAACCAACACTTGTAATTCAGCCTAGTTGAGCAAACTTTTCATTTGCTTTTACACTCATTGGCAGCTGCCATTCTTAACCTCTGCCATGTACCGGGCACTCGCAGTAAGCAATTCCCTAAAGTGAGTGGAGCGCGTATTCTCATGTCACAGGTGGGAAGCGGGCTGTGAGAGGTTAACTTTGTCAAAGTCAAAGTTGGAGTCAGGTCCTCCAATGTCTGAGTTCATTTCTCATGACTCTCTCCCCAAGCGTGAGATTAGGCAGCGGGGATGCCAACGGGGAGGCTCCTTGTCCTTACGAGATCCATCCCACCTAGGAAGCAATTGCTGACCACTGCAATACATTGGGGAGAATGCCCTGGAAACACAGAAGAGTAACTGATTTTTTCCCCCTGGGGGCACATCTTCCAAAGGGAAATAGTTTGAGCTGGGCATTAAATGGTAAGACAGATTTTCCCTGAGTTGAAAGGCACTTACTCCAAAATGGCACTATTGCGAATCCTGCTGGGTTTATGTGAATGGGGTTTAGCCGTATAGTGGCAAGCACCCCCCTCCACTGCCTTTATTGAAGAATGCTTGCTTTTTGCTCACTCTGCATATGAGTCCTGACTCCACTTATTGGGGGTTGATCTGGGGTCACTGTACTTTAATGGAGCCCAGTAAAGGCTCCAGGCGCAAGGTCTGAGATTGAGTTACCAGACAAAGAAGTTGTTGTGATGCCAGCCACTCAGAGGGGGGTGGTCTCAGAGCCCAGCCTCCATGGCTTCTTGGATAGGAACATCTACAGTTGTGGGTAGCACCTGCTACTGCAGGTAGTGCCAGATGTCCCTTGGGAGGCAAAATTACTCCAGCTGAGAACCACTGATCCATGTTCATGAGGGATATTGGTCTGAATCTTTCTTTGTATATATTTATTTTTGTAATGTCTTTGTCAGGTATTGCTGTTAATCTATGGTCAGTTATGCTGGTCACCTCTAATTTCTCAAGAGTCTTGCAGTATTGGCATGACTTTTTTTCTTAAAGTTCATCTTTTCCATATGTGCCTACAGGCTGCCTGAGCTAAGACTTGGTTTCCTTCCATCTCATTCTATTCCTTGTTTTCAGGGAAGCCATCTGTGCCTGGAGTTTTCCTTATGAAAGGGTTTTTAATAATGACTGGGTCCCTTTACTAGTTAAAGGACTCTTAAGAGTTTCTGTTTTATCTTGTGTCAATTTTCATAAGTTGTACTTTTCTTTTCTTTTTTTAAAAGATTTATTTATTTATTTGTTTATTTATTTGACAGACAGATCACAACTAGGCAGAGAGGCAGGCAGAGAGAGAGGAGGAAGCAGGCTCCCTGCTGAGCAGAGAGTCTGATGTGAGACTTGATCCCAGGACCCTGAGATCATGACCTGAGCCAAAGGCAGAGGCTTTAACCCACTGAGCCACCCAGGCACCCCAAGTTGTACTTTTCTTAAGCAATTTGTACATCTTTTCTATGTTGTTGAATTTATTCCCATAAAATGCATTCATAATATCTGCTCATTATCCTTTTCTTTTTATTCTTTTTTTTTATTGTGTTCCTTATCCTTTTCATGCCTGAAGTTTCATCACATTTCCTGACAGTGGCTGTTTGTATGTGTTTTTAATGTTTCTGTTGATTGATTTTGTTTTCCCCTCAAAAAAACCCAATTTTGACTATGTTAAGTTTTTCATTTTTTTCTGTTGTTTCATTAATTTCTGCTCTTATTTTGATTTTCTTTTTGTCACATTAATGAGTACACCTGTAGTTTATTTATTTTCACTGCTGGATTGTTGAATATCTCTCTGCTTCTAAGTTCTATCTAAGTACATTTGGTTGTTTTCTGGTTTTTGCCATTAAAAACAATGATGCTCTTGTCAGTCTTGTAAACCCTGGTGTTGATGAATAGGTTTCTTTTACATACATACCATATTTCTTTTATCCTAAAATGTGTTTTTAAATATTATATTACATCTGAAATCAGAATGTTTCTTAAAATTAATGGCATCTTGGAAGCTTTTTTTCTTTCTTGGTGATATAGAAAATAATGGTACATCTTATAATTAATATGTTAGACTTTGATGAAATACTGTAAATAAGAGCTAAATTATTCATCTTCACCTTCACTAGTTTACTTTCATTGTGGTTTTTCCAGCTAGTGCTCACCAGCCATGTGTGGGAGTCGCTGTTGCCCCTCGTCTTTACCAATAACTAGTATTGATATTTTTTACCAGTTGGGTAGATATGAAGTGGTCTCCTATTATGATTTTTTCTCATTTCTCTATTTACTAATGAGGTTATTCAGCCTCATGAATAACCTCATTTCATATGGCATTGAGTTGCTAGTCTTTCTCTAATTAATTTATAGAAGCTTTTAACTTTTTTATTTAAATTCAATTAGTTAACCTATAGAGTATCATTAGTTTCAGATACAGAAGTTTTTTTAATTAGTTTTGATACTCTCTGTTTTGTGAGTTACAAATATCTTTTTCTAATTTGTAGTTTGCTTCCTCTTTTTTTTTTTTTTTAATTTGACAGAGATCACAAGGAGGCAGAGAGAAGGCAGAGAGAGAGGAAGAGAAGCAGGCTCTCTGCGGAGCAGAAAGCCTGATGTGGGGCTCGATCCCAGGACCCTGGGATCATGACCTGAGCCGAAGGCAGAGGCTTTAACCCACTGAGCCACCCAGGTGCCCCTATGCTTCCTCTTTTTATCACAGTCTTAATGGTCAGAAATTCTTAAATTAAAAATACTTGAATTAATCAAATTTTATTTAGTAGTGTTTGCCTTGGGAACATTTTAAAGATATCATTTCTGACCTAAGATCATAAATATATTAATTATTTTATCTCTTAACAGTCTTTTTAAAAAGATTTTATTTATTTTTTTGACACACAGAGAGAGACAACTGGAGAGGGAACACAAGCAGGGGTGGTGGGAGAGGGATAAACAGGCTTCCCGCTTAGCAGGGAGCTCAATATGGGGTTTGATGCCAGAACCCTGGGATCGTGACCTGAGCTAAAGGCAGATCCTTAATGACTGAGCTACCAAGGCACTCCCAGATTTTGGATGTTTTTATTATTAACATATAATGTATTATTAGCCCCAGGGGTACAGGTCTGTGAATCATCAGGCTTACACATTTCACAGCACTCACCATAGCACATACCCTCCCCAATGTCCATACCCCAACCACCCTATCTCTACCTCCTTCTCCCAAGCAACCCTCAGTTTGTTTCATGAGATTAAGAGTCTCTTATGGTTTGTCTCCCTCACGATCCCATCTTGTTTCATTTTTTCCTTCCCTACCCTCCATGATCCCCAGTCCTGTCTCTCAAATTCCTCATATCAGTGAGATCATATGATAATTGTCTTTCTCTGACTTATTTCGCTCAGCCTAATACCCTCTAGTTCCATTTACATTATTGCAAATGGCAAGATTTCATTTCTTTTGATGGCTGCATAGTATTCCATTGTATATATAGACCACATCTTCTTTATCCATTCATCTGTTGATGGACATCTAGGTTCTTTCCATAGTTTGGTTATTATGGACAATGCCGCTACAAACATTGGAGTGCACGTGCCCCTTTGGATCACTACATTTGTATCTTTGGGGTAAATACCCAGTAGTGCGATTGCTGGGTTGTAGGGTAGCTCTATTTTCAACTTTTTGAGGAACCTCCATACTGTTTTCCAGAGTGGCTGCACCAAGCTTGCATCCCCACTCGATAACTAGTTGTCCCAGCATCATTTATTATGGTTTGCTTCTATCCATACTATCTCATTAGTTTACATTTCATAGATGGGAGTGTCTCTTTCTGGGTTCCTTATTCTTTTCCACTAAGAATTTTTTTGTTTTGTCTGTTTGTTTGTTTATTCCTATAGTTATGCATTGATGTTTTCTTTACATCTTTAAATTTTTATATCTGATAGGGCAAATTCCTCTCTCCTATTTGTGTGTCTGACTTTCTCTAAAAAGCAGCCCGTTGATATCACTGTCCTCCTAGGTTTGACATATCCCCTCACACACAAAGAGGCTGTGGTCATCTGGGCATCCCAAAGAATCCCACAGTAAGCCAGGTGTCAACAGCTAGCTTATGCTAAAAGCCTCCCATCCCAGATGGAGGGAATGTTCTCTTAGAAGGACTTGAGTCTCACCTGCTGGATGAGGTTGGAATCCATGAAACAATTTTGCAGGTGAGGAAATCAAAATAAGGCAAGCAACTTGTTGGGCTCACATGGCTAGTCCATGGTGAACCTGGCCTTGAGTACAGGCCTTTTGTGTGTTTCTAGTGACCTCCCAACAGAGGAGCGTTTCCTGTGACCCTGCACCCTTATTTGCTCAGGAAGGGTTTCCTTCCCATGCCCAAATGAACTCTCAGATGTTGCCCATCATTCAGTTTCAGGTTCAGCCCCACTTGGCCCTACCCCACGTGTTTTTCAAGAAGCAAGAGCTGCTCTGGTGGCTCTTTCTGCCCAAGAATGCTTCTCATTTTCTTTGTTAGCCCATTTAAAAAAAAAATGATCTGTTCTTAAGCTTCTGAATCTCCCTTAGGTGGTGTGTTAACCTTCTCTTTGTTCAGACACCTAGAAGTGCTAAATCTTGGTGTTTGCTCCTTTTTTCGTATTCCTAAGACCTGGTGGACCCACTGGTAGGTGTTTTCCTAGGCACCTCTCCTTCATGTCTCTGTGCAAGTATAGAGGAAGGAAAGGCCCTTCTGGGGAGCTGGCAGGAGAGCTGTAATTACTGAAACTAATGCTTCATCTCGCTCTAAAGTTCAAGTTCATTAGGGAAACTTTATCTTGTCATCCCAGTTTCTGGTTTCTGATGAGCTGGTACTTATTTGGCAATCAAGAGTAAAAATGTTGAATTATAATAATAACTAGAATCATTAACTTTTGCTAAAATGTTAAGCTGCATATAAGCCCCTCACGGGCAGAAATTTTCTGTCTATTTTGCTCATTGCTGTGACTTCAGGGCTGCACTTGCCCATTGTTGATGCTATAGAAATATTCACTGAATAAATAAATAAATAAATAAATAAGAGAATAGTATTGAAAGCTTCCTGTACACTAAGCCACATCCATACGGTTTTCAGTGTGTCTTCTCTCTCATTGCTCATTAACATTCCAGTGAAACAGACATCATGATCCCTGTTTTACAGATGGGGAAACTGAGGCAGAGAGAATTAGGTGACTTGTCTAAGTCACAAAATTTTTTGGTTATTTATTTTTTATTGAAGTATAATTAATATACAGTGTTATATTAGTTTCAGGTGTGCATATAATGACTCAACATTTCTTTTTTTCAAGTTTTTATTTAAATTCCACTTAGTTAACATACAATGTAATGTTAGTTTCAGGTGACTCAACATTTCTATACATTACTCTGTGCTCATCATGGTAAGTATACTCTTAATCCCCTTTATTTTACCCCCCACCCACCCTCACACTTCATCTCTGGCAACCACTTGTTTTCTATATTTAAGAGACCGGTTTTTTGTTTCTCTTTCAAAGTCACAAAGTTTTTCCGTGGTCAAGCTAAATTCAAGCTTTATCTGCAGGATGCCAGAGAACATTCTCTTAGCCTCCATGTAGTGATGCCCCCTCAGTGAAGGTACATTGACATGAGATGCTGTCTTAGGGGAGTCTGAATCACTGTTGTTGCGTTCACTCATTTGTGGGGGTGGGGGAAAGGGAGGCATGATTAGACATCTTTTTCCTAGATTAGCTATAAAAAGACAAGTTTGGTGATTGTGGCCATTGCTGCTATGAACGTTGGGGTGCAGATGGCTCTTCTTTTCATTACGTCTGTATCTTTGGGGTAAATACCCAGTAGTGCAATTGTTACACTGAAATAAATAAAATAAAATTAAGATTTAAAAAAAAAGACAACCCAATTTAAAAATAGACATTTCTCCAAAGAAAATATACAAACAGTCAATAATCACATGAAAAGATATAAAATATTTCAGTCATTAGGAAAATGCAAATGAAAACAACAACGAGATGGCACTACACCCCCATGGGGATGGCTCTAGTGAAAGGATGCAGGGGCGCCTGGGTGGCCCAGTCAGTTGAGCATCTGACTTTGGCTCAGGTCATGATCTCAGAGTCCTAGGCTTGAGCCCCATGTTGGGCTCCCTGCTCCGGGAAAACCTGCTTCTCCCTCTCCCTTTGCTCCTCCCCCTGCTAATGCACTTTCTGTCTCAAATAAATAAATAAAATCTTCAAGAAAAAAGTGGAGAGGAACAAGTCTTGGCAAAGATGAGGAAAGAGTGGAACCTTCATACATTGCTGGTGGGAATTTAAAATGGTGCAGTTAATGGGGCGCCTGGGTGGCTCAGTGGGTTAAGCTTCTGCCTTCGGCTCAGGTCATGATCCCAGGGTCCTGGGATCGAGCCCCGAGCCGGGCTCTCTGCTCAGGAGGGAGCCTGCTTCCCCCTTTCTCTCTGCTGCCTCTCTGCCTACTTGTGATCTCTCTCTCCCTCTCTGTCAAGTAAATAAATAAAATCTTTAAGAAAAAATAAAATAAAATGGTACAGTTAAACATGGAGTTACCGTACGTCCCAGCAATCCTGCTCCTAGGTGTACAACCATGGGATGGAAAACTATATCCGCGTGAAACGTTGTACGTAAACATTCATAGTAGCGTCTTTCATTAAAACATAAAGTGGAAACAATTCGAAGGCCCGTCAGCTGGTGAGCAGAGGCACGGTGCGAGCTGTGTCATTGGGGGGCGCTATTCAGCCCCAGAAAGGCATGAGAGCCTCGCGCATGTAGGAAATGTCCAGAATAAGCAAGTCCAGACAAAGATTAGTGGTTGCCAGAGACTGAGGTGAAGGGGTGATGGGGGTCACGGGTAGGGGGCTCCTCGGAGGGTGATGAGAATGTCCCGGAATCAGATAGTGGTGATGGGTGCGTGACTCTGTCAATATACAAAACCATCGACTTGTACACGGTAAAGGCTAAACTTTATGGTATGCGAGTTACAGCTCGATAAAGCGGTGATTTAAAAAAAAAAATCAGCCGTGGAAAGGAAAGGTCAGCCCAGCACCGGGGGTGGGGGGCTGCAGTGGACGACAGTGTGAGGGAGAGCCTGAGATCAGGGCTCTCTCCTAGGAGCAAGCCTGACTCCCCCACTGCCGAGCTGGAGCTGCTCCCGCAGGCCTTGCCCCTCACCCAGCCTCGGTTTCCTGTTTTTGTGAAGTGGAGGTGTGGACAAGCGGGTATCCCTCCATGCTGAGGTGCCTCCATATTTCAGGGGCTGGTTTTCCTGGCTCTTGCCTGCGTTCGGGGTCTGTTAGAGCAGGAGGGACAAGTACGGAACTTGGAGCTCTGGATCTCTCCGTTAAATGAGCAACCGGGATAGCAGCAACGACGGAAAACTCACCCCACTCAAAACCCAAAGCACACCCCACGAGCAGAGAGATCTTGTCCACCTGCCGCTCAGCTGTGAAGCTATCAGAGGGGAGAGCTATGTAGGGAGGCCACCCAGATTCCTGCGTAGACCCCCCACCCAGAACAGCCTGGGCGTTTCCTCCAGTGAGGGGCTCCCAGACATGGGTCCAGGCCAGCGTCTCTGTCCCCGGTGCTGCCCGAGGCCCTTGCTCCGGAGGTTTGCAAAAATGAGAGATCGGCAACCAGGTGCCCTTGGGGGCAGCACCACCCGCGTGTGGCCAGTGCATAGGACAGCCTGATTTCCTCTCTGTGGGCTCCTTCTCCAGGCTCCGAACGGGCCCCGGGCCGAGTCCGGCAGTTGGCAGTCAGGAAGAAGATCCCCGAACCAGAGTCACGCTGCTCCTCGGGGAGGAGAGGAGATCCCAGCTGACAGCTTACAAAAATCCTGTGGCTTGTTTGCATAAGGAGCCCGGAGCTGACGGGTTCTCTTGAGGAGTGCGTGGCTTTGGAGTGTGTGGCTTTGCTGCTGGGCCAGATGCAGCTCCAGGTTCTTTGGCGGGAGGCTTCCGAGACGGCCCATTTTTCTTCCTTGCCTGTTGGTTGCTCTCCAGGCCTGAACTCAGAGCAAGCGGTTCACCCACACTCATCCTGCAGGAAGCTGCCTCGGTGGCGCGTCCACAGAGCAGGTCTGGTGGCAGCCTGGGTCACACCAGGGGAGCGTGGGGGTCTCTTTCTGGTCCCTGTTGTCCGTACCAGGGTCCCAGTTGTCTGCCACCACCTGTGAAGGCAGAAGGGCCCCTCTGAAGTCAAACTGTTCGGTGACTTTCAGTACCAGGATATAATGACCCTTGTTCAGCAAGCTTGGTGTTCCCGGAAGCAGGGGGGCGGTGATGCTGTTTTCCTCTTGGTGGAAGAAGTGAGCTGGCGTGGAGACGCCCTGTTCCACACACACACCCTCACATGTCCTCGACACCATGCAGCTGGCTGTCTCGGGGCTGGGCCGCATGGCAGAGCTAGATGGTGTCCCTGAGGCCACTCCACTTGTCACAGATGGGGAAGCTGAGCCTGGAAGATGGGCTGACCTGCTCAGGGTCATAGATGAGTGGCCAGGGATCTGAGCCCAGTGTCCTTGCTGCCCGTCTGGACTCTGCCCTCCATGTCATGCTGTGTCCCTTTTAAAGCCAAATGAAAGGAGGGAACACTGTGTTGTTTCAGCCTCTTACACTGTTCTTCCTGCTGCCCAGACCCAGGCCCGCTGCTCAGGTGAGCCTGCACATTCCCTGGGAGCCCAGCAGAACCCCTGCCCACCCCCACTTCCAGGCCCTGGTTCTCTCCGACCTGGGCTGCACGGCCCCGCCCCCACTCATGGAGTCTTTGTTGAGAGGGGAGGCATGTTCTCTCCCTTTCACACTGGAGCCCACATTGAAGGTATTTGTGTTTCATGATGGAGGACACCTCTGCTTGCTTGCTTCTGTTGAGGACTTAAAATAAGATCCCTCCCTCCACCCTCCCCACTGTGCACATGGGTACAAAAGGGGAAATGATAATTTCTCAAAGATTTTTTTTAAAGATTTTCTTTATTTATTATTTGGGAGAGACAGAGAGAGCATGAGTGGAGAGAGGGAGAAGCAGACTTTCCGCTGATTAGGGAGCCCAATGCAGGGCTTGATCCCAAGACCTTGAGATCCTGACCTGAGCCAAAGGCAGATACTTAACCAGCTGAGCCACCCAGGCGCCCTCAAAGATGCTTTCAAGAGGAATACTGAAATGATCTCTCCATGCATCTCTTTGCCTTACCCTCCCTTCAGAAAAGAACTCTAGTGTTTGCTAAGAAAAGATTAGGTAACAAGACACACAGGCAATCAGAATGAAAGGCAGGTGACCTGCAGAAAGAATTGAAAGCAGGAACACGAAGCAATATTTGTATGGCCACGTTCACGGCAGCATTATTGACGATTGCCGATGTGTGAAAGCAACCTAACGTCCGCCGACACATGAACAGAGAAATAAAATGTGCTCCAGACATATGACAGAATATTACTCAGCCTTGAAGAGGAAGGAAATGTTGACGCCAGCTACAACTCGCAGGAACTCCGAGGCCACGCTCAGCGAAACAAGCCAGGTGCCAATGGACAGACGTATATGATTTCACTTATGTTAGGTATCTAGAGTAGTCAGATTTATAGAGACAGAGAGTAGAATGGTGGATTCCAAGGCCTGGGGGATGGGGAATGGGGAGTTCGTTTTTTATGGGGCCAGAGTTTCAGTTGTGCAAGATGAGAGAGCTCTGGAGCTGGATGCTGGTGGTGGTCGCACAACAGTGGGAATGTACTGTATGCTGCAAACTGGACCCTATAAGTGATTGAGATGGTCACTTTATACTCTGTGTATGTCACCCCAGTGCCACGGTAAAACAGAAGACAGTCCGTAAGAGGAAATGATCAAATCCACACCTCATCGAAAGAGATCTAGTTTTGGGTCTCCCTCTCCCACTGGGTGAAGAGCTTTTCAGAGACGGGGACCTCAGTGCCCTATTCATCTTTGTTACCCGCCACCGAACTCAGGCCCTCACAAATGTCGGGTTCTCATCAGACATTTGTGGCCCTGAGGTTGTGGTGTAATGGCATGGATACCGTACACAGGAGTGGGCATCAGGACTTGCAGGCGGGTGTGCACGCGTGATCATACTTGTGCCCAGCCCTCGAGCTGTCCCCCAGGGAGCCAGCCCCCACCCCGAGGGCCAGAGACACAGTGCCTCAGATTCCAGGCATCTCGGAAATCAGCTACAAAATGGCTACAAAATCAGTGGGTAGACTTTGAAGACATCTTTATTATCTTAATTTTCTGAGATATGGCTTCTTCCCATTTCTACCTTTTCTACAGGAACAGTGACCATTAGTATTGGAAAGTCTTAGCGTGAGGCTCACTGAGTGGGTGACCCTTGCAGGTTATATAAATGAGGCACAGCTTCCTCACCTGGAAAATGGGGTGATACTAGAACCCTCCTCCCAAGACCACTTTGAGCATTGAAGGAGATTACACTGTATCCAACGTCGATTGCCTTACAGAGGGGGAAGAAGGAATTTTAGCCATTTAGGTGTATTAGCGACATTGACCAGGCTCAAAGCCCTTTGGATTATCCAGTGAAATGTACATAGGTTTGGTGTTTATGAAAAGGCTGACAGAGGTACTGTCCACTTGTGTAGTGACCCGTGCTTCCAGTGTCTTATCCCAGGGGATGAAACCACTTTCCTTATGAAACAGCATATTCATTTGAAGGGCAGTGAGGTATGCGGTTTATCGTATCTCCCTCTGGCCTTGGCTGTTACACATGCGCCCTTCGGTTGTGGTTCACCGTGCCAGTGTCTCTTTAGCCCAGGTGTTACGGGCCAGGAGTTCTCCAGCTCCTCACTTGTTCCTTTTATCAGTTTTACCTGTTTATTTATATATATGACATTATAGTGTCAAAGGTGTTGTATTAAACCATATGAAAACCAGTCGTTCTTACAATAGCTTGCGTGGTAAAGAGACTGTCATATTGCCCAATATTCTAGATAACCCGGTTTGCAGAATTTGGTAACATATTGAAAGTAGGTTAAACAAATTAATATTGTGATGGTCTCTGAATGCATTTTCATACTTAGGGCAATTTTAAACAGTAAATATGCAGCTTGGCAAGCATGCTTGGGCAAGCGTGATGAACCAGAATTGTTGAAACCAGGCAAACAATCAAGTAGTGACACAGTGGGGAGGAAGAGGAGAAGCTGGTATCTGACTGTAGGCAGGAGAGAGAATAGCTCCTTATCTCGCATCTCAGTGCTCTGCAGAAAACTTTTAAATAATGGTCCTGGGAGCTTTTCTGAGTTGACAAAGAAGCCTCAGATAGAAACGCCAAAGTGATGACTGCTGCTGCTGCTACGGAGGAATGGAGCCCAGGGGGACTCCCTGCCCCACCCCCAGTTGCCGCGTAAACACTCTGGTGACGTCATCACAAGTAGAACACTTAGGTTCTTTAGCCCAGGGCGGACGGTGGGAGCCTGACTCATTCCAAGAGGACTTACAGACGTAAACTGTGCCTGATTTTTCCTCCTCCGTCGTCGTCGTCTTCTTTTTTTTTTTTAGCCAAAAACATCCTTGTCATTAACAGACCTTTGGAACTGAGTCAAATGTCTTTGAAACGCCACTGGAATATGATAAAACTGTCCACGGAAGGTACGTTGTGATTTATCTCCCCGTAGATGTAACTCGTATCAAAATATAAAATAATTGGTTCCCTCGGTCAGCATTCCCGGAGCGTCCTGGCCAGGTGCTGGACTAGGCATGGGAGGAGGGAGATGAATAGGACGTCCCCTCACGACCTTGGTCCACCCAGGGAGACAGCCTTGTGAACAGTTAGTTACAGAACAGTGTAGTAAGGATGGGCAGTGATGACAGCCTGTCAGGGGCACGGATGCAGGTTGAATTGTGTTCCCCCAAAAGGTATGTTGGAGTCCTAACCCCCAATACCTGTGAATGTGACCTAATTTGGAAATAGAGTCCTTGCAGATAGAGTCAAGATGAGGTCAGACTGGCTTAGGGTGGGCCTTAAATGCAGGAGCTGATGCCCTTGTATAGAGAGATTTACAGACACAGAGACATGTGACAATGGACACACTTGTGAGAGTTCTGTTGCCATAAGCTAAGGGACACTAAGGACGGCTGGCAACTACCAGCAGCTTGCAAGAGGTGAGGGAGGGTTCTCCCCTGGGTCCTTCAGAGACAGCATGGCCCTGCCAACACCTTGATTTCAGATTTCTGGCTTCCAGAACTGCGAGAGAATAAATTCCTATTGCTACCTCATTTGTGATCACTAGTTATGGTAGCCCTAGGAGATGAGGACAGGCACCAGCATAGACTGGAGGGCAATGCTAGGTAGGGGCAACCCTTTCTCAGAGGAGAGGCTCCCGAGCTGTATCCATGGGTGAGGAGTGAGCTGGGTAGGACAATTGGAAAGGTGGCCCCTGAGTTCAAAGAGACACAGAAGCTGCCACATCTGGGATATAGCAGTGGGCTTGTTTTAAGGATTTTTAGCCTGGTCTCCTGGAGCTCCAGGAGCCCATGCACACAAGCTCAGGTTTTTATGTGTATGTTTCCCAGGCCCTGTTTGGGGGTTGGGGTGGGGAGGGCAAGGGCGACATCCTTTCATAAGATTTTTCAAAGGAGCCACAAGGTCACAAACTGGTGATGTCAAGGGGATTTGGGGGAACCAGACAAGAGACAGGGCTGGTAGGGTCACCAGCTTGACTGTGACTTTGTGGAGACCAGGCTGTACTGGGGAGATTAAACAGATGGATTGAGCAGAGCCTATTTCATAAGAGACAACAGGCCGTGGCTTTCCGCTGGACATTCGAGATGAGAGAAAGGAGGGGCGTGGAAGGGGACACCTCAGTTTCTATTGTGGGTGACAGGACGATGGGGACCGCTGGCCAAGATACGGGATGCAGGGTTGGAAGGGGGAGGAGAGGTGGAAGAGGTCGGGGTGGCAGCAACTTTGGGTAAGTCAGCTGCTTCCCTTTCAAACTAGCCGAGTTAGAGGCAGGTTCAACTGATGCTGACGGAGGAGATCCGCATCCTTCCTTGGCATTGGTTTATAGATCAAGGCCACGATGTGTTTGAGGCTTGGAACCCGAGCCCAGAGGGACGACGGGGGTCCAGAAGAGAACCCACAAAGGAAAGCCAGAAAGGAGGAAGACTGAAGACCCATCATTCTAGAAGTCAGAGATGGAAAAATCTTCCAGAGACACTGGGAAGCTCAGAGGGTCAGGTCCCACAGAAGCACTAGTTCCATTTAAATTTGATAAGTGATTCTGAGAAACATCAATTTTAAAATATCTTCAGAGGGTATTATTCAAGCATGGTGAAGGCTCCGAGCCAACTGTGGCTCCCATAAGTCTAGAAATGAGGAAAGGCACTTATTAGAGTCCCGGAAGTGGGCAACCGGCTATGCGTCTCTGTCCCTGAGGCCATGACAGAGGAAGGCAGACCGGGTGCTCACTCAGCTGACCAACGACCGGGCGCCCCTGGGGTGCATGCGACTCTGATGGGGTGACCTGCAGGGCACTGTGCGATGGTGCTTGTGAGCTGTTTCCGCAATGACGACTGGAGCATCGTTGGGGGCTGTGTCGGGGACTGGAGGGGATTCCTCGCTCCTACCCCGTGCTTCACCCAATGGGCCATAGGTCCTTCTCGAACCTGCTGTGTTTTCCCGCTCTTAGACTTTTCCGTAAGCCATTCCCACTTCACGCTCTTTTGCCTCGGCTGGGTCTGTGCCACCTTCTCTCCACCGCACTTCCACCTCCGTCCAATTTCACCCCATCCTACAGGGCCGTTTCAAGTGTCCCAAACCCTGCCAGGGTCCCTTAGCGGGCAGGGCTCTCTGTGGCTGGCTGAGATCAGGGTAGCGGAGCCAGCTCTCCCCGCCCCAGTACCCTGGGTGCTTCATCAGTTCCTGCTCTGGGTTCCATGGCTGACGCACATCTTCCTCCAGAGAGGAAATCTGGATTCCAGGGTTGTCTGGCTCAAGGCCTCATGAGCGACCTGATGCTTGCGGTCTCTGGGAAGGGGCTGGGTGGCTTTGGATGAGTGTTTCAAGCTGATGGAGATAGAATCACACATAGTCGGGGCACCTGGGTGGCTCAGTGGGTTAAAGCCGCTGCCTTCAGCTCAGGTCATGATCCCAGGGTCGTGGGATCGAGCCCCGCATTGGGCTCCTTGCTCTGCGGACAGCCTGCTTCCTCCTCTCTCTCTGCCTCTCTGCCTACTTGTGATTTCTGTCTGTCAAATAAATAAATAAAATCTTAAAAAAAAAAAAAAGAATCACACATAGTCATTCAACCATCTCAGCAGAGAAAACCTCCAGACATGCCCACGTGCTGACACGCTCCCTGGGGCCAGAGGACCAGAGCTCTGGGCACCAAACACAACTGATCTGTAAACTGGTGATGAATTGTTGGCTAATTGGACTGATTTTTAAGTTTATTTGAAAATAAAAGCATGCTGGCATCCTTAGTGGCTTCACTTTAATTGAAGCCATTGGTCAAAAGTCCACTTAGATCCTCTGGATACGGTTTTCTTTTATTTTTTAAAGATTTTTATTTATTTATTTGTCAGAGAGAGAGAGAGGGAGGGAGGGAGCGAGCACAGGCAGACAGAGAGGCAGGCAGAGGCAGAGGGGGAAGCGGCTCCCTGCCAAGCAAGGAGCCCAATGTGGGACTCGATCCCAGGATACTGGGATCATGACCTGAGCCAAAGGCAGCCGCCTAACCAACTGAGCCACCCAGGCATCCTGGATACGGTTTTCTAAAAGCCATGGGCTGGTTTTGCATCAAGAGCATGTGGTTTCCTCTCAGAACGTCATCATTTGTAGAAGAGCTTGTTGGCCTAAGACCAGCAGTGTTCTTGGACCTGAGCTGCATTGAGTGTTTTATAGGGCTTGCTAAAACGTTGATGACCAAGACCCTCCCTGAGTTTACTATTCAGTAGATCTGTAGGTCACTGGGTGGGGCCTGAGAAGTTTATTTCTAACAAGCTCACCCATGATGCAGAGACGTGTGGTCTAGTAGCCGCGCTTGGAAAGCCCTCACTCTTGAACAGCACTGTGAGATAGGATCCCACTGGGTTTCCAAGAAGCAGAGCCTGAGGCAGGGATTGAGGGGCTTGGGGGAGAGGACACTGTGCAGGAAAGGATTGTGAGAGAGTTAAGGAGCCCTGATGGGGTCTCAGGTACAGTCTGGCCCTTGGGTTACACTTGGAGCATAAATAATAGAGCTTCTCTGGCTTTTGTACCCATTTCGTGCCCTTCTGTGGGCTGCTGGGGGCTGTGATGACATATGCCTTCCTGGAGTATATTCGGCAGGTGCTCAGGGCCTGCCCACCCTCTGCCAGTTTCCTTTCAACCGGGACAATTTCTTGATACAGAGTGGACTTCATCTGCCCCTGTGAGAGGTCAGGGCCAGACCAGCTCCCACTGTGGAGAGAAGGAGGAGACCGTTCTGGACCCCTCCCGTCCTTGCGCCAGGAGGAGGACCAAGGCCAGGCGCAATCCATTCTGGTTAATGCATTTTCTCTGTTGGAGACATGAACCCTTTTCCCGTGAAACCGATGCATCCCAGCTACTGGAAAAGCCAAAGCTGTTACTCTTGTTCTTGCTAACCTGCTCCTAATGTCCCTCCCCAGCTTTACCTTCCATAGAGATGCCAGTGCAAGTCACCTGATGGTGGGGGCCTTTACCAGTGGTGGCCAGTTATGTGGTCGAGTGGGAAGGCACCGGATAGGGGCTGTGTCCTCACCACATGCTGGGCACTCTGCTCAGGTCTTGACATTCATTGTCTCATTATTTCTTATCACCACCCTAGCAGCCAGGTCCTGCTTCCTCTGACACATGAGAAAATAAGCCCCTGGCCATTTAAGTAACTTACTCCAAATTACTTAAATGGATCAAGTGGTTAGTGACAGAGACAGATTGGAATCAGGGTCTTTCTTTTCCAGATTCTATGCTTTTAACCACACTGATATCTCACCTCCTCGTGTCTTTTGAGGTTGTTATGTCGGGTACCCTCCTGTATGGCTTTAGTCCTACCTCATTTTCACTCCAAACTAGAATCATGGCTCTGAGTTACATGCTTACTGGTTTTGGAAATTCTCACACATACTGAGAATTTTCTTTTAATGTTGCAATCATGTGGCTCATAAGTTTTTGTTTCCTTTCTTTCAATAAACAGCCCATTGTAAGTGCTTACCCTTGTTTGCTACATAGACTTTATAGTTGTTGTTTTAAAGGCCCTACATTTCATCCAGCACCTCTACCTCAGTCTCCCCAGGTGGTCTGTGATGGGCATAACAGTGGTGCCCCCAAATCTGTCCATGTCCCTAGAATTGGTAGACATATCACTTTTCATGGCAAAAGGGACTTTGCAGATCAAAGAACCTTGAGATGGGACAATTCTCCTGGGGGATCCGTGGGCCCAATGGAATCACAAGGGTCTTGGGAGGAGGGAAGATGGAGGGCCAGAGAGAGAAGGAGAGGAGATGGTGGGAGCAGAGTTTGATGTGGGGCCCAGAGCCAAGGAAAGCCAGAAAAGGCAAGGAAACAGATCTTCCCTAGAGCCTCCCGAAGAGTGCAGCCAGCTGAGACCTTGCCCTGAGACCCATGCGATGTGCCCTGGACACCTGACCTCCAGAACTGTATGATATCACGTCTGTGTTGTTGAAGCCTCCAAGATGGTGACCACTGAGGCAGCAGCCACAGGCCACCAACGCATAGCCCCTGCTTTTCTGGCCCCGGTGCCGTTCCTCCTCCCCACAGGGGTGAGGCCACTTCCCTGGAGCTGTTGTTGATCCTGTGTCATCGTGTGCTGGGTATCGTGCTGAGGGCTAGTTAGTTAGGCCTGTTCATCTTTTCCAGTCCTTCTGTAAAGGTGGCTCCCTGTCATCTCCACATCCCAGCAAAGAGCCAAGGGATGCTGCTTGACTTGCCCAAAGCCACACCTGTAGCTAGAGATGCTGGGACTGAATGTGGTCTGATGCTAGTGACCATCTGGGCTCGGGGTGGGAGGTGTTGTTACCTTGGTGACGCACACAAACAGTCACAAGCAGTGTGGTTCGTCAGGCATTAACCCCAGATCGCACCCCAGGCCACGGACTTACCCACACGTGCCTCAGTGCCTTAGGGACAAGGCTGGGCAGGAGGAGTTCTCTGCATTTTGTGGCCGAAAAAACTGAGAGGATGAGTAACCCACGGACTGCATGTGAACTTGGGGCTGGGCTGGGCTGCAGCCCGGGCCTCGCGGGCCCCTAGCCAGTGCTGACTTCAGAGTTCTTAGCACGATGCCACCTGACTAGAGCCAGGAGATTTCCATCTTCATCGGCTTTATTGCCAGCTCATCATGACATATCGACTGCACAAAATCCATGAGATCTTTCAGGTCTCATATTGGCGCTTCATGGAAAGTAATCTGTGCCCATCATCTTGGATGACGCTGTCACTCAATAACGGGCAGAGCGAGAGGCACAGGCACACATGTGGGGTGAAGCTTATGGGGGCTCTGTCGTCACCCAAGGACAAGGAGAGACAGGAGAAGCCTCTGGATGGGTCAGTAGGGACCCTTGAAATTCCCACAAGCCATGTCCTGACCCCTTGCAAACCTGCCAAACATAAGAATACTATAGCCTGTCAGTTGTTCCAGAAAATGCTTTGAATTATTTTAAAATGCTTTAAATCGAGTTATTTGAATATAGGTACAATTTTAATGAATCCTTCTCATGAGTTGATAAAGACAGTACTCTAACTTAAGAAGGTGCTTCCTAAAGCCCCTTTTTCTCATCACCAGCACCAGCTTCTGCGGAACCATTCTTTGTGGGCTCTGGAAAATTCACTTTCCCCAATATATCCACATTGTGAGGACAGCATCGTCACCAGGGCCCCAGAGACTGGGCCACACAGACTCTGCTCTTATCCTTCCTGTGTTTGTAGACATTTCCGCATTAGCAACAAGTGTCCAGGTGGATCATAAGGCTTCTGGGTTGTGGGTTCTAGCTAGTGCTCCATGAGGAGTGCTAGGTGGGTTCGGTGGATCAAGGAGTCCACATCACCCATCGTTACAAACTTGTGGGTGGTGGGGCGGGAGCTGGAACCCAGGTCACAATTCTTGGCCACTTGCTGTGTGCCCTTGGACCTGATGATATCCTGGGCCGTCAGGGAGGCAGGTGTCTCTGTGGAGGGCTGTCCACAGGGTCTCACGTATCCCTGTAGTATTATCACGAAATTATCCCCAGCAATATATTCCAAAGCAGCTTCAATATCCACATCTGGGCCACTCATGGCTCCTTCAAGTACTGTTGGATTAAGAGATTGGATGAAAGTTGGTCTTATGTTTCAGCCTTTCTTAATTCTAGTGGTGTCGGGAACCTCTTAGATGTGATTTTCTCTCCTGCTGGGATGAGGGAGAACGTGAGCAGTCCAAACTTGTTCAACTCTTACTGAATCTAGGAACATAAACAACTGTGTGGAAGAAGGAATCTTGCAGCTTAATTGTAAAATAATAATAATAAAATCAGAGAGCCCAAATCAGGAAGTGGAATGAATGAGAGAAATATACAAGGATTCACCCCCAATACCTGAGTAGGTGACCTGAAACTGTATAGTAGAGTTATAGATTCCATTGTATCCTTTCATATACTAAAAAATAGCAATATTGTATCCTTTTGTCTAGGATTACAGGACAAGCAGTACAGTACAAATGATCAGATTGCCCCTAAAAATCTTCAGTCTGATGTTACAGAGAGGAAATCTGACTTCACTGAGGTAACTTTTTTCTAACTTTTTTCTAACTTTTCGAGTAGTCAGTAATATGCGGCCAACTATAAAACACGATCACTGGCCTGCTTATGATGTGTTTGCATTTTATTTTGTTTAGTCAAAACCGAATTAAGGCAGCAGAAAATCTAACCATCGATGACTAAGACTTGTTACATTAAAATATGCCCTGGGGGCAGCTGGGTGGCTCAGTGGGTTAAGCCTCTGCCTTCCGCTCAGGTCATGATCTCAGGGTTCTGGGATCGAGCCCCGCATCAGGCTCTCCGCTCAGTGGGGAGCCTGCTTTCCCCCCTCCCTCTGCCTGCTGCTCTGCCTACTTCTGATCTCTCTCTGTCAAATAAATAAGATATTTAAAAAAATAAAATAAAATATGCCCTGTAAATTTAATTATTCTTTGAGAATCTTCATCAACAATTTGTAAATTTGCAGTATCGTACGAGAGTACAGTGATTGAATCTCAATTTTAAACCAAAACTAATCCGTCGGAGAGAGACAGAATGATGCCATGCAGCCTTTCGAAGGTGAAGAAGAGATCATTGGAAATCTAACAAGCTAGTATGCATTGTTATAGCTGCAAAAAGCACCAGTTGTCTGAAATAGGGAGAAAATTAGAGGTCATGTTTATAAAATGAAGAGTTTCTGATTCTAGAGAACAAAGCACTCTGTACGCAGGGGTTATTATTGCCAAGGTATCACATACCAGGTTCTGGCTAATTGACCAGCTAATTGCATCCCTCCCACAATGCCCGGAGGGAGGTGCTATCGTTATACCCATTTTACAGGTGAGAAAGCAAAGCAGTAGCTGCAGTAGTTGAGTTACCCCGAAGCTCCCAGCTCATTAGCTGTCAGGCTCCAGGGCTTCTGTCATCCAGCTCCTTCTTCTTTTAAGATTTTATTTATTTATTTGAGAGAGGGTGCGAGAGAGGGAGGGTCAGTGGGAGAAGCGGGGGAACCATCCTTCGACTCCAGGATCATGACCCGAGCCAAAGGCAGACCCTTAACTGACTGAGCCACCCAGTTGCCCCAGAGCTTCTGTTTGTGTCTTGCTCTAAAGGACTGGCGTAGAGGAAGCCTCACTCCAGTTAACAGATCATAAAATGTGGACTTCCTGCCTGGAGGAATCATCCAGGGGACAAGTGGATAACCTGCTGCTATCTTTTATAATTCTGAGAGATTGTGGGACTAGAAGAGTTGATGCCTCATGACAGATTAAAGTGGCAAGGATATCTGTAAAAATCCCCCCCCCCCCCCCGCAAATGCTCGTCTTAGGTATTACCCTTTGATTTAGCTCTGCATTTAGTGAAGCCCAGAGACCCCAGACCTGAACTCCCACACGTTGCCAAAAGGATGCTATTCTGGGTGTGAGATCTAGTCATCGATACTTAAAATATTTCCATCAAGCCCTTTGTGGAAGCACCAAGCTCACTGTCAGAAGACATAAAGATGCCCGCTATGACTCATCTGTTTCCAGGGAGCAGGCGCCAGAATCTCAGGTTGCCGGGAGGGAAATGAGCAGGAGGAACAGTGGGCCCCTGAGAACCACCCCTGGAGGGAGGTACCCAGTTAAGAAGGGAAGAATAATGATGAAGTTGATTGCTACTCTTTTTTTTTTTAAGCTTTTTAAATTTATTTGAGAGAGCGTGTGCAAGAGAGGAAAGGGAGAAACAGACTCTCCACTGAGCAGGGAGCCCAACACGGGGCTTGATCCCAAGACCCTGGGATCAGGATCCCAGCCAAAGGCAGATGCTTAACCGACTGAGCCACCCAGGTGCCCCGATTGCTGCTCTTTTTAAGAAAGATGCCAGCTGAAGGTCTTTTCCACCTGTTTTTCACACTGAGCTGGCAAGTTCTAGCATTTTCCTGTTGAAGTTAAAATTAATGAGTTTGGTTATTAGTGATCTGGATCTTTGGGGCCATGCGGCTGGGTCTCTAGAACACACACACATACACAGTCATTTTCTGTGACTGAATTAAATAACTCCCAGAAATCACACCTTCTAAACATCTGCTTTGGAGTGATCTGGACCATCTATTTCCATCGTATCAGTACTATGACTTTCAAATTTCCCTCCTAACTTTGAGCTTTTAAAGCTGGTCCCTGTGTGTTTGTTATAAGGATGCTGTAAGATGATGAAACACTCGGAACGGATGCCCTTCGTTTGTAACTGCCATAAATCTCCGCCTCTCCGTGCAAGCCCGTGCAAGATTGATCACTTTTCCTTTCAAAATTCTTCGAAGCTGTAGAAATGATATGCAGGCTCTTCTTCAACCAAGTGATTATTTAAAAGGGATGAAATATGGAACAGGGTTTTCATCTTTGCAAAAACAACGTTTAAATTTTCCTGATAACAAAAGTAATGGCAGCTCCATGTAGACACTTAGGAAAATATAGAAATATACAAGTAAGAAAATATTTATATATATTTCATTCCCTTCTTTTTCCCATGCAATTTTTTTACATAAAACTATAATGTTTATCAACTTTTATAGCTCTCTTTTATTACATAACATTCCATCACAAGCAATTTCCCATGGCATTTAAATTCTTTGTAATCTTTATTTTTAATTTCTATGGAATGCGATGCAGTTGTGCCTACTGTGATTTACTTACCCGATCCCCTTTTAAAAGACATTTGGATTCTTTCCAGCTTTTCACTGTTGTACATTACACTGCACTGAGTCCTTTGGTTTCCTGTAACTGCATGGAAAGAGATAAAATTTTCAGAACAGAGATGGAGAAAAGCTCTAATTCTACCATCGGTCTCAAAACAGTCTTCCCCTAGTGCCTCATACCAGAGTGAACTCATACATCTTGCATGCATGATGAAATGCCACTAGGGTGACAGATCGCTTAGTGATGATGACGCTGGATGGACTAAAAAGGACGAAGCATGCTTGCAGCTCGTGCGGTGGGGACTGGAGAGAGGATCTGGGCAGATACGGAGCCAAGGAATCCATCTGGCAAACATAGTTGAGGGCTGCAGAGTGACCACGGAAAAGGGAAGAATTGTCAAGTGGAGAAAAATATAGATTTCAAAGCCACAGGTTGGATTAGATGCTATCCTTTCGAGAAATAAATTGCTACAGAAATGGATGCGTCCTCATCCCAGTGGCTCAGGATCTGATTTCTCCGACCATCCGCCGCTTATCTCTTTCTTCCTTCAATTTATGAAATGGTGCCTTTATAGTAAAATACCTTAAGGCATAAATATAAAGTTAAAAACAGTCAATAAAATGCATAAAACTAGGAAAGTGGTTACCAGCCTCACATAATCATGTCTGAAACATTTAAAAGAAATCAATATCTTAAAGCGGCATTTAGGAGAAAGAAAATGTACACAGGCGAGTGCTGTGTGAGGATGGTCAAGAAATGATTTATTGCCACGGCGAGACACAAAGTCCCACACTCTTCATTTGACCTTCCTCTGACCTTGAATGTTCTACTTTAAATGCAAGATTATTTTCTTTTTAAATCAAATCTTCCATCGGCTATTCTTATTTTAGATAAAAGAAACCCCCCCCCAAAGCCGTGTTCACTTAACGCAATACAGAGAACTGATGGAGGGCATCCTGAAATAGCTTCATTGCGAAAGGCATCTGAGGTGAAGGATGTGACCCCTTTTTTTAAAAGTTGCCCTGCTTTGAGAGTAGGGGGCCAAGTCAGGGACATCAAATAGATCCTCTGTCTCATCTCTTTCTTGGCGTCCCAGCCCCAGAAGAGCGGGACACAAAGTGCTGTGTTGTAGTCTGTCGTGGACCGTCTCCCCCACTCCGAATGCGTGTGTGGATGTCCTGACTCCCAGCACCTCAGAGTGTGACTGTGTTCGGAGCCAGAGTCTTTAAAGAGGTCATTCAGCTTAAATGAGGATATTAGGGTGGGCCTTATCCAGCATGACCAATGCCCTTTCAAGAGGAGGACGTTAGGACACGGTCACACACTGAGGGAGGAAAATGTGAAGCCACGGGGAGAAGACTCAGAGGAAGCCAGTCCTGTGGGCTCCTTGATCTCCGACATCCAGCCTCCAGAACTGGGACAAAATACAATGTCTGTTTTTAAGTCACCCAGACTGTGGCACTTTGTTCCGGCCGCCCAGAGTTTTAAGAGGTTGGAATTTATCTTTAATGATTTAATGGGTTTTGATGAGAAAATAGGATCTGATAAATAGAACTTCCCCTACAAGAGTAGGATTAGTGTTTTGACGAGCAAAGCGTACAGTGTTTCCTTTTTAATTTCTCTCAGTCTGTCGGTTGGGGCTTTTTAAAAAGCTGAGTGTAAACATCTCAGGAAAAAAACCGCAGTAAAATTTAACCAATAATCCCAGTCCTGACAATTTGGTTGCCTGCTTGGCGTTCTCTCCCATTTAACTCAGTGGGGCCAAGAAGTTTCCTCTGTTTCCTGTAGTAGGAGCTCA
>RCUC01148549.1:0-53442 GCA_003697995.1 Taxidea taxus jeffersonii | reverse complement strand
AGAATCGTCATCCTGAATTCCAGATCTGACATATTACCAATGTCTGTATTGATTAGGTCCCTAGCCTTCGGGACTGCCTCCTGTTCTTTTTTTTGTGGTGAGTTTTTCCGCCTTGTCATTTTGTCCAGAAGATTTCATATCTTTTGATGGCTGCGTACTATTCCATTTTATATGTATACCACATCTTCTTTATCCATTCATCTGTTGATGGACATCTAGGTTCTTTCCATAGTTTGGCTATTGAGGACATTGCTGCTGTAAACATTCGGGTGCATGTGCCTCTTCGAATCACTACATTTATATCTTTAGGGTAAATACCCAGTAGTGTGATTGTGGGGTCATAGGGTAGCTCTATTTTCAACTTTTTGAGGAACCTCCATGCTGTTTTCCAGAGTGGCTGTACCGGCTTGTATTCCCACCTACAGTGTAGGAGGGTTCCCCTTTCTCTGCATTCTCGCCAACACTTGTTTCTTGCCTGATCAATTTTAGCCATTCTGACTGGTGTGAGGTGGTATCTCGTTGTGTTTTTGTTTTGTTTAAAGATTTTATTTATTTATTTGACAGACAGAGATCACAAGTAGGCAGAGAGGCAGGCAGAGAGGGGGAAAGCAGGCTCCCCACTGAGCAGAGAGCCCAATATAGGGCTTGATCCCAGGACCCCGAGATCACAACCTGAGCCGAAGGCAGAGGCTTAACCCACTGAGCAACCCAGGCTCTCCTCATTATGGTTTTGATTTGTATTTCTCTGTTGCCTAGTGATGTGGAGCACTTTTTCATGTCTGTTGGCCATCTGGATGTCTTCTTTGCAGAAACATCTGCTCATGTCCTCTGCCCATTTCTTGATTGGATTATTTGTTCTTTGGGTGTTGGGTTTGACAAGTTATTTATAGATTTTGGATACTAGCCCTTTATCTGATATGTCATTTGCAAATATCTTCTCCATTCTGTCATTTGTCTTTTGGTTTTGTTGACCGTGTCCTTTGCTGTGCAAAAGCTTTCGATGTTGATGAAATCTCAACAGTTCATTTTTGCCCTTGCTTCCCTTGCCTTTGGCAAGGTTTCTAGGAAGAAGTTGCTGCAGCTGAGGCTGAAGAGGTTGCTGCATGGCTGCCATCTTTAGACAGCATTAGGAATTATAGGGTCAAGGATTCCTATACACCAGGGAAGGCATGACCTTTGGCCTCTTCCTCTATAGAAGATCCAAATTTCAGACTTAGACCCAAGTGTCTGAGGAATATATGTTTATTTCTGTTTTTTTTTCAATAATAGAATTTCAACAGCAATTACACTGTTAATAAAACAGCAATTATATATCTTTCTATCAGGTAGTGGGAAGTTAACTTCAATCAGATTGTGTTTTCTTCCCTCCAGATGGGGGTCCGATGAGGGATATACTTTGTCCCAAGGCATGGTGGCAGGAGAGGCATCCATTTTGCCATCCCAGCTGGCTTTACATTGTGTCCTACTGCCTGGTCTCCAGCCCTCTGTCTGAGCAAAGAATCATAAGTGGCTGCTGGGCCTCCTTCTTATCTCAACTCTAGGCCAGTTCAGTTCGGTGCCAAGTCCACATCTCCCTAGAAGACATACAGTGGCTCCGCACACCGTTTGGACTACGGAAAAGTCACCTCCACACCCCCTCTGCCTGAAGAACTCCACATGCCTGTCTCCAGTCTAATGTCTGGATGAATGTGTCTATGCTTCTATTCTGACCCCAGGTGGGACATGGGATCTAAAGTCTTGTTGCCCCTCCAGGCTCTGCCCAGGAAGTGGGGGCACAGTTCTGTCCTTCTCCCAGATCTTTTTTTATTTTTATTATTTTTTAAAGATTTTATTTAAATTCAAGTTAGTTAACATATAATATATTATTAGTTTCAGGAGGAGAATTTAATGGTTCATCGATTGCATACAATACCCAGTGTTCATGCCATCAATTACCCTCCTTAATGCCCATCATCCAGTTACCCCAATCCCCCTACCCACCTCCCCTCCAGCAACCCTCAGTTTATTCCCTATGGTTAAGAGTCTCTTAATGTTTCCCTCCCTCTCTGTTTTTATCTTCCCTTCCCCCATGTTCATCTGTTTTGTTTCTTAAGTTCCACATGTGAGTGAAATCATATGGTATTTGCCTTTCTCTGATTTATTTCGCTCAGCATAATACCCTTCAGTTCCATCCACAATATTGCAAATGGCAAGGTTTCTTTCTTTTTGATGGCTGTGCAATATATATATATATATATATATATATATATATATATATATATATATATAAACATACCACAGCTTCTTTATTCATTCATCTGCCAGTAGACATCTGGGCTCTTTCCATAGTTTGGCTATTGTGGACATTGCTGCTATAAACATTGGGGTGCAGGTGCCCTTTCAAATCATTATTTTTGTATCCTTTGTATAAATATCCAGTAGTGTGATTGCTAGGTCATAGGGTAGCTCTATTTTCAACTTTTTCAGGAATCTCCATACTGTTTTCCAGTGTGGCTGCATCAGTTAGAATGCCCACCAGTGGTGTTAGAGGATTCCCCATTCTCCACATCACTGCTAACATCTGTTATTTCCTGAGTGGTTAATTTTAGTCATTCTGACTGCTATAAGGTGGTGTCTCACTGTGGTTTTGATTTGTATTTCCCTGATGCTGTGTGATGTGGAGCATTTTTTCATGTGTCTGTTGGCCATTTGTATGTCTTCTTTGGAGAAATGTCTGTTCATTCTTCTGCCCATTTCTTGACTGGATTATTTGTTTTTGGGGGGGGGCTGTTGAGTTTGATAAGTTCTTTATAGATTTTTGGATACTAGCCCTTTATCTGATGTGTCATTTGCAAATATCTTCTACCATTCTATATGTTGCCTTTTAGTTTTATTGATTTTTTTCCTTTGCTGTGCAGAAGCTTTTTCCCCATGATGAAGTCCCAGTAGTTCATTTTTGCTTTTGCAGATCTTTAAACCCACTTGGGGTTTCTATCATCCTTTTCCATCAAGGGTCTTAGTTCAGGGTGGGACGGTGTACGGGGTCCTTCTAGAAGGTCCATCATCCCCTCTCTAATCCTTTCTCTCTCTCTGGTTCCTACACTCATTTGTGCTAGCAATCTTTCTAAGATTATAAGGGTGAAAATGGAAAATGTGCTCTTCCTCACTGAGTGTTCTTCCAAAACTTTGTGATTGTGACTAGGCTTGTGAAATTCAAGAGCCTACAAGATTTGATTTTTTTTTATCATATGTTCTCTGGCATCCCTTTTCTGAGGCAAGAGAAGCAGAATGTCTTCCCAAAGGCATGCCACCCACAGAAGAAGGGCATGTATGTAGTAGGAAATACCGAGGGGAGAAATGGCCATCACTGTCTCAGACCATTACCCACCACACCTGTACCAGACCCACATGGCAGAGGAGGGGGTGTCTGGGCTACACTCTGGGTTCTTCGATTGACTGGTGTCTGTAATCCTCTAGAAGTCGGCCCTTTATTCCTCTTTGCGCAACAGGGTGAATTGCCACAGCCAAGGCTCCTGCTCACGGGGCGCCACACTGAAGAAACGCCACTCCCTCTCTCTGTAATGAGTTTCTTGCTGTCTGCCGCCAGCCTGACCTGTCTTTTCCATTCCCAGGTAGGTTTTGTGGCAATAAAGTCCCAGAGCCCCTCACCTCCACGGATAGCCGGCTCTGGGTAGAGTTCCGGAGCAGCAGCAGCATCTTGGGCAAGGGTTTCTTCGCGGTGTATGAAGGTTGGTTCATGATGAGAGAAACCCACAGGGGAGCTTTGGCTATGCTCTGACCTTCCCATGCAGCCCCTATCCCTCTTGCACCCAGGCCTGCATGGCAGCTGCCAGAGCCCTGGGGGTCGGGGCACCCACCATGGGGCTGGGCTGAGGCATCCCGCCGGGGCCCCTTCCTCCACACGCTGGAAGCAGAGAGGCCAGCTGTGCCTCCTTCAGGACAGGTATTGTCTACCTGTCACCACCCCGCTGAACCCCATTTCAGTGCAGCTGGGGGGCCCGTCTGGGGTAGAGAACCCCGAGGACATGAAAGCAACCTCTGAATAGCTGTGCGAGCCCAAGCAAAGGACCTAACCACTCTGGGCCTCTGTTCGTTTCACTGATGAAAAGATCAGGATATTTACAACCGCATTTCTTAAAAGGGCCTCCGAGGCCACCATGGGGTTGAGTGGAGGAAACAAATAGGTCTGGGCTCTAGGCAGCTGCCACCAGGGCATTTCTGGAAAGTTCATTCCACATATTGGGTAAATTGTAATTATGGAGAGGCCAAGGTTTTGTTCTATAAATGAAATAACGTGTGTGTGTGTGTGTCCGTGTGTCCCTCTCAGTGGTCCCCTAGCCTCTACATTATAATCCCTTGGGGAACTCAAACATCACTGTTACTTGGAGCTCCCCCAGACCCCCTTGCATCAGAACTTTTAGGGATGCAGCCCCCGCTTCCACAGCTCAGACCATTGCCCAGGTGATGCACAGCTATGATGCACAGCTGTGATGCACTGCTGTGATGCACAGCAAATGTGGGGAAACCACTGCCTTACATGGTTATTTTCTCTATATGGAAAAAAATCCCAAGTTGCCAACAGATGAAATTGTGCCTTTCCGGAGGCACAGGACCTGTTAGGTGGACTTGAAAAATGTTGCCACGTGGAGCCATCTAGTGGTGATCCGTGTGGTCACTCATTTCCTTCCCAAGGTCTGACCAGGGACCCCATTCCTCCTCTTCTGGCTCTCTTCCTAAAGCTATGTGTGGGGGAGACATTAACAAGGATGCTGGTCAGATTCAATCTCCCAACTACCCCGATGACTACAGACCTTCCAAGGAATGTGTTTGGAGGATTACGGTTTCGGAAGGGTTTCACGTAGGACTTACCTTCCAAGCTTTTGAGGTGAGTACTGTTCGGGTTTTCCCAAGGATGAAGTAACTGTCAACTTCTTCTAGACGCTCTCTGCTCCATAAAGATGGATTTTCATTGTGTGGGTTGTAACCAAGAACCTGAGAGACCATTTCAAGCTCACGATGCATTGTACCTGGACATTTGGCTTCAACATCTTTGCATTCTTTGGAATTGCATCCACCTCCTTTCTGACGGCCATCCCGAAGCTGGGGGGTGGTTGTTGAGGTTGGGAACTGAAGGTCTAGGAGCGGATCCCAGGAAGTTGCATAGAACCATTCTTCCATGTATATCGTCTCTTCATCTGCACAGTTTGGTTCTCCCTGGGCTTCCACAAGTAAGGGACAGCTTGGAGAGCCCAGGACACACTTGGGTCCATCTGCCTCCTGGTTAGATCTTTGAGAGTGTTACTTAGGGTCCCTTCTCCCATAAAAAAGTCTTAAAGCCACACCATCCATCACCTTCCACGTTGCCTCTGTTTCTCTGTTTAGATCGAAAGGCATGACAGCTGCGCCTACGACTACCTGGAGATCCGCGATGGCCCCACGGAGGAGAGCGCCCTGATTGGCCATTTTTGTGGCTATGAGAAGCCAGAAGATGTGAGATCGAGCTCCCACAGAATGTGGATGAAGTTTGTGTCCGACGGCTCTATCAATAAAGCGGGCTTTGCAGCCAATTTTTTCAAGGGTATGAATTAGCAGCTTGCTTCCGTTTTTAGTCACAGGAAGAGGTATTGCCCCCCTGGCTTAAGAATCACAAAACCCATATGGAACCTTAGCACAAACAAGGCTCCCTGCGGGGAGAAGGCAGTGACCCATTTTCAAGCTGCCTCTAACCGAGTTCACCACTGATTCACGAGCAGACACGGCCTGGGTGGCTACAGGGCAGAAAGTTGTGCCACTGCACTTGGAAACTAGATTTAATAAGTTTACTCCTAGTAAACCTCAGGGAAACTGAGTGTTGATAATAAATATTCATGGAGTCACTCTTGTTAATTGAGCACCTACTGTGTGTCAGAAACTGCAAGGTGCTTAGTGGACATGATGTCACTTAATTCCCAAAATAACCCTTTGAGTTGGGTTTGGATCACATTTGATTAGGATTGAGAAGGGTTGCTTGGGGGTCACTCAGATCATTAAGTGGCAGGTCAAGAAGCCCAGTGCAGTCTGACTCCTGAGCCCAAACTCTTTTGGCAGTGTTGCCTTGCAGTCCCTGATGTAGGCCCGAGAGGCAGCCTCCCTCTTCAGCTGCTGACGTACCAGTCCCCGGTGTATAAACCTCCCCTCGAGTGGGGAGGAGAGTGAGGGGCTCAGGGAGCAAGTTTCCATGGGGTCTTGGGGACCTGCTGTGTTGCAGAATCTTGATGAAAGCGACCCAGAATGGCATGGGAAGCACAGTGTGCCTGGTCCCTGCAGAACAGGCTTCTCAGGACTCGTTTGTCGGGGCAGGTCTTCCTTCCCTGCTCTCTGGGCCCTGAAAGCCCCTCAGACCACATTATAAAAGGGGGGCCCAGGTATTCCCCAGCTCACTGTGATTGGGTGCCTGGCTGCACACTAGCAGCCACTGAATAGTGTTATCTAAGCCACCTCTGAGCTCTGTGGCTCAGTAGCACCACTCACCTCTGGGAGGAAGCCGCTTTCCCCTCCTTCCCTCCTCTCCAGGAACTCTTGGCTGTGCCAGTCCAGTAATCCTGGTCCCTCTCTTACTCCCACTCTCTGCATCTGCCCCCTCTTTAGCCCTTTGTCCCAGGTTCTACACAAGTGCATGGATGTCAGAGGAACCCATCTGGAGCCATGTGGGCCTGAGCAGCTCTTGGTCCTTACTGAAACTCCACGTTTCCTCTCTGTAAAATAAGGGGAAGCAATCTGCCCATTTTACCTAACCCATTGTGAAGCCCCCCAGAATGATGGCTGTGGGGACATTTTCCAAGCTGAAAAGGGGCCCACAGATGTGTGCGGCATCTTCTTTCGTCTCGAGGCATCTGGGAGAGCGAAACCCAAGCAGAAACAGAACAAGAATCATAAGGCTGCGGATAACTGGAAAAAAAATGTGGTCCCTTCGTTCCCAAGCCAAGAAGCCAGGCTACAGCAGGTCAGCTTGTGGTTGAGATGCCTGGAAAGTTAGTCTGTGCGACCCACCCCACCCCCCACCCTGGCCCAGACCACACGTGACCTAGCAGCAGCAATGCTTGCTGGGTGGCCTGAAGCAAGTGACCCAAACTCTCTGAACCCCAAATCATCCGCTTCTAGAAATGACATATGAGGCTATTATAGAGCTGTCGGGAGAAAATGAGACCGTGTAAGCAAATGCACATTGTCTAATGGTTAGTCCCAGGAACTGTCTTTGCCAAAGAAGGAGTCTTTGAGGTGGTTATTGTTACCTCTGGCAAAAAGGAAGTGACGATTTCTTCTTGTGGTCGCCATGTATCGGTTTCTTATGGCTGCTGTAGCAAGTTACCACCATCGTGGAGGCTTAGAACAACAGAACTTTCTCGTCTTCCAGTTCTGGAGGTCAGATTTCCTTGCCTCTTCTCACGTCTAGAGGAGGCCTCCGCCTTTCTTGGCTCGGGTGCCCCTTCATCTTCAAGCCGATGCTGGCCGCTTGAGTCTGTCTCCTGCAGCGTCACCACCTCTGTTTCCACGGCTGCACCTCTCTGTCTCTGCCCCTGACTGTCCTCCTCCCTCTCTCAGTCATAGGGACCCATGAGCTGACATTGGGCCCACCCCCAGAACCCAGGATAATCTATTTCAAGATCCTTGATTTAATTGAATTTGTGAAGTCCTTTTTGCCAAGTTAGCTCATGGACTCACAGGTTCCAGGGACTAGAATGTGGACACCTGCTGGAGGCCTGATTTTGCTTAGCACGTGTCACGAATGATTAGAGGGATTTATTCTAATTCTGTCCCTCTCCTCTGACGTCCACCCTCCGCTCTGTCAAATAGGTGTTGCAGAGTTAGTAATCCGGTGGCACCGACCCACCCACACCTCATTCCTGGTGCTGCTGCTAATCGGGGGTGCATGGCTTTGAGAGAACCGCCTAAAGCTGGAGATAAGGGCAACCGGATTAAAAAAAAAAAAAAAAAGGATGCCCCGTTAAATTTGAACTTAAAATAAGAATGATCTTTTAGTATAAGCATGTCCCTAATATTGCACACGTGGCCAAGAAATGATAAGACACGTTCATCTTAAATTCAAATGTAGTCGAGCCTGTTGGGTGTCTTTGTGGCAACCCTACCGGCGAGGCCTCGGACAGGCTCACATCCCTCAGAGCAGCTACCCCGGCGCAAGACGCCGAGCTGGCTTGCTCTGGGTACCCGCGAGACCCAGCTGCCTTTGCAGGTTGGAAGACACCTCCTTCCTCCGCCACAGTCAGCATTCATTCAGCGGTCCTCAAGCCACGTGTCAGGTGCTGTGCTAGGCGCTGGGGACACAGAGGAAAGCACAGTCATTGTCCTCGAGAGCTCAGGCCAGTGAAAGAGGACTACAGGCAAACGGCGGGGGCCTGGCTGCAGACATGCGACCTCAGAGGCCCTCAGCCTGGGGGCGGGGCCACGTGGCCCAGCCTCGGACTCCCAGGGCATTTCAATTCCCAGCTTTCAAACTTCCCCTTAGATGCCCATGAAGGCGTTACCTGAGGCTCATCTACACTAACTTAATGCACAGGCCTGGCTTGACGTCCCTTTTATGTCAGTGAGCTTGACCCTGAATCCAAAAGAGGAACCAGGACTGGTGGAAGCTTTGAGGGACCTCTTAGAGGGGAGAGAAGGGACGGTATTGAGTGTGCCAGAAACCACGTGAGTGATCCCATGTTCTCTTAGGAACAGCCCCGTGGTCGGCATTGGTATTACCCCGCCTTTGAAAGTTGAGGAGATGGAAGTTCTGAGGGGGCAGAGCAGGAACAGACCCGCCGTCACAGGCAAGCCATGTGAGGGGGGTTGAATTTCTTCTTAGTGCTTGTGATTTGATTCTGACCCTGGTCGCCTTCCTGCCCTCCGGACACCGTGGGAACATGGGGAAAAGGGCCTTGGACGTAGCATCCCAGGTTTGGATTTTTGTCCT
The DNA here is from genome assembly GCA_003697995.1 of Taxidea taxus jeffersonii. Lineage (NCBI taxonomy): Eukaryota > Metazoa > Chordata > Mammalia > Carnivora > Mustelidae > Taxidea > Taxidea taxus. Next base: position 44,492 of record RCUC01148549.1, on the reverse strand, counting down.
GTCTTCATCCCTCACAGGTGTCTGCTCTCAGCCTGGTCGTTTTCCTTTCGGAGACTGGGTCGTACCCACTACGTTCTCCACCATGCTCCCAGTGCCTGGTGCCGGGCTCAGTAGATACTCCCTACATAGGGAATGAATAGATGAAAGAGTAAATGAGGCTCAGGTTCCTCACTTGTAGGTTGGGCTTCCTGCTGATTTCTCTGCCTCCTTTTCGGGCTTCCCAGGAGGAGGAATGAGGGGAGACCGCATTTTAGAGCAGTGCTGTCCCACAGAAATAGGAGACAAGTCACAAAGGTGAGCCCCCTGTGTCATTTCTGTCTAGCAGCCACCTTTTCCCCTCCCCCAAAAAAGAAGCAGGTAGAATTATTTGAATATATCTTATATAGCCCAATATATCAATTTTATGATCATTTACCATCACACACAAGACTGTCATTTTAATAGGTAATTCATATACACAACCTTAGTGGCATATTTTATGGGCTTCTTCATTCTAAGTCTTGGAAATCTGGTGCCTTTTTACACTGCCAGGACACCTGAAATCGGACAAGCTGCATTGTGAGTGCTGGGCAGCCACATGGGCTGAGGGTGACCACGCTGGTCAGTGCAGGCCTCAGGGATGGACACAGCCAGCTTTGTCTGCCCAGCCTTTTTCCAGAAAAGCCATCGGTAGGCTGTCCTGGGAACACACAATGCCCAGGGCGTGTGTCAGGACTTCTCCCGTGAAAGAAATTGGAAGATGAACTACAAAGTCCACGCAGAAGAGTTGGACCAAGTGAAAGAAAGTCTTGCCTTGGTGCCAGTTGGCAGGAGGCTCTGCCCGGAGCCCAGCTGGCGCATGGCACTGACCGCCGTGCCAGTTGGCCTCCGCACCCCCCTCCCGGTGCCAGATGGCAGTCTCTCACAGAGCCCGCTGGCCTGGCAGCAGGCAGAGCTCATCTCCGCTTACTTCAGGAGATGGCGGCATTTGAGGGTTGGCCATTTTGGTCGCATGATTTCCACACTGACCCCCACACTCCTCTGTCCCAGTGCCAACGGACCCCCACGGAGTGTTGACACGGGGATCAGCTTCCTTCAGGTGTTTCTTCAAAAGCTTAGGGATGTGTCCTGCCTTCTCATTCCTTAACTCTCTCCCTGCAAATAATTGTTGCCATCTTACCCGAGCCATCTCATCATCTAAACACGGAATGGTTCCTTCTTTTACCAATACCGCTTTGAGAAGGCAGAGAAGACAGAGCTATGACTCGGCAAGGCTGAGCCCTGCCTTTTCAACTTTTTCTCCTACCCCTCACCATCTCCCAGATTTTTCTAGGAGGCTTGGCCTTGACCACCGTGGCCCAGAGCAAGCGTGAATCTGCAGGCTTGGAACAGATGCTGCTTCATCACAATGTGGAGGTGATTCCAAGGACACCCAAGCTCCCACTGAGAGCAGGGCCCCTGGTACACTTCCACGCCAACCATCCAAGTTGAAGTAGGGTTGGAAATGGCCAAACATCCCACTGCTTTTGCTGGGGGAAGCTCAGATGTGACTCTACAGCTTTCACCCACCTTCCTGGGGCAAACAAACATCCTACCCTTCTAGTTCCCTAGAGGAACTATATTCCCTTTGCCTTAGTCCCCAAACCAATAATCTACCGTCCCCTCTCCCCGCACATGGTTAGGATGGCACCTGGACACTTGTTCATCTGTGGTCTTCCCTTTCTTACCTATGACAAACGTGTGTCCTTCCCATAGCCATATCGCCTTCTGGCATCAGAGTCTCCCTCTGGCCCCTGACTTGATCCGTGTTTATCTTGGTGTATTTTGAAGGGCTTTTTCCACCATTCTTTTCTACCCTCCCCCTGCACGCACCTGCCAGTTTCTTCACTCTGCTGTGCTGCCTTTCTTGCCCATCTCTTTTTTTCTCTTTGACATCTCTTTGACATTTTTCTCACTTGACATCTTTTCTCTTTCCATCTTTGACACAGTGTCCTTTCTGTTTCTGCCTTGTCCCTCTCCCCTCCTCAGGCCTGTACTACTCCACTCTCACCTGATTCAAGTATGCCCAGGTAACCCTATCCCTTTCACTGCCCTCATCATTGTGTCTCTCCAACCACTGGGATTTTGAAAGCAACCCCACTGTTGTCTGTAGTGAGATCTGTTGTGTATTGGATGTCATTTTCAGCTCCGACCACACTAAAAGCAGGTACTGTTCTCATTTTAAAGCAGGAAGAAGGCTCAGAGAGGTTAAATCATCCAATCTGTTGGGGGCATGATCCAGTATGGATCTAACCGAGGTCTGTCTGGCTCACCCTAGAAGCCTGGACTCTCCATTTCTCCTTAATATTGATTCTCCCTCCTCCTATTCTTTCTGGCAAATGCCAAAGAAAGCACTTTGCCTCTTGTAAAGCAATAAGTAATTGCAGGATTGTTACTGTTTTAGCATACTTCACATTTACATTTATTTGAGGCCATGGACAAGTTCACCCCCCTCCCTAGAGCATGTCTCCTACACTTAGTTCCCCTACTGGCCAGTTCATTGAAGCTTTGGCTGAGCACAACAACACATCACTCTTAGAATCACTCAAGTTTACTGCCCACTGTGTGCGACGATGGGACATTCACACACCGTTCTTTACCCAGTGAAGAGTGAGTAGGTAGACGAGTGTGTTGTGTCCCGTAGATGAGGAAGGCTAGAAGGAAATGGGTCTGTTTGAGTTGGGAAAGGGCAGTGCAGAGGGAGCCAGCTCGGTCACAGGGTTTGCTTGTGCTGCAGCACCAGTGGGGTGGACATTGCAAGGGGCCAGAATTTTGACAATTCACATTTCAAAGGGTGAGAAATACTTTTGGAAAGCAGTGAGAGTCCTAGCTCTCGGTGATTTCAAGCAGGATCGGCAAAGCCATCCATAAGAAATGTTAGTAAAAGAGTCGTGGCATAAGGGCAGGACTGGAGGGGGGGGGGTCTTTCCTGGGCTTCACCAACTCTAAGATGTCCTGATTTTTCTCATTTTATGTGTAATGTGGGCTTTTGAAGATTTTGTGGCCAACCCTGTGCTCGCTGTATTCCTGCCTTCTGTGCTGTTAGGAACCAAAGCTACCCCTTCCCTTTCTTCCTCCCACATCAGGCTTTTTTTATTTTGTCTTATTTTGGAAGATACCTCAGTGTTTTGTTGTCCCTTTGCTCGGCTCTCTGGCTTCGTGAGGCCACAGTGTCTCCTCTCGGGTAGATGCACCCAAGCTTGGCAACAGAAAATGATGAGTTTCTCTTTTTATTTCTGATCCTCTTCTTGGAGAAGCCCACGGCCCGGATTTTTCTTTCCTCCAGGGATGCATGGACTGACAGTTCCGGGCAGATTCTCCAGGGACCCTGGGTTCCTTCTCTGGACAGCTCTCCTGGCATCCACCTGTTGTTATTCAATTGCCCCAAACATATCACTATGCACTTGTCAGTGCTGAATCCCATCCAAGTCCCCTGCTAACTCAGTCTCACTGTGGCCCCTTCCTGTACTTTCTCCTGGGAGTTCTGGCTAACCTAAGAGCTCAGCATTTTCTGTAACCTTGAAGGTCTCCCTGGGCACACTGTTTCAGATTATTTCTAAAATACTAAATCACAAGTTCTGGTTCTATCTCTAGAAAATACTTCTATCTTCATCTAGAAATGTGTCCCTTTGTTCTTACCCTTCGCTTAATGTCCCTATGAAGTTCCATATTTGTGGAGAATCCCAATTCCATGGCATTAAAACTGATGACATTTTTGGTGTAGGATTTAAAAAAAATCACACTATATTCCCTGGCCAAACCCTTCAAAGAACAAAATCATCCAGGCCTGATCTCCTCCAGAGGGGCCCTGCTTCTGGCTAACAAGTTACTATTCTGTTCTCAAGACCTCCGTGTTGGCTAGAGCTGCTTCTGGTTTCTGAGACATGGACGTGAGGCTCCTGGGGACGGGGTCACCAGGAGCCATTCTTGTTCTTAGAGGACATTTGCCGGGGACCCTGTGATGGGGAATGGGATGGGGAGCAGACCAGGCGGATTGGTGATGATCTAGCCGGGTCCCCTTCCTCTCCAACAGAGGTGGATGAGTGTTCCTGGCCAGATCACGGCGGGTGTGAGCAGGGCTGTGTGAACACTCTGGGCAGCTACAAGTGCTCCTGTGATCCTGGCTACGAGCTGGCCGCCGACAAGAAGACGTGTGAAGGTTGGTGTTGGACCTGCGAGGCCAGAATGGGAAGGGGTCAGGGACAAGTCTCAGGAGACATGGAGAGGTGAGGGGGCTATGAGCTGGGGGCAAGGTGATGGGATCCATGGTGGGGGACACCCCGGCTCTTGGAAGGAAAAACAACCCCATCAAGTCACCAGTGTGAGAGGGCTGCCCAGATTACAAGAACTCCCAGACACAGCAGCCAGAGCCATGGTCTAGTTTCCTCTGCGGCCGTGAAACATTCACATGATTATTCAGATAAAAACTAAAAGCAAAGGAAAACTGCAGGCACTTTCACAGGATGCAACTAATAGCCCATCTCACTCATTCCATTTCTACGGGGATGGTGTTCCGTCTCCCTTGCCCACCTGCGTGACGCTGCTTGTTCACAGAAGCAGGTGAGGTTCGTAGCTGGCTGCAAACTTTCCTCAGTCACCTTTGGTCCAAGTCACATGGTCCCCAACTCTGCCACTGAGTGACCGGTAAGCACAGAAGCACGGTCATCATTTCACAAAGCAGCAAAGACGTCCTCAGTGTCATCCCTCCAGATCCTCCATGGAAACAGACTAGAGGGAAAATGCTGGATTAATCAGTTCAGGTTGTCAAACTTTTTTTTTTTTAATTTTTATTAAAGAACAGCAGGGCTCATCGCTGCTTGGGGGAAATCGCAGTCACTTGGAACTAAAACCAAATGAATTTTCCTCCTGTTTCTCCCGTGCAGTGGCCTGTGGTGGTTTTATTACCAAGCTGAATGGGACCATCACCAGCCCGGGGTGGCCGAAGGAGTACCCCACCAACAAGAACTGTGTCTGGCAGGTGGTGGCCCCTGCCCAGTACAGGATCTCCCTTCAGTTTGAAGTGTTTGAGCTGGAAGGCAATGACGTATGCTCCTGCGCTCTAGCTGACTGTGTCGGGCGGTGGCTGTGGGCTGCAAAGCTGTGAGGGGCTCAGCGGGCAGGGAGGTTGCTTCCTATGGTCGGGGTCTGAATCCAAGGAGAATCAGGACCAGAGAGAAGGAGGCAGGCCTTGGGGGTGGGAAGTGGTCAAGACAAGTATGACCCCTCGAGGTAGGAGTCCGGGGGTTAGTGTCCAGCTGAGGGGAACAGCCGGGGTGAGATGCAGCTGGGGACCAGGATGGTATGAATGGCCTGTCCCCTCCCATGGGCAGTGGTCGTGGGATGAGCAAGTCAGCCAAGGCCCAGGTAGCGCACCTCCCCAACCCACAGGGTGCTCAGTGTGAGTGCCCCATGTTACACCTTGGGCCAGAGGGATCCCAGTAGGAGTTGACAGGACCCTCCCTGTGGCTGTCCAGGAAGGGGTCCTGCAGGGAGTCTGGGCTGGAGCCATGGGAGTACTGGGGGGCTCCCCACCACGCTGTCTTGTAGGTCTGTAAGTATGACTTTGTGGAGGTCCGCAGCGGCCTGTCCCCTGACGCCAGGCTGCACGGCAAGTTCTGCGGCTCCGAGATGCCCGAGGTCATCACCTCCCAGAGCAACAACATGCGTGTGGAGTTTAAGTCAGACAACACGGTCTCCAAGCGCGGCTTCAGAGCCCACTTCTTCTCAGGTGTGCGGGTCTGGAGGCGAGGTCATGGGCTGTGGGAGGTCTGGGGAGACTCTCAGCCTCTAGGGCACCCACCTACTCCTCTCGGCACAGTCTTTCCTGGCCTCTAACTAGCTTGTGGTCCCTGCACTTAAGTGCTGGGTGGGCTTCACCTCCTTATTCTTTAAGGAGTCTTCATTGTCCTCATGAAACTAAAGCAAAAAGTGTTCGGTGACACATTACCTCCAGGTATGGCGAGGGCAGGGAGATGCCAGTGAGCCCCGGAGTTATCCCGGTGTCGAGGGCTGGGGAGGGAGGCCTGTGCTTGGTTGTCGCCAGGAGGAGCTGGCTTGAGCTACAAGAACCACAGTGACAACAACAGCTAGGACTTGAGTTGAGACACCAGAGCAAATACAAGCTAATGCTTACTCTGAGCTGGACTCCGTTTTAAGGCCCCATACCAATTCAGTTCTTGCTCCCAACAGCCCTGTGAGGTGAGGACACACACTGGCTCTATTTTACAGATGAGGCAACTGAGACACAGAAGTCAAGCCCAAGGGCACAAGACCTGGGAGTGGTGGAGCAGGACCGGTGTTGGGCCGTCTGGCCCGGGGCCCACCCGCTTCCCTCCTCCACAGGCCAGAGGGAGCATGGGGTCAGGGAGGAGGAGCCCAGGCTTCCGGGTCACGCAGGCTGCTCACTCACTGAGTGGCCCTGAGCACCTTAGTGTCCTCAGCCTCAATTTCCTTATCTGTAAAAAGGGGGCAGAGTCACCTGGCTCCTCAGGTTGTATGAGAACAGACTTAGATGCTATATGAAAGTGCTCTGGGGAGTGCCCATCACATAAATATTCAATTCACGGCAGTTACTTGTATTATTGTTCTTAGGACTATTCTTAATATTAGCCTCCCCTTTAAGGAGCTCCTTGTCGGGGCGGGCAGCAGGGTTAAAGGACATAGAGGTTTGCTCAAGTGCTTTAGGAGTGCAGGGAATTCAGGACATAGTAGGACCAGGGACCACCCAGCAGATGCTGCCCCTGCCCACCCCTGGGGCAATCGGGGAGCCTCCCTGGTGGAGGCTACCTTTGAGTGGAGCTCCAAGGTGTGAGGGGATTGCCCTGAGAGCCTGTCGCTCTCCACAGACAAGGACGAGTGCGCCAAGGACAATGGCGGGTGCCAGCACGAGTGTGTCAACACGTCCGGGAGCTACCTGTGCCGCTGCAGGAACGGGTACCGGCTCCATGAGAACGGGCACGACTGCAAGGAAGGTGAGGCCACACCGCAGCTGGGAGGCCAGGCTGACCTTGGCCCCCAGGGTGTACATGTGTGAGAGTGCGAGCAAGGGGCCCTTCTCCTCTGCTTTCCCTTCTCCTAAAGCGTGGTTTTCCCCAGGGCAGCTCCCTCCTTCCAGAGGCTTCGGTGCCCTCAAGTACCCTCCTGGGGTTACTGTTGCAAAGCGGGTACAACCCCAGGTACCAGAATCAGACTACCTAGGGTTAAATCCTGACTCTGCTACTTACCGGCTGTGTGACCTTGGGCAGGTTCCTTAACCTCTCTGAGCTTCTGTTTCTTCTGTTTAAAAGGAACTAAATAGATGCTCTTCTTAAAGGTGTATGAGGAGTAAATGAAAGCATGCCTACAAAGAATTTCAGACAATGTGGGCACCTATAGAGCCCCTGACATATCAATAAATATCAACCATCTATGTCATAATATTTGTTCTCATACACAGCTCTAATAGCAAAATAGAATTCTAAAAAGATTGCTTCCTGCTTCATTTACTACTGGGAGTCCAAGGCCAGATGCCTTTGAATGTCCAGTCATTCTGGAAAGAGCCTTCCTCTGTTCTCACCTTGCCCTCTGAAGGGAGTTTGAGCATCTCTGATAAGCACACCGGCCTCTAAGGTCTTGGCCCCAGCACAGGGCCCTGCAGAGGAGGTTGTTGGGAGGGAAGTAGTAAAGGCCCCCTTTCTGGGATAAGCCTTTCCAAGGTAGGAGATCTGATGGGGGTGCACAACATATGGTCAGGCTGGCCTGGGGATTTACAGAAGTTGCTGAGACAGCTTCAGAAGCAGGGTGCGGCCACCCTCCAGCCCCAGCCCTGTGACACATACATGAGTGGTCATGGGTTGGTATAAGGCTTGCCCCCTGTGGCGTGGGGGAGGCCAGGAAGGACTAAGATCCCGCCATCCAAACACTGGCTGCCTTCCTATGGGCTCCTCCAGAAATGGGACAGGGTGTAGCAGCAAATGTCCCAGACGCTGAGCCCCTGCCCCTCTTGGCGTCCGTCCTCTGTGTAGCTGCAGAGCTGAGGCAGCGATGAGCAGGAACCTCCCTTCAGCTGCTGCCTGTCCCCTCTCCCTCCTCCTCCCCCTAACCAGCCCTCCACTGCCGCAGCTGGTGCTGGCACTTCATCCTGCAGCCACAGGGCAGGGTTGGGATGCCATGAGGATGGTGGGGCTGATGATGCCCTCAGCTCCCTCTGTTTCCTGTCCTTTACACCGAAGGCGGGCCCGAGTTCAAATCCCAATCCCACCCCTTACCAGAGAGTCACTCTCCATCTCTAAAGTTATTTTCTCATTTGCAAAGTGATAAGGATCAATAAGGGAATGCATTCAAAATGCTTCGCATTGTGCCCAGTACACCCTCTAGCTGTTGACCGAGACACTGCACACTGAGCAAGTCATGGGACCCCTCTTTGCTAACACCACCATAGCCAAGGCAACATATGTGGCCTTCAAACGAAGCTGCTTCGAAAATCTACAACAAATATACATGGGAGGCATGGTGTTGGCCCTAGTAAGCCTTTTCCATGCATTCTCTCATTTAGTCCGCATATCCCCCTACGACGTGGGTACTCCTTGTACAAATAAGGACACCAAGACTTAGGTAAGTGCCCAAGTCCCACGGCTTGCAGGCGATGCACCCAAGTCCATTTGACCCCAGTGCCTGTGGTCTCAACCACTAGCCACCCTCTTTCCAAGGATAACCATGACGTGAATAGGAATAGTGGGAAAAACGAGCCACTGGAGCGCCACCAGGAAGGTAGCAAAACCAAATAAACTCTCTAGCCAGAGGACACTTGACTCAGGCTGACCCCTGCCCCCACATTTGATAATGACCCCATCACAAATGAGAGATGCAGGCTCTCCCGGAGGGCCTCTGGGGCTGCCCACCAGTGACCTGCTTCTCTCTGCATGTGTCTCCGCACCCCCCTCCAGCCGGCTGTGCGCACAGGATCAGCAGTGCGGAGGGGACCCTGGCAAGCCCCAACTGGCCCGACAAGTACCCCAGCCGGAGGGAGTGTACCTGGAACATCTCTTCCACCGCAGGCCACCGGGTGAAACTTGTGAGTCATTTTCATAGTCGACGGGCAACACGGACTTTGGTTTCAGACCTACAGGGGGGTTGCGTCTCTGCTCTGTCCCTTCCCCGCTCTGAAACTTGAGAAGGTTATTCAACACTTCCGGACTTGGTTTCATTATCTGGAAAATGGGGTTGCTAATGAAGCCTTCTTTGTGGCTGCTGCACAGAGTTCAGGGGGAGGGGGGCAAGGATAGCTCTCTAAAGAGCACCTGTTCACAGTGGTACCGGTTGGAGGGGACGTTCCCTGCACAGATCGAATGAGCTGACATTCAGTTGTTTCCAGTTGTAATTTTTGACAGAACAACACATTCTCAAGGTTAAAAAAAGTAAACAGTACAGAGTGTTGGAAAGTGGAACTCAAAAGCTTCTAGACCACCCCGCCCCTGCCATGCCCACTTCAGAAATGAACTCTCTGAACTTTTCAATTAAAATTAATTGAATTAATTTAATTCAATTAAAATAAATTTTAATTAATTTACCAGAATTTTTAAAATTCTGGTAAATTCTACCAGAAATTTCCTATGCAAATACAATTATGTATGTACAAGCATGGGAAAAATATATATTCTTTTTCTTGCCCAGAGTTCTTGAATGGACTCTTATCATTCATCTTCCTCGATAACTTACATTTTAAAAAATTAACAATAGGAGGTTAGGTTATTCATGCTTATTCTCTCTTGAATTAAAAAATTAAAGTCTCTCGTGCAAATGATTGTCGGTGTGCACACTGTGCTTGGTTATTTCAGAGGAGAACTGAGTCTCTGGTCCAAGTCTCGTTTCTCAGCCCCTAGAGACTCCCGGATCCTGGAGTATAAAGCAAACCCTCTAGCCAGCGGGAGGAGGTAAACCCCAGACAGACGGTTTCTAACTGGTTCTTCTGACTCTGGCGATTTGTAAGCTCTCCAGAAAGCATATGGATGTTCCTCTGAAGTACAGGCCAAAAATGCAGGGAGAGTGGAAGGGAACAAAGGAGAACGTGATAATAAGCAGACGATGGCCCCGAGGACTTGCCAGGGTGTTTACAGGCTGGTAAGGGCGGTGCGGAGGACAGGTGGGTGAGTGGGCGCCACAATAGAGCGCAGGTGCTGGGGTCTGTCTGTGCCAGGCCTGGGGCAGCGAGGGGTAGCGAAGGCAGAGCCCGTGACCACAGGGTGCTCACAGCGGGCACCTCATATGCACGGCTGCCCTTGTGGGAAGTGCTGTCGGTGGCTTTCCTGGGTATGAGAACTGCCTTGAATCTGGGGTTGGGGGGGGGGAACTAGAGTGCGCTGGTGTAGTGCGCCCCCCCAACGCTGCCCTCTGCTGGAGAAGGCTCGCAATGACAACATACAGCTCCGGCTTCAGCGGGGCGGGGAGTGGCGCCCCCTGGAGGCGGGAACGCGCAGCCTGTACAACGGGAAACAGCGCTTCTGTCCCAACGCCGCAAGGTTTTTGTAGTTGCCCAACGTCTCCCCCTTCTCTACAGTGCTAAGGAACTAAGGCAACTGATCACTGGGGCCAGAGTTTGGCCAGATCTCAAATTTATATGACGTTCATGCGTGTATGTGCTAGTTTTTAAAAAAACTACCTTGGGAAGTGCATGGTGGATATCTTGATCATGTTGAATTATGTGAATTGAATACTTCCCAAAAAGCTAATGTTTCACTGTATGGGGGCAGCAACAGGGTGTCCGTTGCATCACCCATCCTGATGCTGCTAGTCTCCCTTCCTGCTTCTGCCCACTGTGTCTATACCACCCCCAAACCCAGCTCCCCTTCTATAAGGTGTGAAGAGCTTTGCCCATTTCTACTGTCGGTCACTCCTGTGAAAGCCCACTCTGCTAATGATCCCTCTCTACCAACATCCCTGTCCTGTCTCTCCAGCAACTCTTTTATGAATTCAGGCCCCCCTCACCCCCACTAATGTCTTCTCTTCCTGCTCTGTCCTTTGGTTCAAGCCTTCGTCTAACACTGTCCCCTCTCACTTGTCCGATCTTCCTGGCAGCTGTGGGCAGGCCATCAGTCATTCAGCTGCCCAGTCCCTAAGAAGCTCTGCATTTGGAGTTGTGAAGCTTGGTGTAATGCTGGAATGGAGGGGCTCCCCTGGCCAGCTTTGGGGGACAGGGAGGAGGTGGGCTGGTGAAGGTTAGAAGTGTGGGCTGGAATCAGGCTGGTTGGGGACTAAGTCCAGGTGCAGCTTCCTCTAGCTTGGAGGAATACACTTGAGCAAGATATTTCTCTAAGACTCAGTTATCCCTTTCTGCACATTGGTTCTAATACTAACTCTCCCTCTTAGTACCAGAATTAAGTGAGAAAATGCTCATGAATATTTGGCATAGGAAAAAACTCTCCTCAAATGCCAGCCACCATGAGGATATAGATGAAGAACAGTGTGCATTTCATACAGCCTCGTCCCATCATTTGTACTGAAGGGTTGCACAGCGCAAAGGTGGAGGGCGGGGGCTCTGCAGCCGGACCTCCAGCCCTACCAGTGGGTGACCTTGGGCAATAAAGCAGAGTGACTGCTCTGACCTCAGTTTCCTCATCTGTAAAGTGGGGATGGTAGAGGTAGACACAGCACAGGGATATGAGGATTATATGGTTATATTTGTAAAGCACTTTTAACAGCTCCTGACCCAGAGGGAGTAGTACTTGATCTTTGCTGCTGTCCCCATTAAGTGAGAAGGATCCTTGTGATGGGACAGAGGAGCCCGGCCATCTCAGCTGCAAAGTGCTCAAGCAGCAGTCACTCCTGTGATTACCTCTTAGGGTTGTTTGGGAACCAAAAAAGAGTGTCCCATGCACCCCGTCCTCTCCCAGCCCCCGGAGAGGCGGCCCTCGCCCCAGCTGAGCATCAGGCCCCTGCTTCCCTTCTGCTCTTCCATCCCCAGACATTTAACGAGTTTGAGATCGAGCAGCACCAAGAATGTGCTTACGACCACCTGGAGCTGTACGACGGGCCTGACAGCCGGGCCCCTGTCCTTGGCCGTTTCTGTGGCAGCAAGAAACCGGACCCAGTGGTGGCTTCAGGCAGCAGCCTGTTTCTCAGGTTCTATTCAGATGCATCTGTGCAGAGGAAGGGCTTCCAGGCGACGCACAGCACAGGTACAGCCCACTTAGGCCCACCGGGCTAGGCCTAGATGGCCACGCAGGCAGGGAGATAAACGCCTTTCCTGCTGATGCTGGCGGGTGGGAGATGCGCCGTCACATGTCCCTGTAACAGTAAAACCATAGGGGGAAGAGTTGTTTTCTTTGAATGTCCTTAATCGACATTTAAAGTAGGCAACCCTTTGTTGGGGCCACACTTCTTTCCTCTCGCCCTTCCTCCCTCCCATCCTCTTTCCAAAACATATTTGTAAGCTTGCTGGTCCATGAAATCCCAAAGTCTGGGAACTGAGGGGCAGAGAGCAGCCCCTGTCGCCTCCTAAGGGCCAGTTCTGGAAAATGGAAAATGTTTCTATTACCCATTATTTTCCTTCCACTTAACATGTCACATCTTGGGGACTTGAAATTTCCCAAAGACAGCTCAGACCTGGAGGAAATTCTCAGCAAGAGCACCTGGGGCTGAGAGTCGGCAGTCAGGCAGTACTGGACCACACAGAAGCCACACCATGGGGAGCTCAGCCCCTTGGAGGCATGGAGCACATTGAGGACAGGCAGTGGAGGAACTTGCCTTCAGAATTTCTGCCACTTTCTAATTGGTGTTCACTCTCCTTTATCCGTTTCTTTCATGTGGTCTCTAGTGGCCTAGACCAGATAGGGTAGGACCCAGGCCAACCAGAGTTATAGTCCTAGCCACAAACTCAGAAGCTAGCACTACAGAATACAAGCCCAAAGTATGAGGCTCACCTCACTCATGACACCCCCAGGAGTCTCAAAGTCAGACTATTCTCAGCACTGTCAGATGCTGGAGCAAGTCAGTCTCTAATCTGAGGTTTCTGGGTTTGAGAGTGACCGGTGGATCTGATGTGCTTTGGGTGCCCTCTGTTGGCAACAGTTACAAATTACAGTACGTAGCTGGGGCTGGAGATCCCTCTGGTGCTCCTAGAACTTCCAGGTAATTAGGTGGTAGAGATCCAGCCAGCCAGTTTTTTTTTTTTCGGTAGCTTGCTCAGGAATTCCCCAGAGGCCTTATGTGACCCAATCCAGCAACATAGGACCTTGGCTGCGAAGGGCCAGTTTGGACCCCCCTCCCCAGTAAGCCCTAAAACTCAGACCTATCAGCCTCTGTTTACACCTCTGTAAAATGGGATGAGGAAACCTGCCAGACTTTCCTACAGGGCACATGCAAGGTCCCGTAGAGAAAGCGGGCCGGCACCAGGGTTGAAGAGAGAAGGCCTCGGCCGGGAAGTGGGTGGGAGTGGCCCACGGGTCTCTGTGCCAAGGGGACGGGGCGGCTGTCTCTCCGCTCCAGAGTGCGGGGGCAGGCTGAAGGCTGAAGTGCAGACCAAAGAGCTGTATTCCCACGCCCAGTTTGGGGACAACAACTACCCGAGCCATGCCCGCTGCGACTGGGTGATCGTGGCGGAAGACGGCTACGGCGTCGAGTTGATCTTCCGGACCTTTGAGGTGGAGGAGGAGGCCGACTGTGGGTATGACTACATGGAGGCCTACGACGGCTACGACAGCACTGCGCCCAGGCTCGGCCGCTTCTGCGGCTCTGGGGTGAGTGCATGGGGTGCCCGAGACACCCCGGGTTCCAGACCGGGGAAAGGGAGCCAGGGGGCAGCCCCCGCCGCTGGAACAAATTGGGGAAGGGGAAAAGGGTCTAGAGAGGAGGTGGGGAGTAACCTGGGAGCCCACCAGGAGGGTCCCCGACTGATGCAGGCCCTGTCAGAGCGCCTTCCTTGAGGCTTTTCCTCCCATGTTTGCAAAGGGCACCCTATCCTCCCCCACCTCCATTTTGATTTGGCTTTGAGGCTTTTAAACTTGTTTTAAGTCATGCTTTTGTATTATCTCACGTCTTCACAAGTCTCTCCCGCAGGCATTTGGATTGCCTGGGGGGATTGCCTGGGGATTGCCTGATGAGTCTTACTGGAAACACACAGTTAGGCTCCGGGTTCTCATCATTTTTCTCATTGTCACTTCTCTCCTCAGCCCCCTACCCCGGACAGGGCAGGCCTGGGTTGGTCACTGTTTCCCCTCACCTCACCTAGAAGCTGGCACCTGGGGCAAGTGTGTGAATGGGCCGGTATGGGTTCCTGGTCAGGCTCTGCCTGAGCCACACTGGGCACCACTCCCACTGGGCCCCTGTCCTCTCCTTGTCTCGGCCTCTGGGGCTGCTCGCACAAGCTTCTTTGCTGTCAACTGAATTTATATCAGCTCATTTTGGAGTCAAGAGTGCCTCTCGTGCTGATCCGAACCTCAAAATGGCATTCATGCCATTATACCATTTTATACCATTTATACCATCATCTTCCCTCGCCCTCCCGAAAAGAAAGGATGACAAAGTGTGACCTGACCAACGCCATGCCTTTGATAAAGTCTTTCAGACCGTGGGGCCCACATGCAGAGAAAAACTTTGGAGAGTCCCAACCAGTGAGTTGTATGGGAAGCCCAGTTAGGTGCCACTGCGCCCTGGCAGACAGCAGCCTCGGAGCCTGGCTCCCCTTTGTTGAGCCCTTAGAGAAACCTCTGTGACAAATACAGAGGCTCCACGCTGTGTTTCAGTCTGGGACAGGGTCTGGGCCGCAAGCATGAGCTTTGGTGTTTGGTCTGCTGGGAGATCTATCCCAGGAGTGACCTTACGGTCAGAAAGACCTGAGCTGGGGTCCCGCTTAGCTGTGTGATCTCGAGTTCCAGTTTTCGTAAGTGTAAAATGGAGATAACACCCACCCTGGTCAGGTTTGCATGAGGTAAGATCTGAAAGTGGTTGGAATAGTCCCCAGCCCATCTGTGCCCTTCATAACCCATAGAGTCCATATGAGCTGTGGGTCTAGGACTGTCTTTGAAAATGTAGGACCTGGGGAGCTTTCTCTGGAGCAGAATCGGCAATGTTTTCCTTTGAAAAGGAGCTTGTGTCGGTGCCTTTCAGAGTCTCTGGTTCCTGGGACACCCTGTGGCAGCACTGACCTGCCTGTGTTCTCATGTAACCTCTGTCTCATCCTCCATATTTAAAGCTCCAGCCACAGCCAACTGACCTGACATACCTCTGGTTTTCTTCCACCCTCTATTCAGCCATTGGAAGAGATCTACTCTGCAGGAGATTCTCTGATGATTCAGTTCCACACGGATGACACCATCAACAAGAAAGGCTTTCATGCCCGATATACCAGCACCAAGTTCCAGGATGCCCTGCACATGAAGAAATGACATCAATGTTCATGAAAGAGGGGAACTGAGAATGTGTTTTATGACAATAGCACCTTGTGAATCTGCCCTAAACCAATGTAGATTTGTTGTGTTTTTTTTTTTTTCTTCTCAAACAAGAACTCAAAATCTAGTCTTGGAGGTATGTATCTGGTAAGGTTCTGCCAAGAAGGAGGAGGGAAGATGTTCCTTTGATTCTGGTCATAATGTTATCAATCATGGACTTTGAGAGAAGATTAAGGTTTTCAGATCACCTACAACTCAAGCTATGCCTGGTCATACTCATTCTCCTGTCCCTTTCTGCTGTGGGGCAAGATGCCCGCCCTTGGGTTGGTCATGCCTCTATTTCTGGACATGCTTTGCCAGGTGCCAGGCAATGTGACTGTGTCCTGGAGACTCAGGCTGTCTTGTGTCCACACTGAGCAGTGAGGATAAATGCTGGGCCATGGCTGATTTGTGACTCACAGCTTTGGCTGGAGACTTTTGCTTTCTGTCTGCCAGAGACATCAACCAGGAAACCTGAGAGTATGGATCTCAAGCCTGGAAAAGAACTTGCGGGAGGCAGTGCGCAGAGGGAGCTGGAGTGTGAGCATCACTTTCACCACACTGGTAGACCTCAAGCCTTCCCTCTGGGTCATTGGCTCTCCTTGCCATTTCAGGCTTCCCCCTTGGGAAGCTAAGGCAGCCACTGTGAATTCTAGCAACACATCTGCTGGTGAGACTCCCCAGTGTGCCGAGAAGAAAATATCCTGGCTTCTCCTGATACTCCTCCTGGCTGACTTCAGAAGACCCCCATCTATGCTTGGGATTCCATGGACTTGGAAGACCATATCCTCCTCCAGCGTTGGAGACACTTGCTGTGGTTGACCTTGACTTCTAGACAACTGATTCAAACTGCGTTTTCAAGACGTGCAAAGACAGCCCACGAGGGACCAGTTCAGGTCTCCGTGGGGAGAACACTGTTGAAAACGGAATTGCAAGTCATGTAGGACTCATGCATCATCTGTGGGAACAGTCAACCTGCGACTAACTTCCTGTCACCAGTCAGGTTGCAGAGTGCATTGGTAACTTCCCTCAGGCCAACTGGTACTCAACCCCCAGCTTGCAATCAGAATTCACCACACTTGGCACTTGCTCCAGAGAAGTGTAGAGGATGTTGTTTACATAATTTTAGAACCTCCAGGTGTACTTTTAAACAGTGAGGTAGTTTTGAATGGCATTTCATTAAGGCATCTATGGGCATTATGAGCTAAAAGCTGTGGTATGTTAGCTTTAAAAGAGTATTTATGTTGGAATAATTTTTAAATAATGTTTACATAACTCTAAGTCCTGTGGAGTTGGTCTTGAGCACAGGACGGCACACGAGAGTGTTTCCCGTGTGAGACCTGAGATAGCTCCCAAGTACCAGAATTCCTCTGGGATGATACGACGTCATTGTAAACAAAGTATTTGTAAAAGCTTAAAAGTTATATTTTTTGAAGATCAGAATGTGCCCCCAGAGGACTCTGTCTAATTAAAATGATGGCTGGGAGTAAAACAAAGGATAATACAAAGAAAGTTAGAAGAAATGCATGGAAATATTTTTTTCCTTAAAACAGAGAAAAATTCAAAGTATTATTATTAATAATAATATATGTGTGTATATGTGTATGTATGTAAAGGACCAGCTGTCAGAGCCTTAATCGACGCAGTGTGACCAGTGCTGACCCGCTGAGCGTATCTTCACCGTGCGGGCCCTCCTGGAGCAGCCCTGTGTTTTATGCATGTCGTTCCCCAGTCCCTCTCTGGGCCCTGGATGGAGACTTGGTCCATGTCCTCACATCCAGATACCTCCCAGGCCCTGCCCTGGGGGCACTCAGGCTCAGCCCCAGGAGCCCCTTGTCTTGTGGTCCAACCTGGCTGCTAAGGTGGATCCCAGCTCTCAGAGTTTTGTATTTTCTGAGGTTTTACTTTGTCTCATCATATCTGCCGACATTGAAGCTGAAACCAGAATACATAATAAGATGGCTACGAGAGGTCTTGCTCCAGCGACAGAAAAATCCTGTCGTTCCAACATTTTAGAAGCCCGAATAAAATCAACGAATTCTATGGAAAAGTGGGAGAGAGTCAGAATCGGAGTTGGCTCTGCCTCAAGGTTGGCCACCCTCGTGAAACAATGGTACTTATTTTTATCTCTGTAGTAGGAATATTTTCAAAACACCCAACTTGGCCAGCTTGAAACAATGGGACGCTTATGAAAACCTTTAGTGAGGCCTTCTGCGAGTGACATCAGACAAGACAAGCCCTGATTCAGCTGGGGCCGGCCAGACCGCTCCCCGGGAAGCTCACTCGGGGACTGATGCCCTGGCTTGGGGACAGAAGGTCCCTTCTGCAGGAAAACCCATGCTCCCTGCCGAAGCTCCTCTCAGGGCACCTTGGACCAGCCTGCTTTTTCCTGTAACTGAGTGCTAGGCCTTGGGGATATCACGTTCACAGAATTACCTTGGTGACCTGATGAAATATTTGGAGTCCAGGTCATCGGCCTGGTCCAGTTCTGGTGTGATCTGGTCTGGCAGAAGCTAGAGCCTGAATCCCAGGGCAGGGTGAGGGTCTGGAACGAGCGTTAGCTGGTGGAGTTTCTCCAAACGGATAGGCGGAGACTGTGCATTGATTCACTCTAAAACCGTTTTCCTTAAGTTTCCTCTTACTCATGAAACCCTCAGCCTGTATAAATTGTTTGTAAAACCCTAGTAACTAGTGAATTCTTGCTGGGATTTGCCACTGATCTGGTCCATTTGCTAAGTCTCAAATAACTTGCAGTATTATTGTTCAGTTTTCGAACAAATAAATGTTCCCTTGGCTTCGGCTTCCTTGTTTTTCAAGTTTCCTTGGTAGACTGGACTTCTGAGAAATAATCTCAAATGCCTAAAAGGTTTCTTTTTTTTTTTTTAATATTTTTTTAAAAATTTTTATTTATTTGTTAGAGAGAGAGAGTGAGCACAGGCAGACAGAGTGGCAGGCAGAGACAGAGGGAGAAGCAGGCTCCCTGGCGAGCAAGGAGCCCGATGTGGGACTCGATCCCAGGACCCTGGGATCCTGACCTGAGCCGAAGGCAGCGGCTTAACCAACTGAGCCACCCAGGCATCCCTAAAAGGTTTCTTTTTAAAAAAGAAAAACTGTTTAGAGTGCTATCTATAAATATGTTGTACTTTTTATTTTAATTTTGCATTTCATGAAATGTTAGTTTCAAAGAGAAAGCAGAGAGGAGCTAACATATCTGTCTAGAAAGAATTGTTTCATTAAAGAATGTGGATTTATGGATGTATCCTGGGTTTGTACCACTAGTTCAGACAAGAGTGGTCCTCTTGGCAGTAACTTCCTCTAATGCCACCAGACTTGAGGATAGAAAAAGGGGTCATCTTCTCATTGGCTTTCTACTCTCTGGTGAGTACCCAGTGCCTGGTCCAGAACAGAGCTCCCTATTGGACCCAGAAAGTCATGAGCAAAGCTAAAGATGGTTTCAAAGTCATCCCCTTTCTTGAATCCAAACAGGTTGGAAATCTGACAGAACGCTTGTTGTGAACTGGTTGCTATGGTGACCGAGCTTGATGTGGTAGGCTCCACCCATTTGTTCCTAAGCACCTCTTTCTACTCATCCCCACCTGCCTCTGTGCCTGAGGACCACAGCTGGCATCTAAAACTAAAGGTCAGATCTCCTATAATGTGGCCCCCTCTCTCTCTTTCTCTCTCTCTGGGCTCTTGCAGCCACTCCTATGCCCCACTCAGGCCTAGGGCTGGTCATGACACCCAGCTCGTGGAATCCTGGGGCACTGAGTTATCCCCCTAGGAGGACCCTTATAAGTAGTCCTTGGAAGAAGCCCTTGTCAAATACAGCGAATCTGTATCTCATTTATTTCCTGTGATACAGGCTCATTTTTAACCCAAGGATAGAAGTTCCATCGACTCAAAGACAGTCTTTTCAGGTTGACCAGTTGAGGAGACCTTGGGGGTATGTTTAGGATTTTGTGGGTCCTATCAGGGAATGGTAATAAGGAACTGTGTGTGTGTGTGTGTGTGTGTGTGTGTGTGTGTGTGTTTAAACACTCAGCTTGGTCTTAATGCAAAACAATCTAAATGCAGAACTATTTCACAACTGTTTTGTGCTATGTGTGGAAGGTCAAGGTTTTAGGACCTTCCTTCTTGCTGTCACCGGTACCTCAAGGATGAGCCTCCACGGGACAGGGGTATGAATGCTTGATGGATCAGTCAGGATAAGGTAGTTCATCAAAAGGCTGCATCAAAAGCAACCCCCAGATATTAGGAATTACATAGGAAAGGCTGACTTCTTGTTCTTACTACACGTGCATTTCCGGCATCTGGAAGCTCTTCCACATTACCCTTGGTCAGGATGGGGTGATGGAACCGCTGCTACCTGGATCTTTGCTGATTTCTCTGGCGGAGGGAAACTGACAGATCACACATGGTCTCTGGGGTCTCTGGCCCCTGCTGGCAAGGGCCATGTCGCTTCCACTCCCGTGTCCTTGGCCAGAGCAGCCCATTCGGCTACTCTCACCTTCGAGTCAAGAATGAGATGAACTAGAAGTATCTGGTGGGCCGCACTAATGACTCTCACATGTGACATTCATAGATAGAGACATGACCAGAATTTTTCTGTGTGTTTTAACATTTTACTTCATCGCTATTTCCTTACTGACGTTTTAGATACAGATTTTAAAAAATCAAGAGTAAGGCCATTTATCATTCAGAATGTTCCAGGTTTTTAAACTGACCAGTTACTGCCTGGCAAACCATTCTATGTGATTGTACACATTTAAATGGTGGCAAGATACAAATGAGAGCATCTCAGCCTCAGTGGCCATGGTCTCTCACCCACGAAAAGGCATGCCTTCTACAGTTTCTGAGAAGATAATTCCCAGGCCTAACACTGCCAGAGGCGGAGAGACCACTCATCTCACCGGTTCCCTAGCCTCTCTTCTTTCTGTGAGCTCTGCTCTACCCAGCCAGTAAAGCCCCCTTCTTCTTCTTCTTCTTTTTTTTTTTTTTTGGAAGAAAAAAGCTTTATTACTCACAAGTCCTGGAAAGTACATAGCACACCTGGGGTCACACAGTGAGGTCCCGGGTATAGAGATTGAGAGAGAGTGAGAGAGGGAGAGCTCATCAGTGCGTGACCTGGGGTTCTGCTTTTATTGGGGTTGAGGGTGAGGGCCCCATGTTTTTCAGACTCATTCTTTATTGGTGAACTTAAGAGTGGGAATTTAAAGCGTGGGAAGAGAAAAAACAGCAGCCCAAAGAGTCAGTTATCTCAGAAGCGCCCAAGATCTCTGAAACAAAGGAGGCTGGGGTGGAGGCTGGCCCTCTACCTAGTCATCTGGCTGCCAGTGTGTTTATGGGAGATAGCCCTTTTGTTTAATTTAAAATTTTTATTTTTATTTAAACATATAATGTAACCCCACCCCCCTCTCCCAACACCCCTCCCTCCACCCCCCTCAGTTTGTTTTATGACATTAAGAGTCTCTTTTGGTTTGTCTCCCTCCTGATCCCATCTTGTTTCATTTATTCTTTTCCTACCCCCTTAACCCTCAACCCCGATGCATCTCCACTTCCTCATATCAGGGAGATCATATGATAGTTGTCTTTCTCCGATTGACTTATTTCGCTAAGCATGATACTCTCTAGTTCCATCCATGTCGTCACAAATAAAGCCCCCTTCTTCTTAAGTTAGTCACAGTCCATTGGATGCCTGTGACCCAAGAACCACAACTGGCTAGACACTTGGCCAGGGCACCACCGACTAGAGGTCTTAGCAATTCTCCTAAAGGAACAATCTGTCCATTGGAAGGAGGCGTGATGGTCAGTGGACAGAGTCAAAAAAGACCTCACTAGCCTTACCCACCACAGACAGCCTAGCCAGAGGGGGTGGGGACCATGAACTAGAGTTCCTTGGTGCAGCTCTTGGGCCAGGTGGGAGTTGATGCCCACCTAGTGAAGTTAGAGGCACACTCTGTTCCAGTTGTACTGATTTCACTAGCCTAGTCATTGTAAACCTTATTAGCCCCACTTTGCAGATTGAGACTGAGGCTGAAAGAAGTTACTTTACTTGCCTAAGACTTGCCTAAGCTTCCACAGTGGCAGCTAAGGGGTTAAACACAGGCCCATCTCAACTGTTGTCTCTGTGATATCCAGACACGGGTCTGTCATCGGAGGTGTCCCCGTGGAGTCTTGGGACCTGAAAGCCCCGTGAAGCACCGGCCACGTGGGTCGCACTTGGTCTGGTCTCCTCGGGCCTGGATCCCTGTGCCCCCCATCCTTTTTCCCAGTATCACCTGCCTGAACACACAGGGCCCCGTGCCCTCTGTGAGCTGAGCCCCAAACCAGGGAGTCAGCTTCCTTCTGCACATTTTGCTCCACTGTCAAATCTGACTGCCTCTAGCTCCACAGGAAGTCACAAACCCATTCACTGCTCTCCATTTCCACTGTCCCCCTGTCCCTGGGTGGCCGCCCCCAGCGCTCACCGGCACGCGGCCAGCCGGGTGGCCCTTGTCATCTGGGCTTCCCAGGGAAGCCAGGTCATCTGCGCCAACATCACCTAGCTCTGCTCCGCTCCCACTTCAACTCCTGAAAGCGGTGCCACGGCTCCACGACAGAAGTCTCACTGTGCCCTGCCGTGCTCAGGGGTCAGAGCCCAGTTCAGTCTGTCCCTTGCTGCTGTTGTTGTTAAGACATTCTGTTTCCAGTGCAGTTAACATACCCTGTTATGGTGGTTTGAGGAGTACAATGTAGCAATTCAGTGATTCTGTACATGACTCAGTTCTCGTCAGGATAAGTGTGCTCTGAATCCCCATCACCAGTGTCACCCCCCCCCCGCCCCCGTCCGGTGAGCTAAGGTTCTGTTTTTTTTTTCACTTGTCTCTTTTTTCCTTCGTTTGTTTTGTTTCTTAAACTCCACACATATAACTCACGCTGCCTTACTCCTTCCAAGGGCGCTCCCCTGGTTCATGTTGCTTCAGGAACATGGGCCTCCTTCCAGGCTGTGCCCGCGGTCATGATCCCAGGGTCCTGGGGCATCGAGCCCAGCATGGGGCTCCCTGCTTGGAGGGCAGGAAGGCTGCTTCTCCCTCTCCCATTCCTCCAGCTTGTGTTCCCTCTCTCGCTATCTCTCTGTCTGTCAAATAAAGAAGGAAAGAAAGAAAGAAAAGAAAGATTTGTTGAACCACGATGAATGCATTCATTTAAGTGATCAGATTTATTGGTTGGAATTCTGTGGTTTTGTTGGCGTGGGACTCCAGTTCCCTCACTGTTTTAAAGAAGCAAACTCCTAACAATGGCCTCATAAAAAATAGAAAGCAGTCCTTGTCAGTGGCTTCCTCCAGCTCTACGAGGGTCCCCACTCAAAATGTGAGAACAGAAAGGGGGTGAGGCCAGACATGCCGCCAGGCAGCTCATGGACCAGGGAGTGTGTTCGCTGGGGCAGCCACAGTCCCTGCCCGGACACAGAGCAGGCTCCAACCCCCATCACGCGGCCAACCTCTGTGTTGACACTGTTGGTGTACTCTACCCATGGCTGGGGGACAGCGGTCCACGCGGGGGAGGGAGCAGCCAGCCTCAGCGTGGAGATCCCATTGTTTCTAAAGGGCTGCTGGCCACAGAAGCCATTGAGCTCTCGAGCCAGCCATGGGTTCTTTGCCGAGATGGGGGTGTAGCTGAGGAAGGAGCCTGGAAAGTAAGAGGAGAAAAAGAAAACAAAGGGGATGGGTGATGGGGCCCTCCACAGTGGCCTTGAAGCTGGACACCATCTCCCTGAGGGATGGGCAGACAACTCGGCTACTCCCCTGCCCATAAATGGCCGGAGCTCCCATGGGGCCACCCCTTTGCCCCACCACCCTGACTCTCCCAGGCTGTTGCTCCTACAAAGGGGAAGCACAAGCCAGCAACACCAAGAAAGGAGCTTGCCAAGGGTGCTGCTGGAGAAGGTTCTTGGGAGGCCGTCAGAAATGGTGAGTAGGCTAGCATCTTTTCTCACCCTAAACTTCCCTTCTCACTATAAGAAATGACTCCCAGGCATTGAAAGCTCACATCTCCTCATACAAATATGACTGTACCGTCGGTGTTAGGACTTCAAGGGGCTTGGGATTCTTTAAAAATTATTTTCCTATGTGCGAAATACTAATCATTAAAACAATTCTCATCTAATATTTGCTGCTCTCATCATTTGTTTTAATATTAAGGTTTTGTGTTTAAAACCCTACATACAGCACGGGCGCAAAGTAGGTGTTTCGGCTAACTTCATTTCCCGGGTGAAGCAGTGGGTGTCATCCCCGCCTCTGTCCTCATTTGCTCAGTCCGCCTTCCGTTACACGATCAGCAATAGTTAAGACACTCAGAAGTTGCACTGGAAACTTTTCTGAATTCCTTCCTGGTTTGTGACACGTATTTGGGTGTGACTCAATCAAATGAAGTTTGCTGAGTTAGAAGAGGCTTCTGGGAGTGCCTTTATTAAAGAGATTTCGGAAAGGAGTTGAATTCCGGCTTTGGAGTTAGGAAGATCCGTGATCTAACCAGACCCAGACCACTAGCCAGCAGCCTATCTTGCTCTCAGTCCCCACACCCATGAGGTAGGGATGATAGCGTTCCTTTCACCGGGTGGTTATGCATGCGGTGTCTGACCCACAGCATCCCCTCAATAACAGTGAGTAATTATCCTGCCTCTCCCTCCTTCCCCTCATGAATGGCAAGCTCATGGGGGACACTTGGCCACTGAGATCCTCAGATGCCTTTAGAACCATTTACGTAGGTATTACATAGCGCTTAGACTAGCAAGAAATGTAGCAACTTCCAGTACTCGGAACATTGCTGTCTAGGCACGCAGTTCCATCCATGAGAACTTCCCAAGCGGCTTCCTTGTGTCTTGCTCCGTGCTGGCCAGGCCATGAAGAACATGACATCATGTGACACCCCCTCCCCCGGATTTTACAGTTCGGAAGGAGCTATCAATGATGTTTTTCCCTTTAGGCTTCTGGGCAGGGCGGGTTGACATTATCCCTGTTTGAAGCCTGGGAAGACAGATTTGCTGTGAGGGAATGGAGACCAGAGACTCTGAGTTACTTTTCCAAGGCCACACAGTTCCTAAGTGACTGAGTCCGGATTGGGATCCACCTCGGGTGTCTCCAAGCCCAGGGCTGCCTCACCTCTCCCGGCAACCTCTCTAAAGGACACTGCCTTGGATTCTCCCCACCCAAACTGATGTGATGTTTTTCTCTCCACGAGAGCACTGGAGCATTATTTCTACAAAACATGAATGTCTTTCTGAAATTGGCCAAAATCTTCGTCATCCCAATATTGATAAACAGCACATGCAATGACCCATTTGTTGCTGCTCTTCTCCTTCTGCTGTCCCCCCAAAGGGAGCTTTGTCTTGGGTTTGCTGACATCAGTACCCAGTATTCACTGATGAGATAAGGCTCTGGGCAGCTGTGTCCCTTACAGTAGCCATCAAGTGTCCTTACAGCATCTGTGGGCTTGGTTGGTGTTAGTGCGAAGGGCAGCGGTTGGATCCCTTGAGCAAGAAGCCCCAGACCCAAGGTGGCCCAGATATCCCTATTGCTCTAACATTGTCCTAGAAGAATGTCTATCTTGGAGTCAGAGAAGAGCAGCCGGAAAGACTGGCATGGGCTAGCCCAAACTCCAGTGACAGAAGATGGGGACGGGGAAGAGGAAGGAGCCAGCAGAGGCTCTGCACGGGCTAATAATTCGGTGTCCCATGGAGCTCACGATCTTTTGATATTGACTCCATATCTGGGGGAGAGCTGAGGCTGGGTGCTGAGTGAGGGGAGGGAACAGAGGGTGACTCTCTCCTCTGTTGTCCTAAGCAGCTCTGCCCCAGCCTGGAAGCTTTGTCTCAGACCCCGCAGGCCTTGTCCTGCTCATGCCCTCTCTCCTGGGGAGGGGGTTTAGAGCAGGTGTTCTTGTTGGAGCTTGCCCCTCGTGGCCTTTTCTTCCTACCCAAGCAGAAAGTACCAACTACCTCTAAGCTTACACCATTCCCCGCCTCAAAGGAGTTCTGGGGAAAAACAAAACTTTCAGCCCTTTGCTGAATTTCTAATATGGTCTTTGCTGCCCTCTGGGGTGGGACCCATCAGGCAATCACTGGCTGGTCCCTTTACGGGGCCCTGGCTGGGGATCTGAGAAGGGAAGAGGGGCCAAGATTGGGAGCAGAGGTTGGGGTTTGACTGATTCTGTGGAATTGGTGAATTTTCCTGAGACCCACCAGGGTGGGTGACAGTCAGTAGTGGGGTTAGGAGACCGACCGACTGACCATTCCCGGAGCGTTAATGTTTCCTTTTCTCCTCCAGAGTTTCTCGCTGAACTTCACACTGCTGGCCAATACGGTAAGTGCTGCAGGCTCCCCGTCACTGGGCAAGTGGGCAGAGGTGCCTGCAGGGGTGAGGAGAGGCGGGCAGAGCTCCTTCACTTGGACATCAAGCTGAGGGATGAACTGCAGGTTTTCACACACAAGCAGTTGTGGGGAGAGGTGCTGAGACAAAGTTCTTCAATTATAAAAATTACAAACATTTTGAAAGTAAAATAGGAAAAAAAAATCACAACATCTAAATTCTGATCAGCAGAAAACATTTGTGTCGCTCCTTCTAGTCCTGCTTGAGTTTACGTATGTTCTGACTTTACGTATATTTTGACATTTGTTGTCTCTTGTACCATGTGTTCTTACTCTACATGTGATTTTATATAGACTTTATGATGGATATTTTCCATCAGCCCTTTTAACCATAACTGAGGATGGTCACATGATATTCATTCGAGTGAACTATTCTTTAATCGATTAGCCACAATTAAGAATCATTTGGTATGAAAAGAGTTATAGCTAGGGGCGCCTGGGTGGCTCAGTGGGCTAAAGCCTCTGCCTTCAGCTCAGGTCATGATCCCAGGGTCCTGAGATCAAGCCCCACATCGGGCTCTCTGCTGGGTAGGGAGCCTGCTTCCCCATCTCTCTCTCTCTCTCTGCCTGCCTCTCTGCCTGCCTGTGATCTCTCTGTCAAATAAATAAATTAAAAAAAAAAAAAGAGTTATAGCTAAATCCTTGTCTGCATTTAAGGTGATTGCCTTAGTCTGTGTTCTAGAAGAGGCGTTGTTGGGTCAACAAGGATGAACGGTTTATGGCTCTTGAGTATGGCATTTAGTTCCAAGTCTGACAGAGACTGTGAGTTGAGGAAGGCATATATAGTTCCGGTCCACAGCTGATCTTCTGTCTCCTGTGCCCACGTTGCATGCAGATAACACAGCCCTGGCTGTTCTCCCACCCGCAGTGTTGTTATGATTGAGACGGGCATTTTCCTGGCCCGTTTTTCAGTATGTTTGGCCGTGCCAAATTTTTCTGATAAGTTACATTGTTCTTCAACGAGAATAAACTGAATCTACCTGGTAAGAGGATGTGTGAGCCAGTGATCATTTCTACTGTAATGGGGGCATAGTCCTGGAGAGCTGCGGAAAGGAGCCACCTCCTGACTCACGGCCAGCCTCTGGCGCCCACTACTGGCCGCCCTGGATCTCTGTCCCACTCACTCCACCCTCCCAGTAGGGCCCTGCCTTCGGAATCTCCGTCTTGCTCCTCTCCCTGTTTCACCCCCTAACTGTTGCCCCCACACAACTTCCCCCAACCCCCAGCCCTCTCTGTACCTGTCAAAACCTTTGATATGGTCCCTGCTGGAACATTCCCCCTGGCTGCTTGAATTTGGGTCTGTAGAGACCCCCGGTTCTGTCTTATTCTGGTTTGGCCTACTCGATGAGGGTAACTCAGAGAAGCTCAGGGCCGTAGAGGTGAGTGGGGGTGAGAGGGAAGCCTGTATGATGCTAGTCATCACCGCGTGTAATGCCTTCTCTGTTCATAGCCCATTTCTCTGAGAACTGTCCTCTCCCCCTTTGGACCTATGCAGGGCAACCAACCATCTCAGTTTGGGACTGTCTGGTATTAGTAGTGCACATCCTATACCCTGGGCAAGTTCTCTGGAGGTTGGTCACCCTATCTGGCAGTTATGTTTTACTATATATCCTCTCCCTTGGGGACACCTGGGTGGCTCAGTAGGTGGGAGGGGGCCTGCTCTTGATTTCAACTTCCTTTATGATCTCAGGGTTCTGAGATCGAGCCCTGAGTCAGGCTCCACACTCAGCAGGGACCCTGCTTCAGGATTCTCTCTCTCCCTCTGCCCCTCTCCCTGCTTGCTTGTGTGCTCTCTCTTGCTCTCTCTCTCAAATAAATAAATGAAACTTAGAAAAAAATAATAAATAACCCTTTTCTTTTGGTGCAGCTGAATGACCAGAATTCCAGTGCCCAGTGAAGTAGGTGAGAGGGGAACACTTGGCTCATCAAGGCCTATCTGCAAGGGGGTTTGGAACAAGGATACATATGCAAGCCGGTCTCTGTTGAGCCATACCGAACTGTCAAGTACAAAAACTGGGTCACGGAAGGCAGTGTAGCCCAGTGGTGAAGAGCACAGACCCTGGATCTTCCAGTTAGGGCATTTAGGCATTACAGCTTAACCTTGGATGAGCTGTTTGTATAATGTGCATTGTGTGGTTTTATTTTTTTAAGATGTATTTTTTTTTTTCTACACAGACTTCCTCCCCACCTGCTACAAGTGGGAAAGAAGCAGTAAGTATATCACATTATGGAGCCTCGGTTTGGTCACTTGTAAAATGGGAATAATAATGTTCTAGGCATTTCCTATCTTCGTTTTGAGGAGTAACGTTCAAATAAGTGAACTGTCACCAAACACAGAATCTGGCTTAACAATTATTCTTACAACCAACTCAGCTCAAAAAATGAGGGCGAGGGGCGCCTGGGTGGCTCAGTGGGTTAAATCCTCTGCCTTTAGCTCAGGTCATGATCCCAGGGTCCTGGGATCAAGCCCTGCATCGGGCTCTCTGCTCAGCAGAGAAGCCTGCTTCCTCCTCTCCGCCTGCCTCTCTGCCTACTTGTGATCTCCATCTGTCAAATAAATAAATAAAATCTTTAAAAAAAAATGAGGGCGAGCATGCAGAAATCACAAGCAATTTTCCTAAAGTGTTAAGCAGAAAAAGCTAGACATAAAACCATACATACTTTTCATGGCCATCTAGGTGATCCTGGAAAACAAAAACAAAACTAATCTACAGTGATAGAATTCAGGATAGTGGCCACACATGCCTTTACTGGGAATATAGGGACAGCTTCTGGGGTTCCTACCGGTCTTCCTCTGGGTGCTGGTTAGCTACGTGGGTTCCACATGTGAAGTCGTCCAGCTGTATATTTATGATTTGGGTACTTTTTTGTATGTATGTTACATATGAGAGTTGAGCATTTATAGGGATTCTGCAGATTATCTTTGATATTTCCAGGTAATCTGAACAGATATGAAAATTTAGGTGGAGTCAAGCATGGTGGTTTCCACTCAGATCAAAGTAAAATGGAAATTTGAAAATTAATTGCTTAATGCATATAGTGCAAATAAACGTAAACATTTACATCAAAATGATGTGGGATATAACTTTTTACTTTTTGCCAAACTGATAGGTTAAAATAGTATCTAATCATTTTTGAATTGTCTCTCAGCTTTTGTTATGTTGATGAGACATCTGTATTTCTATTTGTAGGAATGGCCTGTTCATATCCTTTGCCCATTTTTCCTCCTGGATTATCATCCTTTTCCCATTGATTTAAACTATGTAAATTAAGTCCTATGACATGAGTCATTTGTCATGTATATTGCAAACACCTTTTTCTGTAGTATGTTATACAAATCTTTATACGTATTACATTATACATATTACATATACATTATACATATTACATATACATACATAATTTGTATATTATATACAAAATCTTTCGATTTTGTATATGACACTTATAGGCTATGCAGGTTTTTGTTTTATTTTTTATTTTATTTTTAATCAACCGAACTTTCCTTTTATTCTTGGAGAACCTGACTCTGCCCTTCTCTGTATGGCAGGACTGTGGGCCCTCTCTTGGATTAGCAGCAGGCATCCCATCCCTGGTGGCCACAGCCCTGCTGGTGTCCTTACTATTCATGCTGATCCGCCGAAGAAGAAGCAGCAATGAGTCCGCCGAGGTGATAAGCAAGCTCCTTTGGGTCTGGCTGTGTTGGCAGGAGTCAGTATTTCAGTGAACTTGCTTTGGGCTGAGGGTGTCAGGATCCGTATCTGTGTCCCGGGGGACATGATGGTGGGTGTTCCCGCCCCTCAATTTCTCTCTCAGACTCATGATACTATACTCTGGGCAGAGCTGATCTGTCACCCAACCTTCACTTTAGGAAATCTGTGGCAATAAGGATGGTATTTGGGGTGGCAGAAAGTAACCGTGGAGAGGGACAGGTGTTGCCATGGCAAATGCACACCTGTACTGTGGGTATGTTTTCTGAAGTCAAGGACAGAAGGGCCTAAGCTTCATAAAGAGAGTGGGGACAATATCAGGAAAGGAAGGAGACAAACAGGTGCTGAGGGGTCTATGGTAGGAATAGGCTCTGCTTATCTTTGCCCTTTTTCAACGTCAGAACATACATCAGTCCCAGGGGAATCTACCAACCCCACCCCACCTCTCCAAATGCTGGTTTGCTCTGGAGACCAGGCTCAGAATTCAAAGGCCACCCAGACAATACCCAAGAAGTTTCTGTGGTTGTGATACAACTGTGTTGTGTGGACTCTAGGTTCTAATTCCATCCTCTGTGAACAGTCCTGGTTGTTCTCAACACTGATAAGCATTAACAGGAGACAGACCACCTGGCCTCTACACCTGGCTCTGCCACTTTATGACTTACGTGACTCTGAGCAAGTGACTTCACATTGTCTGGGCCTTGGTTAGTTCTTCTCCAAAACAGAAGTCATAAAAACTACCCTCCCTATTTTAGGAGGTTGTGAGGATGGACTGAGATCATGGTTGTAAAGATGTGTTGACAAGCTGTGAACTTTAAACACAGTAAGGTGTATTGTGGTTGGTGGTGGTGTCATTTATTTAAATCATAGTTTCTTAACCTTTGGTGCACTTTAACATGCATCTAGGAGGCTAGCAATACTAATACTATAAATACCAATCACCAAAACCAATTAAATTAGTATCTCTGGACAAAAGGGCTGTGGCATGAGGGATTTTAAATGTCTACTATAGTAGAGAGAATATAATGAGCCCAATTATCAAAATGTGGCCACTCTTGTTTGATCTCTACTCCTACCCACTTCTCTCCACTGTCAATTCTGGATTATTTCTGAAGTTGACTTACAATATTATCTCTCATTTATGGATTTTTTTGAGGGGGATGATTATTATCTGTTTGCTTACTTCATTTTTAAAGCATTCTAGTGATTCTTATGTGCATGCAGGTTTAAGAACCATTGATTTTAATCATGGTCATAGGCAAATGCTGTGACCCTTCATCTCTTTTTCACTTTTTAAATTGTTTTTATCAACTTAGGAAAGTGAGAGGCCATGTGAAATTTCAGAAATCTATGACAATCCCAAGATTGCTGAGGTAAGAACTCTTGGTTAAAATCACTGTATAACAATGCAGCAGCTGGGTGGCTCAGTTGGTTAAGTGTCTGACTCTTGATTTGGGCTCAAGTCATGATCTCAGGGTTGGTCATGAGATCAAGCCCCACACTAGGCTCCATGCTCATCAGGGAGTCTGCTTGAGATTCTCTCTGTCTCCGGCTCCCCCTCCCCACCGTGCTCTCTGTCTCTCTCAAATAAATAAATCTTTTCTTTAATCACTGTATATCATTAATACATGCAAGCTAAGGGTTTTTAAACCTTCCATGTACAAGAGAAGTACAATGTGGACTCCTGTGGAAAAGAGGCAACCCAATGAAGCTTGGGCACAAAGGAGGTTCTCACTGTATTTTTATTGGCTGGATAGGAGTTCAAAGTTGATTTAATATTAGAAAATCAATTTAATATTATTTATTTCACTGACAAATTAAAACAGAAAATTGACCATCTCAATAGGAGAAGAGAGTCTAAAAAAATTAAACAGCCCTTTTGTGATGTGAACTCTTAGCAAGTTGAAAACAGAATAGGAACTTCCCTAACTGGAAAGAAGACATCTTTTTAAAAAAGTTACAGCAAACATCATACTTAAAGGTAAAATGAATTCTCTTTAAGATCAGAAACAAAGATGCTCAATTCAATATAGAATAGAATTCTATTCAATACTGTACTTCAGGTCCTAGTCAATGCAGTAGGTTAAGAAAAAGGAGAAATTAACTGAATAAGGGAAATCCTTTCACAAAGTATATGTATATTAAAAAAATCACATCATATTCCTTAAGCATCTTATGATCTTTATTTTTTATTTTTTTTAAATATTTTATTCATTAGAGAGACACAACAAGAGAGGGAACACAAGCAGGGGGAGTGGGAGAAGGAGAAGCAGGCTTCCCGCTGAGCAAGGAGCCCGAAGCATCTTATAATCTTGTTTGTCAATTATACCTCAGTACAGATTAAAACATGAAGAAAAAGAAGAAGAAAGTATAAAACTGGGAAAGAAGAAACAACTGTTATTATTTGCAGATGATATGATTATCTACATAGAAAAGCCAAATTATCTACAGATAAATTATTAGAATTAAGGAGGGATTTTAACAAGTTTCCTAGATATGATAAAGTACTTTGCATTTCTAAAAATCAGTAACAATCACTTAGAAAAAGTAATTTTAAAAAATACCACTTTGTAGTGGTAATAAAAATACGTAGAATGCTAAAGAATAAGTCTAAGAAAAGCTGTAACCCCTTTGTTGAGAATAATAAAACTCCAATAAAAGATATTAAATAAGACCTAAATAATGGGAGTTACATACCAAGCTCCTGGATGTGAAGACTCCAGAGCATACAGATGTCAAACAACCTCAAATCAATCTATATGATAAATGTAATTCCAATATAAATCCTAACGGATTTTTTCTCATGGACCTCAATAAGATGCTCCTAAAATCTTTATGGAAGAAGGCAGAAAAAAAATTAAAAAGTAGTAATGAATAGACAGAACAGAAAACAAATGGGAAGATGGTACATTTAAATCCAACCATGACTTCATTAAATATAAATGGTCTAACTACCCCAACTAAGAGGTAGAGATATAAAAGCAAAAATAATTTTTTTATCAGTTTGGATATAAAAACAAGATCCAACTATATACTGCCTGCAAAAACTCACTTTAAATATAATGACATTAATAGATTAAAGGTAAAAGGAATGAAAAAGGAACACCAAGCTAAGGTTAAACAGAAGAGAGTTGAGTGGCCAGAAAAAATCTGCCAAGGCATTAAACTTGGCAATAGTAGGCCTCCTCTCATTCATTCTCTGTCTCTCAAGAATTATATCCTTCCTTGCCTGATGTCCAGCATCTTGAAAACTATTGTTTAAAAAAATTTTTTTTCTGATTTTGGTTGTTTCAGGTGGGAGGGTAAATCTGGTTGCCGTTGCCCCATGTGGGTCAGAAGCAGAAGTCTTTGCTCTATTTTTGAAAAATCTGTTTGTTTTCTCAAGAATCCTAGGAGGTCACCCACACATGAGAAGAATCTGATGGGAGCAGAAGGAGCCCATGTATATGTGAAGACTGTAGCAGGAAGCGAGGAGCCCATGCCTGATACTTACCGTCCCACTGTCGAAATGGAGAGAAGGAGGGGATTGTGGTGGCTTATGCCCAGGTTGAGCCTGGAATGATACAGTTCGATCAAGGAGCAGAATCTAGAGCTGGAACAGAGTTGAAAACCCAGGGATTTGTGCTCAGAGTGCTAGGAGATGCCAAGCTGCTTCTTAACCAACCCAAATTTCCTTTGAAGATCTGGAAAACTTTTGGGTTGGTTTGTCTCTGTAGGTGACAGAGCTAAGGGCTCATTCCAACACTCAGATCTTGTTGTTTAATAAGCAGTGAATCACCAAGTGAGGTCCAGAAGGAGCCTGTGGATTTTAGTCTTGACCTATGCTTTTCTTTATGATTTTAGGAAAGGGGTTTGATTTCTGTGTGTCTTGCCTTATCATCTTTTTTCCACATGTCTTTTCTCAAAAAAAAAAAAAAAACAACCCTGAAACCCATCACAATTGGCTTCCATGGGAAGGATGGCCAGGGCTAGTATGGTGCAAGTTGGGCTATAAATAAAACATAAAGGGGATATATGAGAGGAAGCAATTTCTTATTTCTGAATGTCTCAAGGTAGAAATCATGTGAAGATATCTGTTCCCTAACCACAGGGGAAGCACATAGCTGGACCATTCATTGCTCCCATTTGTGTCTGTGATCAGACAGTACTTAAGGAAGGTGATTCTACAATAGACTCGTGTGTGTGTGTGTGTGTGTCTTTTGAGGGTAAATAGGGTGGAGTGAAGGCAAGTGTTGTTCCAAGAGATTATTAGGAATAAAGGCTATATCCATTTGTGGGAATGGAAAGAAAGGCTTCCACTGCACTCTCTAGGAAAAGAGAGTAAGAAGACTCCGGAGTGGATGAACACAGGACCAGAGGGGTGGACTAAGTAGCAATTTGCTTGCCATCTGAGGAAAGTCTGTGGACAGCCTTAGCTGGTTCAGGTCAGGCCTTCTCCATGGCTTCCAGGAGTCCTGGTTCCCTCATGCAGGGAGGACCATTGCTGGTGAACAAGCAGGGTCTCCTAGTGGAAGAACTTGGGTCCATAGCGTCTCAGGATCTGTCCACCAACTCCGCTTTGATATGCTATGGAGGCATTTCCTTCTCACTCAGGGCCTCTGATTGCTCATGAACCCGTCCCTTCTTCTTCAAATAACTAAGAACACGTTCTACAAACCCAATGAATTACTGCCACCTACCAACATGTGCTTTCAAAGCTGCCTCCCTTACCCTGGGTGTCCTAAGATGAAAAGATCAAGAAAGAGCATCTCCCTGGGAGAGAAAGGGTCACTAAGATCCAGAGAGAGACTCAGAGAAAGAAAACAGGGAAGAATATTCCTTTGGCATTTAGGAAATTGCACTTCTGAGAGAAAGCAGTGGGAATACATCCCGTGTGTGGCCTTGTGCTGGGACACCTAGAGCACAGCTCCACTGTGACCAGAGGAGCAGACTTTGACCTGAGCGCAGTGAGTCTAGAGTTAGGACCCCATCCTCCAAAAGCTCCAGAAGGGACCTAGAACCCCTTCCAGAATCTCTGATCTTCTCATTAAACCTGTTTCTTTCCTCAAGATAAATCTTCAACTCTTCATTCTTTCATTTTGTTACATTTTTGTTTAGAATATTTTATGGTATTTGAGTAAAAAGAAGACTCCACCATCTCTTGTTTCCTTCTGTTTTTATTCCAAATATACAGTATCTCAGCTACCCTGCGGGCAAAGTGGGCTTTGATGAGTTTCCCTGGAAATAAGCCACCCATTTCAATATCATTTCTATGGAAAAATGCATTGTGAATTCTAAGCCACAGTCATACAAATGGCCTACTAGAGCATAGCCCATTACCAGGTACTGCCTTATCATGTTTTCAAAACTATTTCTAAAGGCAATTTGTATTTCAATAAGGCTTAAAGAATCTCATATTCTCCTAAGGCATCTTTACTACAATATGAAGCATAATCTATTTAACCTATAAAAAAAGGCTGAAAAAAAGTTGACAACTTTTTCTAGGCATTTCTTTCCCATGGTTCAATGTAATCCAATCCCAGATGTGCAAAAATTTCTTCTTCACTTTCTGCTTTGAGAAATATTTTCTGAAAGTATAAAAAGAAATATGTGCATTCAGATATTTTTAAACATCTTGATGCTGACATAGAGTTTTACTTATAAATTGTCTTGGCAGAATAAATTATTACCAAAATATAATTCCCTGCTTCTGAGTATAAAAAGTCATCTTAACTGGCTTCTTTTTTTTAGATCTTAACTGACTTCTGTAATTTTTATATTTTCTAACACCAAAATATGATATTTCATAGATTAAGGTAAAATTTTGACAATTTTACATATTTAGCTAAAGCATTTGGTATTTTTTCTATGAACCTGTAGTTCTTAACCACAGTTGTTCATTAGAACCACATGATGAGACTTCTAAAAAAACACTGAAGCCTGAGCTACACCCCGGTCCAGTGAAATGAGAATCTCAGAAGAAGTCCTATGACCATTCTATTTAAAGGCTCTGGGTAATTCTCATGTGCAGCCAAAATGAGGCACTGCTTCTCCAGGTAATGAGGAGAAGCAATTATAGGATACGTTGTAACCTATATGTTGTATATGTTGGGTTCTCCCTCTGGCCTTCCTCACCTGCCCCACCCCAAACCCCACCAGGCTTCCAGCCCATGATCTCTTTTAGACCAAGCACCACTTCTCCGTCATTCCTTCTTGCCTATAGCACAGCGTGGGGCATATAAGATATACTCCATTATGTTAGACTATTTAGAATGTGTTCATTTTAAGTATTCCTAAATTGTGTTATGTGAATGTGCCTCCACTCACATGCTTGATATCTGAGGCTTTCCTGCCAATCTACAGTGGAAAACCACCACTCCCTCCTCTCAGCCCATGAGGATAAGGTGTGGAGCTAATTCCATCTCTAAGGAGGGCCACATGATCCAAGCCTGACCAACCAGAGTAAAGGGTTCAGGGTTGGGCACACAGCCTAGGCCTGGCCAGTGAATATCAACTAGGACTCTTGCCAAAACTATTAGGAAAGAGGTTCTTCTCTGTCAAGCTGGAAGGATGGGAATCATGGAAAAACCATGCCTGAGAATGAAACCAACACTGAGGGAAACATGCATCAGCAGCTGGATGCAGCCACACCTGAAGTCAGTATTACCCATAGACGCTGCAATTATATAAGCCAAGCACCCTTTTTTTGCTATGCTATCTTGGAGTGGGTTTCTGACTTTTAACTGAGATAGCTCTAACTAAATACAGCTCATCTAGACTGTAAGCGCCTACAGCACAAAGATTATTACTTCTAGTTACTTTGTGTCTTATTCCCCTCAGAGCTTAGTTTAGTGTCTTTGACCACTGTAAGAACAGTAGACTTTGGCATGTAGATTTAACAGATGAATATTTAACTCTTCCATAATTCATAATTTATCATTTTGCTGAGGCATGAATTTGGATCATGACCAGTGTACGTCTAGCATACCGAATGAGTTCCATAGCTGGTGAGTGAGCTCAGCTGACTGCTTGTCTACATCTCAGGGAAGCTCTATTGCTTCTCTCTTGCAGTACTTTCATTAATGACCTACATGATCACTTAAAATGCCGTTGCTCATTGCACTTAAGGGTTCCTTGAGTGGTATTTATGACTTGGGGGAGTCCCTGGTTTCCTTTGGAATTATTCACTAAAGATACAAAGATATACTAAACTCAATTAATGTTCACTGCTGAACTGGTTCTGAGGGCCCAACAAGCTCATCATCTTTGAGCCCAAAGCCCTTGAGGTACATTCCGGGCTAGGTAGGGAGCATGCTCCCATCAGGATTCTTCTAGCTGTCCTCAACTGTGATCTGGGGGAACAGGACACTCAGGGCAAAGGAAATTGAACCTAGACACTAAAATCAGTTCAGGAAAAGTGCTCAGAGAGCCAACCATTGGAATGCTGATCAAAGAAGCCCATCTTGGGTAGACAACTCTACCTTGGTCTTGTCATATAACGCATGGTTATCCAGGATCATCTTCCGCTCATGCGTGGCATAGCGTCGGATGTCTCTCTCAAACTGCTGGACGAGATATAATGATTTTATTTATTTATTTGTTAGAGAGAGAGAAAGCGAGCACAGGCAGACACAGAGGCAGGCAGAGGCAGAGGGAGAAGCAGGCTCCCTGCCGAGCAAGGAGCCCGATGTGGGACTCGATCCCAGGACGCTGGGATCATGACCTGAGCCGAAGGCAGCTGCTTAACCAACTGAGCCACCCAGAAGTCCCTGGACGAGATATAATTAAAATAAATGACTACCAAGCCTAGAATGTCTTCAATATTATGTGTTTAGAGATATCTAAATCTCTACAGTGAGATATCTATTTATCTCCACTCAACATTCTCAAGCAATTTTCTCCCTGAGGGCAAGGTTCTGTGATGACAGAGCTCTGTGCTTGCACTTCCACACCAGAATGTAAGCTCCCTGAAAATAGGAGCCTGGCTTGTTCATGACCATATTCTCTTCTCTAATAGTGCCTGGTACATAGAAGATGTACAGCAAATGTCTGTCGAATGAATAAATAAATGTTGGGAGGATTGTCTCCAGGATAATAGCTGGCTCCAAGTAAATGCTGGATGAATAGTAGTTTTTGTTTCTGTTTCTGTTTTGTTTTGGAATATCACTATTGTAAGAGAGGATGAGGAGTCAGAAGACCCAAATTACAGCCTGGATTTTGTCCCTATTTGGCTGTGCGTCTTTTGGCAAGTCACCCAGGTTCTCTGATCTTGATTGGTTGAACAGGAGGATGAAGGAAATGAGTAAGTAAGGTTCCCTTTCACTCTAACAGTCTCTCAGATGAGATTATGTAAAACTGATGGTTTGAGCTACTTGTCCCAGAATAGCATGTCCTATGGTCAAGGGTGGGCTCTAAGGCTGCAGGGAGTGAAAGTTGAAGCCCAAGATAGAGGACAGTTGCCATTCAGGTTGATTTATCTGAGAGCAGCACATATCTAGAAATGTTGATCCTCCCCTGTGAGAGGAGGAATGTGTGGAATAATGGCGCCCTCTAGTGGGAGGAGCCATCTCCTACTTTAGGAAAGCTGGTTGCTGTGGGGACCTTCCCCATAACCACCCCATGTGTAAGAAAACAGACTTTCCAAACAGAAGTCTTTGATAATGTGCCAGAGGGGGAGCCAGGGTTGTGGACAAATCAGGGTGAAGCAGATTCTGGATGCAGCAACTGCTGGACTGTAAAAATATGACGGTGTTGCTTGGCACTGAGCTTCTTCCCAGCTCTAAGACACTAGGGCTTCATCTTCATGGCCCCACCCCTGCCACCGCCCCCAGGATTTAGAGCAATGGCTGCTCACACTGTGTTGGGAAAGGTTGGGGAGGATGGGGAAATGAGGACAGTGAGAGACTGCCCTCAGCTCCCCAGTTATGTGTGCTGACAGATGTATTCCTGGACTCCTCTGCTAAAACCTCAGAACATTTCCCCATAGGCTGTAAGAAATGATAATAATGTCTTCTATTTGGAGAATAATAATATTTACTGAACACATATTTAGTGAGCATCTGCTATGTGCTAGGTATGCTCTATGTGCTTAGACCGTAACACTTCTACCCTGGTGGAGCTTGGATTTGAGCAGAGGACACAGAAAAGACACAAGAACGGGATAAATAAATTATAGGATATGTTGAAAGGTAAGTGCTGTGTACAGGACAGGCCTCACTGAGAAGGTGGGGTTTTGAGCAAGGAACTGAAAAACGTGAAGGAGTTAGCCAAGTAGACTCCGGGGGAGAGCTTTCCAGGCAGATGAACAGCTAGAACACAGCCTTAGCAAGAAGTGAGCCTGGCTCGTTTAGGGTGAGAGCAGTAGGAGAGGAGTTCAGAGGCATTAAGGGGGTGAGAGGATCCTGCAGGGTCTTACGAGCTACTATAGGACCTTCCACGTTTACTCTAAATTAAATGGGGAGTCCCTGCAAGGTTTTGGCTAGGGGAGTAACCTGATCTGATTTATAACAGGATCACTCAGCTGTACTGGGTGAGGACCAGTCAGGAAGGCCTTGGCTATAAACCAGGCAATGATATCCTTCTTAATATTTATGGAGAGTTTACCTTATGCCAGGCACTGGGCTGATTTCCTGCTTTATATTAATTTTCTGATGTGCTCTTTTACTGTTAATATTTTAAAACTTCTACAAGAGTCTAAAAGACTCTTTAAGTACCTCAAAGGGAACAGTTTTAAGTACACAGTTGGACTCAGAATTGTACTGAGATGAAGGCATTGTCTCATTTAATGCTCATTACAATCTTGTAAGGCTAGAGCTGTTATTAGCCTATTTTTCAGATGAAGAAAGGATGCCTAGAGAGAGTAAGTCATTTACCCGTGACCACACAACCAATGATAGAGCTAGGACCTAGACTCCTGAATCCCACAGCTCAGCACTTTATCTGAGACAGTTCTGCCTTTTGCTGTAAAGCCTCTTTAGTTTCTCACAATGACCCTGTGAAACAGGCATGGCAAGGACAATGTCTTGTGTTTAAGATGAAGAAAGCTGAACATTGAGCAGGGGTAATGGTATCAGGCTGGCTGTGTCATTGGTCACAACAGACTTCAGAGATTAGTCCAGAGCTTCTGCATACACTTGCGAAAGTTGTGTACTGCAAAACTCTCAAGGGCACCATTCACATTTGTATGCCCCAAATTGAGGTGAGATTAATAGATAAAATGTGTGGAGAATAATTCCTAGGCCCTGAAATCTTTGGGTGAAAAGGTGAAATTGAGGGGCACCTGGGTGGCTCAGTGGGTTAAGGCCGCTGCCTTCGGCTCGGGTCATGATCCCGGGGTCGTGGGATCGAGCCCCGCATCAGGCTCTCTGCTCTGTGGACAGCCTGCTTTCTCCTCTGTCTCTCTCTGCCTACTTGTGATCTCTGTCTATCAAATGAATAAATAAAATCTTTAAAAAATAATAAAAATAAAAATAAAAAAGGTGAAATTGAATTTCTCACCTATAGAATTTTAGACTAGAACTAATTCTGGTTGCCCACCAACATGTATTAACCTGGAGACAAAACACACTATATTCAGTGACTGCACAAATAGGGCATAAAGATAATAACATGAGTAGCTACCATATGCTGGGCACATGCCACATTTAAGCCCATGCAGCCTCTCATTTAACCCAAAAGGTGACATTAGGAGGTGGGCACCACTGTTACCACAGAGAAGGCACGATTGGGGCTCAAAGAGGTTAAATCATTTAAAGTGGCCCAGTGAAAAATTTAGTGTTCTATCAACAACTGCAGAACCAACAGCAGTAATTTCCAAGGACTCTGAGAGAAGAGACTAGAATGTGTTGGAAATACACCCATCTTCAAACAAAATGGACAAGAGGAAACCATTTCTGCCAGTGACTCCTAACTGGCCTGGCCTTGTATAACCTTGGACTTCCTTTTGGAACTCTCCCCTTTCTCAACAGACTCTGTGTTCCCAAAGATTCAGGTCAAACAAGCTGCATTTATGACATATTGTTCCATCAGTTTTTCCAGCTTTCATGAATGAAAAATGTCAGCCAATATTTTTGGTGAAGGTAAGAAATTCTAGGGCCAAGACCCTCTGTTGAAATAACTGCAGCGCAACCAAAGGCACTCGGCACTTAACTCAAGGTTGAGTACAATTAATCTGTTATGTCATTCATCTACATAAAACCCTCTAAAGGCTCACGTCACTCAAAGTAATAGCTACACTGTCATACTACAAAATACAAAGTAGTATGTACAAAGTCATACTACACTCATAGTCACACTGATGGAAGGGAGGGGTGCTTACATCAGAGGGGGAGCTCAAGTGGATGAGAATCAAATCAGGGGCACCACTGCTATGAATATAACATGGTGGGAGTGAGAGCTGCCACTTGGCCAGCACCAAGCACGTGGCCCCCGTGGTACTGAGGGCTTTGCCAGCTTCATCTCGCCCATCCCTGCAGCCCCTCAGCAGGAGGTGGCTGAGGTCCCTAGGACCTGATGGAAAAACCAAGTCTTCAAGGACACAGGGAACTCATTAGAGATCCCCCAGCTGGTAGGAGGCAGAGCAGGGCCTCATGACCAGCTCTGGGAGAAGCCAAACCTGTGCGCTTAGCCACCTTGCTGCTTTCTCTGCATCGGTCCTCACACTCTAGCTACATCAGAAATATGAAATACGTGCAGGGCTTTTTTCAAACACAGATTCCTGGACACCATCCCCAAAGTTTCTGATTCAGGAGGTTGGGTAGGGACGGTGAGGTGGGGGTTGGGGGGGATTTACAAGGCTAACCTGCTCCCAGGTGAGCAGCTGCCAGCCTGGGGCCACACTGTTCTAAATTAATCAGTCTCACTTGACTGCATGCAGGTAGAATGCCCAGATCTGGAGGTTTCTGGGCACTCCTCCCTGTCACCCTGCCTCCGTTGCTGTTCTTTCCTGGGCCCCATCAGACCCAGCCCATATCTTTTGGATCCACATAGCACTTACCCGAGAGCCAGTCCAACCCAGCAGGGCAAAGGCACGGCGCTCATAGGGGCACATGACCAGGTCCACACGGATGGCCTTCCAGGTCTTCCCCTCCTGCTGGCTGCACTTGCCACTGTCTACTCTCTGATGGTGCAATTTTAAAATCAGAAAGCATTTTTGAAAATGATCTAAAGCATCCACTTTCCTGCTAGGCAACTTTAACTTTTCAAATGTTGATTCCACAAGGTCACAGTATAAAAGTAATCCCTGAAAACAAACAGAAAGACATCAGGAAGACTCCCTGATAGACCGGGTCTGCTGTTTTATACTGGGCTCTTAATGAATGCTCTTAACAGAAGCTTCACAGATTTGAGCAGAACATGGCCATGTTTTGTCCTTGCTGTGTGAGTCCACTGGACCACACTGGGAGAAGAAGCCAGTAAGTGGATGTATTATCCTCTCTCTGCTGCAGAGGAATTTAGCCATTAGGCCAAAGCTGCCAGAGAATCCCTCTCCTTACTTCTTAATTACAAGTCAGTGTTCAGAAACTTGCCTTATGTCTTTGAGGACAAAGACTGTCACTCTGTTCGCCTTGGAGAGTGGCATAATGTTAGCGATGATCTCACCTACTGAGATAAGAAGTGATTCTAATATGTGCCCAGTGATCCCCCGATTTGTCTGCTCGGTGGACAGGCAGGGAGATGGCAGTAATAAATACTAAATCTGAGTATCAACTAAAAAACCAAATAACCTTGAAAGAATTCAATCATAGCTATTAGGGTATGTGATTTGTTGTCCTTAGGTCAGATATTCTCGAATTTTATCATCAGAAGCATTTGGAAAGTTTGTCACAGCAGAGTTTGTAGGGCCCTGTGCCCAGAGTCATTCAGTGGAGGGAAGGAGGGAGGGCGAGACTCTGCATTTCTAACAGGTTCCCAGGACGCTGCTAGTCCAGGGACCACAGTTTGAGCACTACTGGTTCCGTTCATTTTGTTATAAGGAATGCTTTGCATTTCTTCTGCAGCCCTCCAAGAGACATTGTTTCAGTTCAGGTAACTTTGAAGGGGATCCTTTTTCTGACCTCGAAAGAGGGAACTCTAGCCCTTCAGTGGCTCCCCCAGGAACGCTATTAGGAAGAACACAGGGTTTGGAGGGGGCTGAGAGGGAAGCACTGATGTCCTGGAGACTCTCTGGGGAAGGTGGCAAATATTGCCCTAGGGTGATCTAATCACCAGCTCAGGAAAACACAATTCTGCTTTTTAATGAAACTTACATAAATGAGTACATTACAGTAGCCTTTCTTGTAAATTTGAATTACGTACATTTGAAGAGTGAGCTATTAAAATATTCACAAGTCTTTCTTTGAAGTTAAATTTGCAAAAATACCCATCTCCCGCCAAAATCCACAAAACTGGCTTTCTAATAATTGTAAGCTGTGTTTGCACTTCTGCCACACTGAAGTGTGTGGTCCTAGACAATGGGCTATCCTCGGGAGAGGTTTGCTTTGAAAAGTATCTGGGAAGGCATGCCTGGAATATAATGCTGCTGTCTGCTTATTCAGGCACTTCCTTCTGCATCTGCTGCAGGGCACCGTTGTCAAACACACAAACACACAACCCACACAACCCCTGATGTTGCTTCCTACTCTCTAGCCTGGGCTGTTTTGGGGCTCTATGTTCTACTGTTTCTTTCCTTGTTGCCCCCCATTTCCCCTTCGGTAACTTCTTTCCTTCTTTGAAAATTCCTTTGAAGTTTCCAGCTCTCGCTGTAGAGGGGAACATTTTCTACCAGCATCTTCTTTTCTTCCTACTGGAAACTAAGTGACACCTGACAAAGAAGGAGAGGGAGGCCTTCCCCTGTTCCTTCCTCCCTCCCTTGGGTACTGTAGGAGAGGAGCGCTCAGCTCCGGAGGCTTCGAGGCTTCGCCTCTCACAAAGAGGGAGTCCCCCCACGTTTAGTATCAGGTTCCCCAGCGGAGCAGGGAGGGTTGCGAGGCTAGAGGGTGAGGTCCTCCCCTTATTTGACGTCCAGAATCCATCCGCCCTTGTGTTCTTATTCCCTGCAACCCCTTCTCAGAAAACTCTACATCCCCTATTCGAAATCTGTTTCTCAGCAGGAGTGAATATATTCTTTTCCCTAAAGAGTGTAAATACTTTCTATCTCTCAGCCTTCCAGGGACGAGGACACAGACCAACAGAGGAGTGAGCGGCCCTGACCAAGGTCCCACCCACCAGGGCCCAACCCTCACCCCTCCCTCCAGTAACCCTCCCCTCCTTGGGCTGAGCTGTGTTGGCCAGGGAGAATTCAGGCTGAAGAGCCTTGGCCATGGGAACCCCCACCACAGAACAGTGCTCCAGGCTCCTTTTCCTCCCACTCCGTGCACTGACCAAGGGGTCTTCTAGTAGGCTCGCATTCAGAATCAGCTGACAGGCAGCTCAGACTAGCCCCGCCAGGCTGTTCTTCACAGTCATGTAACGTAACGTAATGTAACGTGACGTGACGTAACGTAACGTGTGCGTGCTGTGTCAGTACGCGCATGCGTATGCCTGCGTGGGCGATCACCCGGATAATCTGAAAAGTGTGAGTTGGGGTAAGAACGTCCGTGGTGTGAGGAGCGAGGTTGAGGTGGAAGTTACGCACGCAGAGTTCCCAGCCAGGGTGGGAGGGATAGGTCCCAGGCTGCAGGGGTGCGGGCAGACCTGGGACACCCAGCTGGCCCTCAGTGTCTCCTTCCGGAGGCCTGTTTGTCCGCGAGTGAAGAGCAGCCGCACCTGCTCACTCCGGGGTCCCCTCACCTGGCGCCGGGCCTGGCTCTCAGCAGAGCGTAAGGGACAGTTGTACAGGCGTGATCATGCTGACAGCCTGTTTGGTAGGCGGTTGCCCTTACCAGTTACTGTGTCAAGCGCTTTATCTGATTCTCCGTTAATCCTCCCCATTAGTGAAATGAG
The DNA here is from genome assembly GCA_003697995.1 of Taxidea taxus jeffersonii. Classification (NCBI taxonomy): domain Eukaryota; kingdom Metazoa; phylum Chordata; class Mammalia; order Carnivora; family Mustelidae; genus Taxidea; species Taxidea taxus. The sequence goes on along the minus strand of RCUC01148549.1, from coordinate 57 downwards.
AGAGCCTTGATATCCCTGTTTAGTAGACGAGGAAGGGTTATGCAATACGCGCCCCAG
>RCUC01148548.1:0-49579 GCA_003697995.1 Taxidea taxus jeffersonii | reverse complement strand
CTGAAAAAGCATTTGACAAAGTACAGCATCCTTTCTTGATCAAAGCTCTTCAAAGTGTAGGGATAGAAGGTTTATACCTCAATATCATCAAAGGCATCTATGAAAAACTCACAGCGAATATCATTCTCAATGGAGAAAAACTGAGAGCTTTTCTGCTAAGGTCAGGAACACGGCAGGAATGTCCATTATCACCACTGCTATTCAACATAGTGCTAGGAGTCCTAGCCTCAGCAATCAGACAACAAAAAGAAATTAAAGGCATCCAAACTGGCAAAGAAGTCAAACTATCATTTTTTGCAGATGATATGACACTTTATGTGGAAAACCCAAAGACTCCACTCCAAATCTGCTAGAACATGTACAAGAATTCAGTCAAGTGTCAGGATATAAAATCAATGCACAGAAGTCAGTTGCATTTCTATACAGCAACAACAAGACAGAAGAAAGAGAAATTAAGGAGTCAATCCCACTTACAATTGCACCCCAAACCATAAGATACCTAGGAATAAACCTAAACAAAGAGGCAAAGAATCTTTACTCAGAAAACTATAAAGTACTCATGAAAGAAATTGAGGAAGACACAAAGAAATGGAAAAATGTTCCATGCTCATGGATTGGAAGAACAAATATTGTGAAAATATCTAGGCTACCTAAAGCAATCTACACGTTTAATGCAATCCCTATCAAAATACCATTTTTTTCAAAGAAATGTAACAAATAATCCTAAAATTTATATAGAACCAGAAAAGTCCTCCAATAGTCAGAGGAATGTTGAAAAAGAAAGCCAAAGTTGGTGGCATCACAATTCCAGACTTCAAGCTCTATTACAAAGTTGTCATCATCAAGACAGTATGGTACTGGAACAAAAACAGACACATTGAACAGTGGAAGAGAGAGTCCAGAAATAGACCCTCAACTCTATGGTCAACTAGTCTTTGACAAAGCAGGAAAGAATGTCCAATGGAAAAAAGACAGTCTCTTCAACAAATGGTGTTGGGAAAATTGGATAGCTACATGCAGAAAAATGAAACTGGACCGTTTCCTTATATCACATACAAAATAGACTCCAAATGGATGAAAGACCTCAATGTGAGACAAAAATCCACCAAAATCCTTGAGGAGAACACAGGCAGCAACCTCTTCGACCTCAACTGCAGCAAATTCTTCCAAGAAACATTGCCAAAGGCAAGGGAAACAAGGGCAAAAATGAACTATTGGGACTTCATCAAGATCAAAAACTTTGAACACCAAAGGAAACAGTTAATAAAACCAAAAGACAACTGACAGAATGGGAGAAGATATTTGCAAACAACATGTCAGATAAAGGGCTAGTATCCAAAATCTATAAGAAACTTATCAAACTCAACACCCAAAGAACAAATAATCCAATCAAGAAATGGGCAGAGGACATGAACAGACATTTCTGCAAAGAAGACATCCAGAAGGCCAACAGACACATGAAAAAGTGCTCCACATCACTTAGCGTCAGGGAAATACAAATCAAAACCACAATGAGATAACTACCTCACACCAGTCAGAATGGCTAAAATTAACAAGTCAAGGAATGACAGATGCTGGTGAGGATGCGGAGAAAAGGGAACCCTCCTACACTGTTGGAGTGAATGTAAGCTGGTGCAGCCACTCTGGAGAACAGCATGGAGTTTCCTCAAAAAGTTGAAAATAGAGCTACCCTACGACCTAGCAATTGCACTACTGGGTATTTACCCTAAAGATACAAATGTAGTGACCCAAAAGGGCATGTGCACCCGAATATTTATGTTTATAGCAGCAATTTCCACAATAGCCAAACTGTGGAAAGAACCTAAATGGCCATCAATAGATGAATGGATCAAGACAATGGGATATATATATATATATATATACATATATATATATATATAATGGAATACTATGCAGAAATGAAATCTTGCCATTTGTGACAATGTGGATAGAACTAGAGGGTATTATGCTTAGCAAAATAAGTCAATCAGAGAAAGACAATTATCATATGATCTCCCTGATATGAGGAATTTGAGAGGCAAGGTGGGGGGTTTGGTGGGGAGGGAAGGAAAAAATGAAACAAGATGGGATCAGGAGGGAGACAAACCATAAGAGACTCTTGATCTCACAAAACAAACTGAGGGTTGCTGGGGGAAGGGAGGTAGGGAGAGGGTGGTTGGGTTATGGACATTGGGGAGGGTATGTGCTATGGTGAGTGCTGTGAAGTGTGTAAGTCTGATGATTCAGAGACCTATACCCCTGGGGCTAATAATACATTATATGTTAATAAAAAAGAAAATAAAATAAAGCATTACCTGACTAAATATTAAAATTTTAAAATCCTGTCTGTAACACTTTTTTCTTACAAAAAAAATTACCACCCCTTCCCACTGTCACCAAAAATGTCTTTAGAAAGCTCACTTTTTATTTCATAGCAGAAACATTTCAGTGCACAAATCAAAGAACTGACCTGAATTTTAAATGTTGTAGAGTAAAACTTGAACTAATAGTTGAGCTACTGCTCCACTTACAAGCTAGTAATAATCTTCTTTGTTGAAAAATTGCATTATTACCTTATTTGATAAATTTTAAATGAATTTCTAGAAGCAATAATTAATTACAAGAGAGGGTTGGTATACTTCAAAGCGGAGTTAATTTAAAGGTTCTACCTTTTGTGTAATTACATGTATTCTAATTTCATTTCTCTATGGAAGAAAACACAACAAAAATGGCCCTTAAGCTAGACACTATAATAATAACTAGATAACAGATTTCCAAAATGTAGTTCCTGACCTCCATGGTCTCATAGTCTACTAGGCAAGTTAGAAAAGTAAATCATTAGTTGTGATACAGCATGACTGCTACCATACAGCTCTTCAGAAGATTATTGAGCACATAGAAAGGGTCCTCACAATCTGGGGGTATAAGGAAGACTTCCTGGAGGAAAAAGCACATGAGCTAGACTTTGAAGGATAAGTGTTTGCCAAACAGAAAAGTTAACAAAGTGAGGAGTTGGGGATAATAAGGGATTTTTCTCCTAAGCAACAGGAAAGTATTTGTAAAGTCTCTGTAGATTAAGAAGCATATCTGGAGAATTATAAGTAGGATAAGGAGCTGTCAATCAAAGAAGCATTTTGGAGAGTGGGAGAAAAGAAATTTGGAAACAGAGATAGGCACAAGACCATGATGAACCTTACAATGCCAAGATAGCTCATAGATTATGAACACTTCACCTCCTAGATTATGAGGAATCATTAAAAACTTTTAAACAATGGAGTGATATATTTAAATTAGGTAAAATTCATATTCAAGAGGCTGGTTTGAAGTGGGGGTCAATTTGGATGCAAGGAGAATAGGTGAGAATCTATCAAACAGAGATATGATGAGGCTTCCTTAACATGTGACAGTACCATGGGAATGGAAAGGAGAATAATAATTAAAGACAAATTTCAGACATAGAATCTATAATATTTGTAGGTGTAACTTTAAGAGGAAAAATTGTGGCAGTTTGAAAAATGACCACAATTATTGTCTTCTTTTTATCTAGGTCCCTTTGTAATGTGACTTTAAGGCACCTTCCATCAACTGTGGATCCTTTCTCCACCCTTTGAACCCAGGCTGGCTCCATGGCTTGCTCTCACCTAGATGCAGATGTGACACTGCCACTTTCAATTGTAGACCTCCTTGCTCTGGAGACTGATGTGTTTCACTCTATTCCTTCCTAAAAATCCCACTAAAACAACTCTGAGTGTTCTTTTAAAGGCATGGGGTGGGGGGGGGGAGCAAAAGCATTAGAAATGACAAAAATACTGCCATTAAATTAGTTAACTAGTTTTCTATAAAAATACATAGTTACATGGACATTAAATTGGCATAATTCATTTGCAAAGTCCTTTAGTTCATGAAACTAACACATTAACAACTATTACTTGGGAAAAAATTTTAAATCATTTTAGAAATGCCGTAGCTTGAGCTAAATGAAAAGTCTTGATGTGTAACTAAATCTTCTACAGCTACACCTATTAAACCATTGTCTTAGAGCACAGTGTCCACAAAATAATGACTGTGTTTTGAAATGGTTGCTGATGTTCCTTCAGAAGATTTTTGTCTTCTGGTTTTCTTATGGCCAGTTTTATTGCTAGAGTTCCCATGGTGGGTGATAATTGTGGGCAACATTTTGAGCAAATTAAAAGTTCATTATCAACTTTCTTGAGAAATAGAAATATAACAACTAATTTATTATTAAGCATTCACTCTTATTTTTTAGCTCATTTCTGTTTTAAAGGTTTATTACGAAAGTTTAAAAAATACCACCAGACAAAATAAGTATCTGTTAACTTGCAACATATAATAAATTATAAACCATAAGTCATAGCAAGAATATTCTAATAACTTTCTAAGCACTATATGGCAGAATAATAGTCTCTATTTCCCACACATATTTCATGTTCACCTTACCTATAATTTCTGGTTTCCCACTGACCCCAAACCCCACCAAGTGGCAGTTGGGCAACTTTCTGAATCACACAGTTCACAGCCAAGATCATGGAATCCCTGGGTAGTGCAAGTAAAGCTAGCAAGGGCAACAGTTTCAAGTGTTTCTTGCAGCACCATCTGAAACTGGGAAGAGTTGGCTTCCCCTAACCTCTTGTGTGGGTATACTTGGTTCATCTGCAGGCATCCTCCATGCTGTTTTTGAAAGGAAAGTTGTTGCTACCTTACATCTAGAAAGGGTTGGAAAAGAGAAATGAGTTACTGCTAATTTTCTTTCAGAATTAACCATATGTTAAAGAATTCTGTTCTCTACACAGAAATCTCAAAACTATGTAACCATGGCATAAGTTGGAAGTACACAGTAGAGGTCTACTGAAACCCATCCTAACTTACTTTAATGTAACTTCTAATTATAACACATTATTAGAAAATGAAAAATTCAAGGGGTGCCTTGGTGGCTCAGTCAGTTAAGCATCTGACTTTGGCTCAGGTGGTGGGTTTGAGCCCCATGTTGGGCTCCCTACTCAGTGTCTGCTTCTCTTTCTCTTCCCCTCTCTCAAATAAATAAATAAAATATTTTTTAAAAAGGAAAAAATTCAAGCAATGTTAAATAGAAAAGGCACCAGGACAAAAGACTCAAACCTGTACTGCTCTCAGTAAACTGGGACATTGGGTTTTCCATTTTGAGCCCCCTATTGTCCATCCCCAGCTCTGGAGACATTTGCATAGATCAAGGACTCAGGCTCCAGATGTAGGTAGCAGAACTAGGCAGTAAATGCCATGCAAACACCATGCAAGCCACTGGAAGTAGAATCCCTGGTGATTTTCACACTTAGGCTCTCTGTCCCAGCAGCTATAGTTGCTTTCTCTTTGATGACTAACACTTAGGTAGTAACACTTAGTTACATAGGTTATAAGTAACACTTAGGTTACATAGGTTATAAGCCCTCACCATCAAGGTACTCCATTAATACCTCATTGCATATAAAATGTTTAAGGACCTAATATGTTCAAAGACACATATAAGGCACACTTGTCCCAGAGACAGCTCTGAGTCATGTCTTGTGGGAGTAGTATATATGTACGATGTGGGAAAAGTATGGAAAAAAATTCTTCCTCCTTTATTTCCTTTTTAAATTAATTTTCTTTTTAGATAGATAGCCCCATATTCTCACTCTTCTCATCTCTGGAAGAATAGATTGTTCCCACTGATCTCGGGAAGTTGCTCATCAGAATGAGGTAGAGAAGATGGGACGGAGACCATGTTCACAGTATGCTACTGGATTAATTAATTCTGTGAACCTTATAACAGAAAATTCCGTGCTTCCTGATGCCTATTACCTAGCAAAGATTTCATGAGTCATCTATTTGTTCCTTTTACAATAAATAGAATTGGTTCACAGAGGGTCAGGATGTCATTCCAGAACAATGGATAGGTTCCCGCAGGACCTTTGCACTTTCACACCCACCACGTCCCTATCACTCTTAAAGAAGACTGAATGATGCTCCTAAAAAAAAGAAAACACAGTAGAATTGTTTCCCCTTTTCTTATTCCCATCCCAAGCTACCAGTTGTACTCTTTGGAGTAAGAGGAAGCTTTTATACAAAAAATTTAGAGGCATTAAGAAGGGCATCTATCCCCACTCACGACATATTTGGTGTCAAGGCAATCCATTTTCAGGGATTTAAACCTTTCATTCCACCATTAGAGATAAATGTGAATCCAGGTAAATCCTCCCGGACAAGAGTAGATACAACAGCTTACAATGACAACAGTGTCTTCATAGATAAGATATTCATAGACATGTAAATACTTCTGGGTGTGTCTATAAATCATCTAGTTCATGGCTGTTTTTACAAATGAGGAAACTAAGACTGGATGTAAAAGTGCCCGTCATACACAGTTGTGACCAGGGCATGGACTCACGTCTTCTGGTTGCTCACCCATTGTTCTTAGAAAGAAGATAAAGGGGAACAGGGAAGATATGGGCAGTGGAAGACAGAAAGGGATCCCAGAAAGAGAAAGGGCAAAAAATAAAAAAATCTAAGTCATGTCCCCCCAAAAATCCATTTATGTCTCAGTCAGCTCAGACTAATATAAGATCAGCAGGAGTAATAGGGTCACAGGAGCACATCTTTGCTTCTCATACCCAATCCACAAAGAGTATGTTCCTGGATCTTGCTATTCAAACTGCAGGACTCAGTCCAGACCCGTCACCAAGACCAGCCGCCACGATAGCCTCACTCAGGAGCTTGTTAGATGTACAATCTCAGGACCCACCCCAGACATCCTGACCCAGAGTCTGCATTTTAATGGGATCTCCAGGTGATCCATGTACACATCAAAGTATAAGCAGCACCGGACCAGGACACAGGGAGAGATGAGGTCCACGAGCAGCAACTCAGACTTACCACAGACTCTGCTCCCAGCATCACCCTTTAGCAGGAACCAGGACCAGCCTCTGGCTAACACAGCACTTCATTCTCTGAAGACCCCAATTCTAAGGATTTTTTATATTTCCCCAGAATCCCCAAAGAGGGTAAAGGCAGAGTCTTGATGCATAAAGTGGGGGGAGGCCACCAAAAACTGGACAGTTTGAATAGAAGCTTTTAGGATTTTATAGGTGTGTCTATAACTTAGTTCTATTTTTTATTTGATGTGATGTGTTTGTTTTGTTGCTTTCTTTATTCATATCAAGTTTCTGTATTTACTTCATGAAGCAGGCAAATTAAAACTGTCACAGACTATCCCCTAAATGCCTCATTCCTTCTCTTCCATAGTATATGGAAGTCTATTTTATGTTTTTTTCCCCAATAAGCACCTTTACAAGGTAGTTGCCCTAACTAGATTGTGAACCTCTTAAAGGCAAAATTTTATGTTTTATCTTTGTCATCTTAACAGTTAGTACCCTACATTTAACAAAAAACCAATAATGAATGATTTAATTCAATGAAAATGAATGAATGAATGGATTAAAGCAGAACAAAGTAGAATGAATGAATGAAATAGGAAGCAAAGTTCTCATTCTCCTGGCTTCGGCTCCAATATCCTGCTCTCACATCTCCTATAGGTTCACCTCGTCACATGATTCCTGAGCTTCAGGTCGCTGCATTCCATTACAGAGAGTCAACTAGGCTGTCTAAGTGGTGCTGTGCCCTGGGATGCAGTAAGAATACATGAGCTACAATCTGTAACATGCAACCAATAAATCATATTACTTTGAAATCCTCAGGTGAGAGTCACCATCCAATAGGCTTTAACTGTAAGGACCCAATTTTCTTTCTTACACTCAGTTCTTGATTTACAATATATATGAATGGGAAGAACTATACTATCAAAGGAAAGGGAAAGGAAATAGCATTTTTTTTCTTTTTCCCAGAACACTCACAACCACCAAAAAATTTTTAAAAAGTAGCAAAAAAGTAAACTCTTAAAAATAACCATCTCATAGAAGTACTTTGACAAACTCATGGCAAGAATGCTCTTTTTTTGGTAGCTATTTGCTGGCAGCACATCATGACTCTAAAAGTAATAATAGGGCCGCTGGGTGGCTCAGTGTGTTAAGTAACTGCCTGCAGCTCAGGTCATGATCCTAGAGTCCTGGGATCAAGTCCCACATCAGGCTTCCAGGTCCACAAAGAGTCTGCTTCTCCCTCGGACCTTCTCCCCTTTCATGCTCTCTCTCTCTCTCAAATAAATAAATAAAATCTTTAAAAAATACATAAATAAAAGTAATAATGACACCAATGACAGGGTCACAAAATTCAACTTACATTTATCTAAAATAGGAAAATATAAAATATTTTGCTGTTAACTATCCCACTCATCTTCCTGAGCCTTCATCACTGGGTCGCCAGAAAAGCAAACTAACCTGATGTTCAATACAATAATTTTAACAGTCTTTTCAGGAAATAACCTTGCGAGTTCATGAGTAAGATGGTATGGTGTCCTGGCCACTGCTGCCTATGCAGGACTATTCTAAGACAGAAGGCATTCTCTGAAGTGTTTCACTGGACCAGCAGTGACTTCCATATCTGTATCTCAGTCTCACAGCTTCCCCTACTCATCCTGCTTCCTCCCTTTGGAGGAAGTAAATGAGAGGTCATGACCATTTATTTGTTGACCCATGAATGGACCCAGCAGTCAGAGGCTCTTCACTTTCTCTCCTGCTCTTGGAATGTATACTTTGTTTGCCTCCTGCTCCCACAGTGGGAGCTGTTCCCAGGACATGGCCTTCAGAGAGTTTGGTGTTGTTGAGACCATCCAGACTGACTGTACCTGAGCCTGGTCAAGGCCTCTATATGATCTTTTAAGATTCTGACAGGCAGATGCAGAAACCTACTCATCTCACTGCCCAAGACAAACCCCATATGTAAGTTTCCTTGCTTATTAAATCTGCCACTTACCAATTTGGAGTGGCCAGCCTCCTTCTTCAGTCTCTCCTTGCCCTGCATTTGCTGAGGCCAGTTTTGCATTTTACCCAGGAAGCCCCCAAGAGTGCAAACCAACACTTCTTTTTCTTTCAAAGGTAACACCCGATGAACATATTGTACCCCTACCTCCATCTCAGGGTTTGCTTCTTCGAGCACTCTACTGGCATTCTGGGATAAAGCCACTTGTCCAACCGAAGGCCACTTGTCCTGTTGGTTATCCAGGCTGATATAACTCACAGTCTGATTTCTCCAAGTTTTTCTTGGCAATAATTCAGTCTCATCTCAGCTTCCCCTGGACTGCCATGTCCTTCATGGCCTCAAGCCTGGCAGTCCCATAAGGCAATAGATATATACAGGCATGAAATATTCAAAGTCCCAAGAAATTCTATTTCATAGCATCCATATATAAATTCTTAGGGAAAAAACTCTGATTAGCTTGACTTCAATCACATACTTGTCCCTGAGCCATCACTAAAAACAAGAAGATGGGCTACCATGGTTGATAAAACTCAAGACTCCACATGGCTTTGTGGTTGTAAGTGGGGAGGTACCACAGTTATTAGGCCCAACATATACAGGAAATGGGGAGAGGCAGTCCCCAAAGCAAAGTGCGGTGGTATGACAAGAAGAAAAAGGAAATAGGACAACAAAAAAGTATAGTTTCTCACCACGTATTCCCTGTCCTTAAGAAATTCAATATTTCATCATAGAGTGATACATAAACAGGAAATTACAAGAGTATGTTGTATGTGCCATTGAAGGAGTAGTTACTACAAAGAAGAAAAAAGACTAACTCTGGGAGGATGGTGAAGGCAACATGTACGAGGAGGGAAATAAAGCAATATCAGGGAAGTCTTCACAAAGTTGTATCTCAAAGAGTGAACAGAAACTTGGTAGAAAGACAAGACAGAGGACCATCCAGATGGAGGGAATGGAGTCTGACAGGTCACTGAGATATGAAACATCATGGAACATCCTTCCTCCACTGAAATCCCTACTGGAGCATCTCCATGTGCATAGTGTATGCACATCTCTAGCCCAAATGCACGTCTAGTCCCCATATACTTCCAGTTTACAACAAATAAGAATAAACTATGCATTTAAGAAATCAAGCTTACTTATCTCTTTATAGCTTTTTTTTTTTACTTTAAAGCCACAGCTTTGTCCATAAGATGCAAGTTATTATTTCAGTCAGGTAAAGGAGAGACAACCATTCCATATGAAGAAAGAATGCAGAAGGCATATTAGGTGATGTTAGCAGTTATTAAACTTACTAATATTTTAAATATGTAGAACAAATTATCAGTATATTAATGTATATTTACACGTGTGGACATGTAATATTAACATATGTGGAGTGTATCACATGAGTCTGTTCATTATGTGAACACCTTTTTAATGTACATACATATGTGCATGTATAGAACATACTCACGTACATTGTCACACATATTATATACCAAATATTACATATACCATATTAAAAAGGCCTTTTTCACATAATGGATACACTCAAATGTGAACATTTTAAATTATACTGAATTCTGTTCTTCAGTGGTTCCAATCATAATGCAGTCTGAGTATATCCAAACATACACATTTTTTTAAAATTAAACCTTTAATTTAGCTCTAACTGGATAGGAATAGAAATAAAGAGCACAAAATTAGAAACTCTTCTAATTCATTTTCTGTGGGTGCATCTTTCCATAATTAATGAGTCTTACCAGAATCAAATCTTAAGCTCAATAAATAAAAAGCACAGATGATGCTTACTTCGTCTAAAACTTTGTAAAGGAGGCTAAGCCACCACAGAGGCTCAGGTGGGCACTGCCACCTTCTTATTTTCATTTTTTTAAAGATGCAGGAAGCCTGAAGTTTAAAGCACAAAATTGCTTCCACCAGGCTCATGAATTTTGAAACACCCCCTGCACGGTACTGATTTCACATTGCAGAATGGTTCAATGCTGTAACCCTGACTCTCCTGCTACCATAGCAACCTGTTGGTTCAAAATGAATTGAACTGTGGGATTATCACTTAGGGAGAGAGGGGAGGGGTTTCTGCCTTATTTATTTTATAGTCAGTTCACTGTGCAATGCCTATGAATGGAACAACCAAAAATGAATGATTATATTGTTTCTTTTAAAATCTACGTTGCATTTTCAAAACACTGTGGTTCGTAGATATTCGTGTAACGTTTATAGATGTTAATTTATCATTGCATCATCAGTGGGATGTAGAGAACAAATAAAATAAAAATTAAAGTCTTTATCATCGCATTGAAAATTCATTGTAAAGAAAAGATGGAATTTGGAGCAGCATGTAGAAAGGACAATCATAGGAAACTTGAACTTGATCTCATTAGTTTTCCCTGAACTTTAGGATGAATTGGGATTTTAAGCTTAAAATAAACCTGAAGTGTTGGTTTATGCCACCTACGGACTTCTGAACATTTTAGTTCCCATGAAATGGCCCCAGTTAAATTGGAACCCATGACAGATGGAATCAGAACTTGTTGCTTCATCAGAAAGCACTTTTCCTAAAATAGCTGCAGCAGGAGAAGTAATCCTGTTTGTAAATGGAGGAAAAGTGCTTTCATAACATGGTCAATTTTTGTAGAAATACATTATGTGTATCCTTTATATCCCTCTTTTTACATAATGTCTAACACCAGGTTGCAACATTGCAAATGATTAGTAATTGTTGTTGATTAATTGATTGGGAAGTTCTGCCATATATCTAGAAACTACTTTGTTCTGGGCATTATAAAGCCACTTCACACAGTTTACTGATAAATCCTTGCAATAGCCTTACAAGGTGAACATAATCCCTACCTCGGATCCAAGCAGATTAAGTGCCTGACCAAATGAAGGAGCAGAGCCAGGAGTTGACTCAGTTTTGTTCTGTTTTGTTTATTAGCCCGAAAGCTTCTTCTCCTAGTAAATGTTCCAATGCCTTAGATAGGTCAGAGGACTTTCTAGAACTAAAATCTGAATGGTCTTGGAGCTGTGATATAGGAATTGATGCTCCAGGCAATATGAGAAAACCTAGATTAGTTTGTAGCAGTCCAAATTCACCTTATCATACATGTGTGAAAACTTAATTGCTTGAAACAGCAAGCTCTTGAGTGTCTCTAGGTCTCAGGATTAGGAATATGCCAGCTAAAAAGGGATGCCCATATGGGAATCTAGGGTTGGACTCAAACTCAAATTCAGTTAAATATTAAATTAGATGTTCTTTAAGGCATAAACCATGGCACCATTCTGAGATTTCACACCAAGGTCAAAGAGCCCCTTCAGATGACCATGTGGGATGCACAGTAAGACATTCACTTCCCTCTTCTTTATTAAATGTGAACAGACTCCATAAAGCACAAAACAACAAAGAAGAAGGTACACTTGGTAACATCTGTACACTTATTCACCACATAGCTATTGAGTAGCTCACTTGAGAGACAGAGTTTGGGCAAAGGATATTGAGAGGATATTCAGAGCAGGCTCCTGATTTCAGAGCTTATAATCCAACAGATGAGGCAGACAGGTCAACATGACTAACCATGGCTATGTGGCACAACAAGGGAAATAAACACTGAAGGTAAAAGAAAATCACTATGAGAGCCGAGGAAAAGAAGGAATCAGTGCACTCTTAATGGGGACCACAGCATGTCCCCTAAACCTTGAAGAATGACTACAGTGTTGGAAGAGTCCATCAGACTGAGGAAGCAAAAGCATTGAGATATCAATATGTCTTGAAGCAACAGAAAGAACCAAGGTGGTTATTACATCATTATGTCTTAAGCGCAGACTGTAGCCCTTCCTTCACCCAACCCTTCCACCCAGTGATGACCAGAAGTCACATAAATGATAATGATTTAATGAAAGGACTTCAAGGGGGGGAAAAAGAGTCTGACAATAGAACAAGCCTCAAGGTATCAACAATACATTTCTTATTTGAAAATGTCCTGAGAACAGTAAACAGAGTGGCCATGGGCATATGTAAATGATATGGAAATTAACTATAAATACACATGCGGGCTTGGCCCTCCAGAAAAACTTGCTGAAGATTGCTATAATAAGCCCTCTAAAAGGTATACACTGTCTGAACACTTGCAGACAAATTGTCATCTTTGTTCCAAATCAAAAGACTTCAACTCTCCAGGAAAACTCCACTGGCATTTCAGTTCCTGGTTCTTTTCAACCTTCAGAAGTTTCCTGATCAAAACCCATGGGGCTTCTTAGCCTTCCAACTGTCAGGAATAATAGTCACAGCATAAATAGCTTTAGCTGTAGTAGCAATGTATTTGCACTGGCATAGCTTATATCAGCATGTGACTAATCTCCATAGCATTTCTAATAACAGTAATCTTCGTCTTCTATGGGGTAAAATAACTATAATTCTTACCTATATTGATAAAAATACCAAAATAGCTATAATTTTGTAGTGCTAGAAAACAGTGCCATCTTAAAGGATTGCCTAATCATGGCATAGGCCCTTCTGATAATGCTTCAGTTGGAGAACTCTCTGGTCCCACTTGTCACAAGCTGACAACTTCTACCTATCTCTTCCTGCTAAGTCACAGAGGTAACTGAACATCAGTGCTCCTGTTATGTTCCCTTTAGGCAAAGATGAAAGACTTGGAAAGGAAGGATACTGAAATCTGGATCATGAATTTTATTTCATTAATCTCATTATGTAAAAACTTTAAGTGGGTCCTCTATCTGTACTGATGTAATAAAATTACTGTTTCTTTATTCTTTCAACAAGGATTTAGCTTGTTTTATTGTTCAAGAGTTTTGCCTCTCATTCCCAACTCATTAATTTCATTGATAACTAATTTCTATGCCTTTTTGGGGAGCTAGAGGTGCAACCATGGGTAAAGCAAACAACAGCTACCTCCGGAAAGATCACATTCTAGTGGTGGAGGAGTGGGCAGTAAATAAGATAACACTGTAAACTAAGAATGCTAAATGTAAGGAGCCTCTGGGTGGCTCAGTCAGTTAAGGGTCCAGCTCTCATTCTCAAGTCTTGAACTCAGGGTGGTGCGTTCAAGTCCCAGCTTGGGCTCCATGCTGGGTGTGGAGCCTACTTAAAAAAAAAAAGAACGTTCAGTGTAGTGTGTGGTAAAGAGAAAGGGTCAAGCAAGGAATGGAGACAGGAAAAGTATGTAGGAGTTGAAATTTGAGGAGCAGTAGCATTGAGAAGTCAATATTTGTGCCAAAAACTTGAAATAGGTGAGGGAGAAAAACATGCAGATATTTTGGGAAATAGCACTTCTGAAAGAGGAAACAGCAAATGCAAAAGTATTGAGGTGGGAGTATGCTTGGCGTATTCAAGGAACTGAGAAGGCCAGTGCCCAGAGAAAGGAGATCCTAATGAAGAGAGTACTAGGAAATGAGTTCAAAGCCAGACCAGGTAGGAACTGATAGATCCTAGCAGTAACTTTGGCTCTCACTCCTGGGTATCATCAGGATACCCAGATCCTGATCTGGATTATAATTGAGTCACATTGGTTGCTGTGTTCAGATTTCACTGAAAGGAGAATGGAAGCAGGGAAAACAAATAGGAAGATATTCCAATAACCCAGGTGAGAGATGATCATAATTTATAGCATGTTGGTGATAATGGAGGTGGTAGGAAGTTGGATTGTAGATCTATTTTGAAGTCAAAGCAATAGGATTGGATGCCAGTTCATGAATGAGCTATAAGATAAAGAGAAGAGTTAGGGACAAAAACATAGGTTTTGGTATGAAGAAGTCAGATGGAAAAGTTTGTGAGAGGAGATGGAAGTTTGTCAAGGGGAGGGAAACCAGGGGTTCTTCTATGGTCAAGTTACATGTGAGACATCTATTGGATATCCAATGGGGATGTCATCTAGTCAGTTAAAGTAAAGAGTGTGGAGTTCAGGAAAACATTATGGGCTGGACATACAGATTCACCTAAGGAATGAGAGCAGAAAGGAAAGAGAAGAGTTCCAAGGTCTGAGTGCCAGCTTCCAATGTTCAGAGGTTGAAGACTAAAGGATAAGAGAAAGAGTAGCCAGTGAAGTAAAGGGAGAGCCAGGCATGTGCAGTGGCCTGAATACAAGAAAATAACGATGACAAATGCTGCTAGAACAAGTTAGATAAGGACTTGGACTTGATCATTGTACCTAGCAATATAGAAGTCATTGCTGATCTCACCAGGAGCTGTTTCTGTGGAGAAGTAGAAATAAAAACCTGACTGAAGGGGATTTGAGATGTGAGAAAAGAATTTGGTTAAAAAAAACTCTTTAAAGAGTTTTGTTTTGTTTTGTGTCCCCAGGGAAGAATAAGCATGAAGCATTGGTGTAAGGGCAGGCAGAGTCAGAAGTTCTTGCTTGCGTCTTAGGTGTTTCATTGGTTTTGCAGGTGAAAGAAATTGCAAACTATTTGTATGTTGACAAAAATCATCCAGTAGAGAGAACAAAGCTGATGCACAAAAAAGGGGAGAATTTCTGAATCAAGTTTCTCAAGTAAGCAAGAGAGCAGAATTGAGTGCACAGGTGGAAGGTTTGATAAAGATGGAGGTACAGTTACCCACAAGAGCAGGAAAGCAGGGAATGAATCACCACAGAGGCAGGGAGGTAAGCAAAAATGAAGATGGAACGGGGCCTGGGGGGTTCAGCTGGTTAAGTGTCTGCCTTTGGCTCAGGTCATAATCCCAGGGACCTGGGATTGAGCCCTGCATCTGGCTCCTTGCTCAGAGGGAGCCTGCTTCTCCCTAACCCTCCGCCTGCCAATCCCCTTGCTTGTTCTCTCTCTTTCTCTGTCAAATAAATGAATAAAATATTTTTTTAAATGGAGATGGGACACTGTAGACCTTCTCTTCAGATGGCTTCATTTTTCTCAGTGAAGCAGGAAGCAAAGTAATCATGCGCATATAGATTGTGGAGGCAGGGTTGAATATTTGTGGATAGAGGGAAGGTATGAAATTACTGTCTAAGGGAAAGAGCCTGAGTAGACAAGGGTATGTTAGAGTTCCAGCACAGCATTCTGGACCACTTGAGATCAGTAGGCATGAATTTAAAGTGATATCAGTGTGGCTGTGTGTCTTTAACCTGCTATGTTCAGTTGTAGGAGAAAAGGTCAGAGTGGGTAGAGAATTGGACTTAACCAGAAATTCCTAGATTAACAAAGAAAGTACAATGAAACATAAGAGAGTTAAGGTTTTCAAGGAGTATAATGATGAAACCATGAAATTTAAGACTGGCAAGGTGGGTGGTGAAGAATAAAGAGGATGGGAGAGAGTAGAAAGATGGTAGAATCCATGGATAACATCTCTTTTGTGGGTATGGTCATTACTGAAACTCAGGTCCTAGAGTAAGTGCACTGGAAATATAGAAGGTAGTTGTTAGAGTAAAATGTTTGGGATTTAGATTTAGATTAAGTCACAGTTATTGCTAAGAAGAAGACCTGCAAGTAAATAGCTGATGGAGGATGGTGACTGGAAAGGATTAGAAAGATCATCTTCAGGGATATTGAAAAGAACAAGTATTATGAAGGAGCAGTGTTAAAAGTAGTGAAGGGAGCAGGAGCTACTATCTTTAACAAGCAAGTCACCTGGAGCAGGGAATGAATACAACAACCAGGGATAATGGGTGGGTACTGAATGACATATGACATTCAAAGTACCAAATCAATAGGTTGTATATCTTAAATTTACGCAAGGCTATTTGTCAAATATATTTCATTTTTTTAATAAAAAAATGAAAAATTTTTCATTTTTTAAAAAAGCCATTATTTGGCTGTTCCGGATGTCCAACATTTTAGCTTGAACTTTACTTGGATTTTATGACCCTTTACTCATGTTTTTAATATATCTTATTTGAATTGGTTTTACTTCCATGTGCATCTAAGATGATTTTCACAAATAAGAAAGTTGTGTATTAACATGGACACACACACACACACACACACACAGAAAAGTTGAAAAAATAATGTCCCATAAGTAGCAAAAAGGAGTAAGGAAGAATTTCAAGGGCAACAGCAACCTCAGAGGAGAGAGGAAAGTTTCCTTTAGAACAAGAAAGTAAAGAGAATATTCAGAGAAAAGGTTGAGGATGCATGAGATTTTGCTGATGATTGACCTTAAATATCAAAGGACATAATAAAAAAATGTCACATAATATGGAAAAGAGTAGGAACTGAGGTCAGAAAAGGTGATAAACAAGGTTTATTGGGGTTTGAGTGTGGGAAATGAGGAATAACTTGGAAGTTTTGTCATAAAAGGTGCAATCAAATTAGTCCTAATTGTTCCTGAAGCACGTAGTGTAGAACAGCTGTGAGTGCTAAGGGGACAGAAGGTTGGTAAGTGGGGGACCTTGGCAAGAGCATAGAGATTGCTAGGCTTCTATCTGACTTTCAATGGAGGCATGGACTCCTACAAGGGGTGCAGTCTTAGTGCCCAGGCAATTTTTTCTTCTCGTAGTGGTAGTCTGCAGAGGACATCTGTTTGGAGAGCTCAAGCTACTCCCTGACTTCTGCTGAAGGAGGCTTCTGGGCAGACAAAGAGGCTGTGTTGCTCCAATCCCAATTAATTGTTCATTTACATTCTTAAATGGTACTTAGAGCTTTCTGTCTTACACTAGCGAGCAAAGTACTAAAGCACTTATGAAAAAAATCATTGGATCAGAAATAAATCTGATGACTCAGTAGCTGGGGATATGGTGGTATTATAGAAAAGGTAGAGATGCTTGCTGACTGATGTTGGAGAGAAGTCAGGCAAAGAATATACATCCCAAATTAAAGTAGCTCCCCAATGGCCAATCCTGATGCCTACGACGTCATCCTTAAAGAATCATGGAGTTTCAAGTCTGCGACTTTAAGAAAAAAGTACCATATTGTAGCAGAATGAATGCAAGGTTTGACATCCCACTGATTTGTGTGTAAATTCCAGCTTGGAGACACAGCTGTATCATGTCCAGTAACATGTGCTCAATTCCTAACCTCTGGGTAGAATGTCCAAACATCAGTGAAGGCATTTCTGTTGGGTGGAGTCATGTGCCACATTCTCATTCCTGCTTGGGGTTGGCTTGGAAATAATCACAGGGTTGGCTTAGGATACTAGGTGTGACTTCTTGCATGAAACAGGAAGTTAAAAAGAATATATAAAGGGCAGAAGATATATGTGGACATCTGCCAAGCATGGCATACAGTATGTACCTAGACCTTAAACCACCCAAATATCCTAGATCTCCCCATAATCTTCAATTCATAGTACTGTCTAGTGAGGTAGTCTCTATTTTGAAAGTATTTGAGTAAAGTATTTAGTATTAATTGATTAGGTATTAATTAGAAACACTGTAGAGGTAATTTATCCCTAATATCTCTTCCACTTACTAGATTCTAAACTTCCACAAAGTTGTGTGATAATTTAGAGGGGTGCCTGGGTGGCTCAGTGGGTTGAGCCTCTGCCTTTGGCTCAGGTCATGATCTCGGGGTCCTGGGATCGAGCCCCGCATCAGGCTCTCTGCTGAGTGGGGAGCCTGCTTCCCCCTCTCTCTCTGCCTACTTGTGATCTCTGTCTGTCAAATAAATAAAATAAAAATCTTAAAAAAATAAATTAAAAATTGTGTGACAATTTAGAAAAGAGTCTAGGCAAAATTATAAAGTAGAAAAACCTACATTCTGTGTTTTCCCCAATGTATGTAGGCCCTCGTTTTGCCTTCTGACCCTTCAAGGATCGCCTCCCCTCCTTACCCCTGGCATGCACACGCACACGCACATTCACTCACACACATGCACACACACACACACACACACACATACATACATGCATACAGGTGTGTCACTTGGAAGTAACACAGAGACCTCATGAGTCTCTCACCAACGCACTTCCAAAGTCCCAACTCAGCTGACAGGCACTTCCCATAGAGACAATGTAGTGAAGTGATGAAGAACTCAGGCTTTGGTAACTCATAATACCAAGTGACTTTGGGGAAGTTACTTAACCTTTCTGAGTCTTGCTTCTCTTCATGTAAAACAGTGATAATAAGAGACCCTTGACAGTGTTACAGTACAGACTAAATGAGGTAAAGTGTTTAGTACAGTGCCTGGTACGTAATAGGCATCCAGTAAATAGTAATTATTTATTTCCTTGTTTCTTTTATGACTATTACTGTTGTGTTGCTATGTAAATATTCTTGTGGCTGCTGCCTTTGTGGTTGTTGTTGATTCCCTGTTGCTATGTTAGGATGCTGATATCATTCCCCAACATGATATACATTGTAACAATCACAAACTGAGTAGCCCTCAGGATTCTCTCAAGGACTAAGACAAAAGAGAAGGCAATTGGTGTTTTCCACTGTGTGCCTGTGCTCATTCACTTACCTGACAGTTTGAGGGTCCTTTAGCCCCTCTCAAATCATACAAAAGAGGCATCAGACTTGTCTTCTGAGGACCAGGGTGATCTGGAAATAGGTAGGTCACCTCCAAGTCTGTAGTTATCTCTGATTGCCCTGAATGAAGCTTTGTTTTTTCCCCCAAAGCTGGTTATGGGTATGGAAGACTTAAATGTATTTATTTATTTATAAATCAAGGGTGCAAGATATAACTATGACAATAGAGGTGTTATTCCATAAATCATATATGAGAAAAACCATAGGCAAGTGTTAAGCAGTGGGCTGTTAGAGAACAATGCATTCTATAAGCACATAGCATAATAATATGTTTACAAGTATTTCTTACCTGGATTGGCTGTGGAAGATAAAGATCTTCTCTTTGGGCTCCATAGTCATTGTCTCTGGTTTCCAGAATGAATAGTCCACAGTTGTCGAGAAATAACATTTATTAATCAACAATTAAACACAGAATAGAAAAGGCCTTATGAATAAAACTATATATTTATAATGCTTTATTTTTTTTGCTCCAGAACTTCACAAAACACTACAGACAGTAACAAAATAATTCAATAAATATTAAAAACTTTCAAGAGAATTGTAGGACACTCTTTATCAGTGTGAGCATCTGATAATTTAATGCCACAGCCATTAAATACACTATAAACACTATCACAGATATCTTTCTTGAATAAGGGATATGATTAATATTTTTATCCAGAAGTCATAACATTGACACATATCCATACACAAGAGAACAGCTCAGAGTAAGTGAAGCAGATACCCCAGTGAAATGGAATCATCTGCCTGTACATCATTTAAAGATATTACAGTGTTAACAAGATAGAAGTCAACACACTAAAGAGAAATGTTGGGGTTTTCTTGGGGTTGGAGGAATAAAGTAGGGCAATTAATGAAAACTCTTACATATTTTCCATTGCTCTCTTAGCAATATGCTCCCTTCCCTTTTCTGCTTTTTCTTGGTTGAGGTATTCCAACACTTTCATTAACAGATCTTCATCCAAGTACTGTCTGTTTGGGGAATCATCATTCTTTGGGGGCCCCACAGGGAGCCTTTTGCTTACCGAGGCCAGTTTATCAGTTTCCTGAGAGCTGCCTTGATTCAAATGCTCTTTGATGGCCTGCTCGATTTGGTCCTCATCCTGTAGATTATCTTCAGATGAGACTTGACTTGGAACTCGCTTCACTTGGTTTGAATTCATGATCTCAGGGTATTTCACTAGCATCTTAGCCAAGTACTCTCCTAATTCTTGATCCTTGTCATTCAGGTTTTCATATGCCATTTGCCTGTTCTCCACATCTGGCATCCATGCACCTTTGGGAAGCTGGTTTGCTCTAGATCTTCCAGGACCATAGGGGAGTCTTGGCAGAACTTTCTCTCGGTTATACTGACCAGGAAAATATGGAGGCTTTTGGTTTGCTGCATTCTCCATCCCTAAAAGATTTAAAATGTCCTCAATAGTAAGCCCATCTGGTAGGGTCTCTGTCACAGCTCGACCGGGTGTTTTGGAGTAGCTATTCTTGGAGAGCATTTTATTTTGGAACAGGTCTGGACGGTCTACATCGACCTCTGAGATGTCATCTAGGTCAACGGGAAGTTCAACCTCCTGCTCTGGTTCCACAGATCCATTTGGCTTATCTCCAGTTTTCAGCATGTCAATTAAGTCTTCAGGGGGTATCTGTAAATTCCTTGAGATTTCAATCAGCTGATAAATAGACTGAGAATCGAGTGGTTTCTCAAAAAGCCTGGTTGCTCTTTCCCCGTTCTGTCCATTCTGTGACCTCCCACTACCTGCAGCATTCACTAACCTTTTCAGATATACAATTACTTTGGAAACATCATCTGAGAGTTGGTCTTTACTCTCCTTCCGGACATCTTCATCTTGGAGGCCCAGCTGCCCTGAACGCTTCACCTCATCATTGATTTGTTCGTTTTTTTCTGCATTTTCTTTGCTGTCTCTTACCTCTTCCTGGGTTTGACTCTCCACCTTTTCTTCTACTGGGTTCCAATCTTCTCCCCCAACCACATCTTCATAGGCAATGTTATTGGCCTTGTAGATGTCATCTTCATCATCTGTGTAAAGTTTTTGTTCCTCATCAACTCTCTCACGCTTCTGGTTGTTTGGCCCCGTCAGTTTCCCCAGCTCTTGGAATACAGACTCTAGTGTGGCAAGACTTTGAGGAGTATATTGTTCCTCTACTATTTCATTTGTGCGTTTAAAGGGGTTATCCCTGGAATTCTCTTCATACATAGGAGGGAATCGCATGTGCTTGAGTTTCCTCTCTTGCCACTGCTGAGTCTCATAATCATCAGGCATGTCCATTGGAAAGTTCTTTTCTGAATTCAAGGCATAGGGCTTTTCTTTTGGTGTAGACTGAGGCTCATTCTCAGCCTGTCTCAAAGCTTCAAGTATTATCCTCATCCACTCATCTTCACTCAGGGAATCCCTTGTACTTTCTGGCAAATGACTTTCATCACCATTTTCTTTTTTCTGAAGGGGAACAGAGACACTTTGGTAGGGATTGTAGTCTGGGCTGTTTTCTTCTTTGTGAGCTTGTTGTCGGAGTTTTTCTATGTATTCTAAAGCTCTGATCATTTCAGGACTGGGAAACTTTTGGACGTTTTCCAATCTGAGATCTGGTTCCTTCTGAAGCAGCTGGTTTCGCTGAAATGAAGCTGCTTCATCCCCAGAGATGAGGAAAATTAAAGGGATGAGAGACAGGGCTGCTCCAAGCCAGTGAGTCTTAGCTTCTGCCATGTTTGAAAGATGTCCTTAAAACATAGAAAATATGAGTTAATAGAAATGAAAAACTAGAAGACACTATAGCAAAAGAAGTAACTGACCATTGAGGGAAAACATATAGCAGACATTATTTCACATTAAACTTAGGATGACTCTTTTTAAAACCATACATATTTCCTATATAACCCCCACAAACTAACTACAGGGATCTATCACAACTGTTATTCAACTGCATCAAGTGTGCATGGCATTCACTTTGTTAAAATAATAACAAAAGCACTGATAATCAGGTTTCTCAAATTTTATTTTTTAATTTACAAAACATGTAGTTAGTTTTTTAGTATGCATTTGCTGTTTAATAAAAAATTTCTAAGCTGATTTTTAGTTCTCTTGTATGGCATTCTTATTAAAATCATTGGCCAAAAAAAATTAGTTGGCTTAATTTAAAATGTGCATACACACACACACACACACACACACACACACACACAATGATTTCCTTATGGTTGTATGAAAAATCATGTGGTTTAGTTCCTGAATTGTCCATCTAATTTTGTTGTAGAAACACCACAGCAGTGATATTATATACGATGAAGTAATACAGCATCTTAATGTCAATCATACTGAATCATACTTGTGGATAATCCTATATACATACATTCTTCAGAAATAACTTATTCTCACTCTGACACCAAACCCAACTTACAGTTTCAAAATTTCTGTATCTTAATAACCTCCAGAACATTCTCTGGTCCCAGCTAGTAGGCTAACCTAGTAAGTTTCTGTGTAAATATACTGAAAAAGTAAACTTTTAAAGTATCTGTGTTCCATATTTCTTCTAATTATTTTATTTGTGACTGTATTGCACAATACAATCATAGTTATATTTTTCATCAGCCTTCAAGAATGCGTAGTAAATAATAACAGATGCTACAGAGAGAACATAAGTTTTCTTAACCAGTCTATTTCTGAACTTGTGAGTGTTCAGATGCAGCTTGACTTATGTCTGTGTCTATTTTGGTGTGGACCTGTGAAATCTTAAATGACTCATACTGTTAGAAAATCTTAAAATAACCACTATGTAACTTCCAATTTAGATAAACACAGACGATATGTTGAATTCTTCCTACTTAAAAGTCTTCATTCATTTTTTCCTCCAATGCTTTATAATCTCACATATGAATTAGCAAAGGGATTATTTTTTACATGTTTTACATTCAGCTTGCTAACATTGAAAGACTATTTTAATATTTGCAATTTTTTGCAAATAAATATGAGGAAAGCTCACAAGTTTGTTCATGATATCTTAATTGCATCATGATTTTGTGACATATAAGCTTAGTTTTGTGGATATGGTATTCTGTTAGCTTAGATATCAATTGTAGAAAATACCATTTTTCATCATTTGGTATTTAAGTAATGTTTTCAGTTTTTAGACCCTAACAGTGGTTGCAGTTAAAGAAATTTCTTTAGCATAAATGCATATAATCATTAAAATGATTCCCATTAATTAGACTTAATTTACTGAAAGTAAAAGATCTTTAAAGGCATGTCAGAGAAAACTGAAATATTTACTAAGAATTAAAGTTTACTATAAGAAATTTTATTCATAGATTCTTAGATTTAAATAAAAGTACATTATAATTTCTCCTTTATGTTTTTCAGGATGAATTTATCTTTGATTATCTATTTTCAACATTGGCATTTGAAATAGTATTTTAAGAACCTTAGTGAACTTATTTTCTTCGAAACCATTATCTTAGGGTATTCTTAACATATGAGTTACGTGCTTGTCCTTAAAATCATTACCTTATAAAAAATCATTATCTTGTAGATTGGCTTTCCTATGGAATTGGGGCAGAATATTTAATGCAGGTATTTAAACCACAGCCTAATATATGCTATCCTCTGGTTATGTATAAGGTTTCAGTTTGGATGACATAGTTACTGCCTTTGAATAAGACTGAAGGGATTTCTTTCCCCGGTAGCAGTTATTCTATATACTGAAGAAGGTTTCAATAGCTCTAATATCCTACGAACTACTGCTTCATAAGCTAAAATGTCTATTCTATTGAAATTAAAACTGGAACCCTGACAAATACAGGGGGATATATCTAATTTGAGCAATTCCACTTAAGATACAGAAAAAAGAAACATGTCCCATTTGTTCAGCAAAATATTCTACAACCTCTTTCAACCAAAGCATAATAATAATAGCTTACACAGTTATGAAGGTTTTCCTCATGGTAATTCAAAATTATCAACTCTCTGTAATTCACAGTCATATCCAACCTATAACCCAAGATAATATCGCACCCTGAATAAAAGAAAAAAACTGTTCTCAAGATAATTCTAATCTTTCTTTCCTGGGGCTAAAACTAGGAAGTGGCAATGTAAGCCCTTTCAGAGCATATCAATTCAGAAAATAATTTTATATAGTATATTAATTTTGAGCTCTTGTAAATGTCAGAGGAAAAAAGAAGAACTAGTTCCAAAATTGGTTGTCTCTATGACTAATGTGTTTAACAGCCTTCAAATGATTGGAAACCTACTGCTAATAATATTAAACCTATAAATTATACCTCTGGCTTTGTATCTAGTTTTTAAGAGAAGAAACAATACATTAAGGAAAGAAACAAAATATCAGGCTTAGTTAACTTTACATTAAAATGGGTATTGACACTAAAATCCTTAACTTTTTCCACACTTCTCACATATGGTTATCCAAATAGCATGATGGTTATAAATATCCAACAGCAAGTGGTATAAAATCATAGATTCAATTCTGTATGTACAAAAATAGTGTCCTTACATTGGTTGAAGAGCAGCAGGTTGCTATTCAGTTATTCTATAGATATAAGATTGTCAAACAGTCTTTTTCTTCTTAGCTAGGAATTAAGGAAAAAACACGCAATTTAGAACTTTCCAGTAAATTGAATGGAAAAGCAGTCTTACCTCCTTTTTATATGTCAGAGGAGGTCCACAGCATGTTCCTCCCAGTCGGCCCGGTGAGCTGCTTGGGGCCGTTTCAGCACCCGGACAGCTCCTCGGCTTATAGGGAGCCGCCGCGCCTGACTCCGCACTGCCACACTGACGTCACCCGGCTCAGCCACAAACCCGAGCACAAGCGAGTTTTTTCAAAGAACCGGAGAGAAAATAATCACTTTATATATTCAAGGGGGGAAAAAAATGCTGCATGCTTACGCCACCTGTCTTTTCGTGGCAAAAATTGCAGGTTTTTTTCCATCAAAATTTTTGAGGCTTGAAATAAAATGCTCTGCACAATTTCCCTTAGAAATAAAGAAATCTGTCAGACAGACACGGCTAATTGAAATATAATCTCATCTATGTTCTAATATCTTGTGGTAAGTGTTTCTTGTTGCTGTTGTTTTTGTCGTTATAAAAAAAGTTTTACATACTAGGACTTTTTTCCTACATTGCCCACAAAGAAATTACATTACCATTCCCTGGCATACTCCAAGAGGAATGGAAGGCACATTATTAATATGAAAAGTCATATTTCATATCATGAACAGAAGCAGCAGTGCTTTCAAACTCACATTTATTTGAATAGAAAAGAAATGTTTCTCTTTTTTGTATGATAATAAACTTTAAGGCTCTAATGAGTTGGAATTTTGCTCTAGAGCTTCAATATAGTTTTGAAGCAGCTATTTTCAGGTCTACTAGTTGATAATTCTATATGAATCTGTTGGTATCTTTTACAATATCTGTCTCAAAAAGGGAGGCTTAAAGGTTGAATGTTAATGAAAATACTCCCATTAAATAAAAAAGGGATTTTTTTTTTTACTGATAGAGAAAAATGCAACACATACATAACGGGAATTCAACTGTATTAAGAAGAAGTAGCTATAAATATTTTTCTTTTCCTATGGAATCAGATGAATTGAATACCTTTCAGAAATGTGACAAATCCAGGGAATAATATAGTAGTTAATGCCCAACCTCTTAGATTTGTAATTCATGACCAGTGTCCTGCTTTGCTAGATAACATGATTATTTATTTTAACAATTCATATAAGTCTAAATTTTTAACTATTTTATTAAAGATGTGTTTCCTAAAACCTGTGTGTTTTGAAATATACTTCAAGTATGAAAAGAATCTTATTGGATAAGAGATCCCTTTGTATCTCGGTTAAATGAATGATCAGCTATTGACTTGTCTATTCAATAAATTGCAATGCCTACTAATCACCAGATACAAAGATGAATTATATATGTATGTTAGCTTATATATGACATCATATATATACATATGTATATATGAAAGCTTTTTATGACATCATATATGTATGACTATTTTTATGGCTCTTTATATATACTTTTGAGGATCCTTTAGTCTAATGGGGATGGCAAACAGATTATTTTTATATAAATTGGAAAACACTAAGAAAAAGGTTAGCCAGAAGTGTTTGGGAAGCACTGTGGAAAGCCATTGTGTTCCATCTACAAATTCAAGTGAAAATTTCAAGGGGAAAAAAGCCTCATGAGAAAAGAAGACTTTCCTAAGATATCTCATTATCAGATTTTATTAAAATGATTTCTAACTATGTTTGGTTTACTCTTGAAATCCTCAAGAAAATAGGAATAGTTTAAAATATTAGGGAAAAAACAATCTTGGGGAAAATGACCCTTGACTTTTCCTTTCTCCCTTCCTTCCTTCCTTCCTTCCTTCCTTCCTTCCTTCCTTCCTTCCTTCCTTCCTTCCTTCCCTGCTCTCCTATTGAAAATATTTGACTTTTCTAAATGACCAGACCACCATCATCTATGGATTGACATGGAGCTCATACAGTCTGAGACTGAGATCCTATGGCCAATTCATCCAATATTTTCATGTGCCATAATGAGTTTTTAGAGAAAGGTCAAGTGCTAGGTTAGAGAAAAGGTTGAAATCTCCCATGCCTTTCTCAACCACTATTTCAATGATGTCAGCTCTTTTGCTGATATTTTTGTTAGCTTTCTATACATAATAACATTTTCTTTAATCTTGATAAATATTTAAGTCACTCTGAGTTTGACCTAATTTGTTTTCTAGTAGTTCTGTGTGGCCAGTTGAACTAACCAGGACCAACACTACCCCAAGAAAATTCTGCAAGTTTAATCTTGAAGGATTGAATTGGTTCAACATAGGTCTCAATAGCTCTCAAGGAAGTCACTTTTAACAAGGCTAGCTCAGCAATTGAACTTTTTGGACAAGGACCAGAGGCTATAGTTCTTCTAAAGCCCCAAAGTCAATCTCTTTCCTAAAGTTAATCATCTAAAATCCACATAGAACCTCATTCAAAAATTCCAGTTAAGATGTCAGGAGACACCTGCTGGGATGGACTGGCTCCATCAGCTACAGGTGTGGGTAGAGTAATGAGCCATATGTAGGTAACTGAATTCCTGCCTACTGTATGATACTATGATACGTACATATCATTTATTGAGTTCCATTATGTTCCAAGCACTGTGGTTAGAACTTTTACAACCTAATTTAATCCTCCTATAACTACAACAGATAAGGCTTTTTCTCCATTTTGCAGAGGACAAAACTGAAATTCAGAAACACATAAGTCAGCCCCTGTTTCCTCACTCATAACTGGTAGAGGTATGATTGAACCTAGTTCTTTCCAAAGGTATTTCCATAATAAAGACTATGATTTAGACATTCTGCTGGATTGTAGGAATAGAGAAGTGAGTATGGCATGGATTGAACCATTAAAGATCCAAGTCTAAGAATGTAGTCACTTTGACAAAAATCCTCAGGGGTTGTCCCAAGTGCTTTTCTTGGTCATTGTCCAGATGGTGTAGGCTCAGACTGCTATCTGGGACAACAAAAATGGAAAACAACAGTTGACATTAGATCACTTTATTGATGCTCTGTGGCATATTATAATGTCTTCCAAACAAGAGAGTAATTACTGAAATTTGGAAAATTCTACTCACCAACAGCCTGAGTTCTATAGATTTATCAATGAGTTATATTTAATATAGCTCCAGAAATCATCAATATTTTTGCCAGTAGTTATTTGTTCTAAAGGAAACTATTTTCTGAAATAGAAATCTATCTGAAGAAGTTAAAATTTAATATATAGAGATAAAGCAGTGTTTTTGTTGATGTGAAATCTTTTAGAGCATGTATAACATATTATAGATAACCTATAAATCTTTTTATTACTAAGCCTGAGATAAAATAATTTTAAATATTCTTTACAAAATTTTAATTTTCTGTTAGATCCAAATTACCAACTATCATTGCTTCTGAGAAACAAAGCTCTATATCTTGAACATTTTCAAAATAATTATGTACTGTGTATGATAATGGTTTTTACTAAATTAGCTTGAATCCTCACCATGTGCTGTTAAGATCAAGCCAATCATTCACAATTCAAATCTAAGTAATTAGAATGGGCTAATTTGTTTTTATGATCAGATTTTCTTAAATCTTAGTCATTTCATTCTCTGCTATTCAATTTCATATTTCATTTAGAGCAGACTTTGATTTTTTTTTTCATTTGTACGAGCAATCTTAGTAATCCCTCAATTTGAAATGTGTCTCTCTTCCACTCCATTACATTTCCCATTTTGTTTCAATATATGAAAGCAATTAAGATTCAGAAGCTAATGTGTTTTTTTTTCCTCTTTCTCTCATCTCCTTCTTCCCTGTCTCCTAACTCCTTCATCCTTCTCTCCCTTGGGAGATAAGACCCATGGAGGAGTCTAATCTGCAGCTTGTATGTATGACCTGAGGTCCTCCAGCATTTGCCAGGGGCACAGGGTGATCTGCAATGTCTTCCCCGGGCTCCTAAAGGCCTGGGCTACTTCTCATTGCTCTTTCCTCACATGTCTGCCTCCCTTCTCTTCTGTTTACTTTTCCTTCCTTATATTCCTTGTTTACTCTTTGCCTCCCTGATGCACTGCTTCCAATTTTTATTTAAACATCTTTCTTTTAGCTGTGGTATACTTTCTTTATTAATAAACATTCCTGTCATAAGATGACTTTTTTTTAACTCCCTATCAAAGAAGAATGAAATGTTTTACTACTTCCCTTGCAAAGGCAGAGCCTACCAAACTGCTTTCAGAGAACATATAAATCAGGAACTGGGTACATTTACTACTGTAACTACCTAGTTTCTCAGACAAAGTCCACTAATTCTAAGAAGCAGGAACTCTGTTTTCTACAACTATACCCTCACGCCTACCCCATTGCCTTGCCATAATGGCTGACCAAAACGATTCTGCATAAAATTGAGTTAACATGTCCTCATTTCTACTGTCAAAGCTCCATCTTGGCATAGTTTTGTCCTCTCAGTGTCCTTAGCCAAATAAACTGCCTTTATATGTGAGTTTCGGGCACTGCTAGCAAATTATGTATAGATTTTTTTTAAAGATTTTATTTATTTATTTGACAGAGATCAAAAGTAGGCAGAGAGGCAGGCGGGGGCAGCGGGGCAGAGGGGAAGCAGGCTCTGTGCTGAGCAGAGAGCCTGATGCGGGGCTTGATCCCAGGACACCAGGATCATGACCTGAGCTGAAAGCAGAAGCTTTAACCCACTGAGGCATCCAAGTGCCCTGTATAGATTTTTTTTTTTTTTAAGAAAAATTTTCTTTCACTCTATTTTTCTACTCTTTCCCTTATTTTGTAAAACATTTTTTCCAGTATTTGAGTTAAAATTTGAGACTGTACATAAGAAAAATAAACAATTTATAACTCTAGTATTTGTTTTTTCTTTGGGGGGAAGGTTGTTGTTGTTGTTTTTCCTCATTTTCCTCTCACCCTCCCTCTCCTCCTCTTCTTCTCTTTCTTCATCTTATCAAAGTACTGTATTGCTTGTGACCCTAGATAGACTAGGTAACATTCAAGGTGCCTTTTAATCCTGGGACACTATGCCTTTTTTCTTTGCGAAATGGGATTTGGCTGTGAAATTATTTTTACATTTGCCTACTAGGCATTAAAATATGATCTTTCTCATAAAGTCTCAATGAGAGCCACTTAAATAAATTTAGGCTTTCTTTTCCCTTGCCTTTGGATTCTAGAACCATCTGGTACTTGGAAGAAAAGAAAGTACCATTCCCTTAATCTAATACCATGCATGTTTAAGCATCTGCCCCTCAATGGATTTTGGGGAAAGAAGTTTGTGCACTAGAAGTTAATTACTTTGTTTAAAACAACACTGAATATCTCAATCTTTCAGATTCTCCTGGCATAATTGTTTTGTGAATCAACATTTTGAGTATATGCATACAAACATTTTAACAAGGATATTTTCTGTTTGGAAATCACTCAACTATGCATTTCTATACCTCCTTTTAACCAGAAGCTCAAGGAGATGTAAGAAAGTCTTCAAGGTCAAAGCTTAGCATCTTCATGGTCAAATTTAGCGTTTTGTGTTCAGGGCTCCCACTGATTCACTAGATGACTTTCACAGTTCACTTAGCCTTTGTTGGGATTTTAGAGTGCTATTTTGGTAAAATGAGTGTATCACTTCTGAAGTAGGGCATTCACATGTGTAATATGAAGTCAGGAGCTGAAAAAAAGTCTCCCCGACCTAAAATCTCCTCCCCCAAAGAAAGCCAGTGAGGTTATATTCTACAGCTCAGGCTTTTTTTTTTTTTTTTAACTTTTGGTATAGAGTCTGGGAATTAGCACGTAAACCATCTACTACTTTGACACCGTAGGAAAGAGGACATGCTACAGGTAGGGTGATTTAAAGCATCTGTTAAAGCAGTGATTCTCAGTGTGATTTCAGATCAGCAAATCAGCATCACCTGGGAAACAGCAGTGCAAATTCTCAGACCCCACTCAGATCTACTGAATCAGAAACTTTGGGGATGGATCCTAGTGACAGAAGTCCTACAATCCCTCTAGGTGATTCTAATGCATGTTATGCTTTGATTGACAGAGAATTACAGCATAAGAAAACAAGCGTGGCCAAGGGGGCGGGGGAGGCAGGGAAGTTGGTTAAACACCTAACTCTTGGTTTTGGCTTAGATTATGATCTCAAGGTCATGAGATTGAACCCCACACTGGGCTCCATGCTCAGCAGGGAGTCTGCTTGAGATTCTTTCTCCCTCTCCCTCTGCCCCTCCTGCTTGTGTGCACGCTCTCTCTCTCTAAAATAAATACATAAATCTTTAAAAAGGAAGAAAGGAAGTCTGGGAAAGGAGCTATAGGGCAAACCCTGAGAATCTTCAAAGGCCAGAATAAAGATTGTAAAATAGAGGTAAGAACCCTGACAATGGGGAGTGTGGGAGCAAAAAATGAAGTAAAAAATAATAAAGAGAGACATGGCTAATAAATTTACAGTTTTGTTTTAATGAGCCCATCTTAAAGGTTCCTTAATAACTCTAAAGTACTTAGAGTCCCACAAGCAAACATTAACAAAATGAAATACATCTGTACCAGTGGTCTTTTGTGAGTATTTGGAGAAGTTGTTTCAGCAGCTTTAAACATGGAGAAGTGAAATAGCCCCAGTATAGTTGCCCAAGGGGCTTAGAACTGGAACCAGTAACTCCAGGGCCATTTCATACATCACATCTGGTATAAAGAAGAACACTAAAAAATTGATTAGTTAAACCTAGTCATAACAATACTATAGTAAATTTGATTCTCTATCTCTATCAAAAGATATGGTTATTTCCATGTCTTTCTTAGATGGCATAATGAAACTAATTTTTCCTTTTCTCACATCTTTAAATTTTCCTCATATCAGAAACATTCATTAAACATAAAACCAAATTCAAATGTAAATATCTTTGACCTTTTTTACATTTTTTCTAGAGATTTGCTTGCTAGTCCATTATTTATTCCCATTATGGAAATGCTACTGACATTTGTAAAGAACATCTCTTTCTCAACCTAAAAAGATTTCATTTTAAATTGATTCTTGAATAAATACAGATTTTATCTGAGTACAAGCTAGTTCATAGGTTATTATTATTGGAAAGTTATATAAAATATCATCTACTCTACCCTAGTCTATTGCTTTCATCTGCTCCATCACATCTCTAACAAACAGCCTTCCAGTCTATACTTACATACCTCCAATGACAAGCAACTCATTGTGTACTAATGCCACTTGTTATCCCATCTTTGGACAACTTTATTCTTTTATTTATTTATTTATTTATTTATTTATTTATTTGACAGAGAGAGAGATCACAAGAAGGCAGAGAGGGAGAGAGGGAAAGAGGAGGAAGCAGACCCCCCACTGAGCAGAGAGCACGATGTGGGGCTCGATCCCAGGACCCTGAGATCATGACCTGAGCTGAAGGCAGAGGCTTAACCCACTGAGCCACCCAGGTGCCCCTGGACAACTTTATTCTTAAATTTGGGTTTTTTTTTCCTTTGTAGCGACCTGAAGTATGACCTCTTGTAGGCTTCACTATGGATCCCAGTTCAGAACTGGGCTCTGTGGAGCTGGTCTCAATCCTCTTCCTATGAATGGAATCATGCCTCCTCCCCGACTCTTTTCCTGCAATAGCTCTACTGAATTTTCTTCATGAGTCATTGTTCTGGTCCCCATCCCCAAAGCACATTTTTGTCTTAATTCAAAATTCCAAATGGCATCTAACTCAGAGCAGACATCCTTAATCTCAGTCCCTCTGCCTAGAAAATCTCCCCAACCCTATATTGCCTGCTTTCCCCTTTGAACCTCTTACTTCCAAGGAACTTCAGTTACCATTTCCTTTGGATAACCTTCTCCGAATTCCCTGACATAGCACATTCTCTCCAGAGTACTCTTTCATGGACCACATAGCTCTCCTGATTAGTATGTATTGCAGTTGTAATATAACATTTATTTGTGAGATTCTTAGATTATTCTCTTCCCAGTTGACTATAATCTCTTGGACATAAGGTTAGGGATCTTGCTTTGTTTCTTTCCTCTATCCCCAAAAGCCATCCATACCAACCTTAAAAAATAATCACACCTACAAATAAGCATATCAAGATCCAAGTTGACCCCATTCCACCCCAATCACTTATCTCCTTCTCAATGTCCTCACATGATCAATTATAATCCCTGACCCTCAGTTCCAACCATGGAATTATCTCAGCTCATTCTTCACTCCTTATCCACCCCTCCTACCCTAACCATTGTTAATTATTCAGGTTGTTTCTTTCTTATTTGTCCATTTTCATAGCCTCTTCACACCCCCTTATGTTTGGTCTTTCTCAGAATCTCTTTCCTCTCCAGTTTTTAATCACTTATCTTTCTCATATGTCTTTTTCTGCCAAAAGTTAGCAACTTAAGGGAAATAATTTCTTCTTTTTTTCTGAGCCACCACTCAGAAAACACTGTTGCCTGAATGACTGGACTGCTCAGTTAAAAAAAAAAAAATCATGGGGCGCCTGGGTGGCTCAGTGGTTTAAAGCCTCTGCATTCGGCTCGGGTCATGATCCCAGGGTCCTGGGATTGAGCCCCTCATCGGGCTCTCTGCTCAGCAGGGAGCCTGCTTCCTCCTCTCTCTCTGCCTGCTTCTCTGCCTACTTGTGATCTCTGTCTGTCAAATAAATAAATAAAATATTTTAAAAGAATCACAGTCAATTTATATTAATTGTCTACTAAATACAAACCATGGGGCTTGATCCTTAGAAATACAGAAGCAAGTTATCTTTCAACATCTTTCCATCATGAGGCTCTTCAGCTGAACTGGAACAAACTTGATTAACTTTCTGTACATAGCTCAAGATCTTTCACTGATTTTTTTTTTTTTTCCTTAATGCTCTCCCATACCTTCCAGTCCCAACTTCTTGGATTCTTTTAGCTTTAATTATATAAACCACTTTACCAGCAGCTGTACTTACTCTCCTCAGGTCCCTCTGCAGCCATATCATTCTCCTTCCCCAGAAAATAGTCTACCTCTCTTCTTCATCATTGTGATTCTTTAAAAACAAAATTTAGTTGATTCACCTCCTCAGGGAGGCCTTCCTTGATCGATCCCTAGCCCCTACATGCAGTTACTCCACTTATTAGGGCATTGGATTTTTAACCTGAGGTCCACTGAATCCCATGAAATTGAATGCAAATGTTTATGTATATATTACAGCATGCTTTTTACCAGATAGCTCCAGAGCTATAAACAGATGCTCAACTGAGTATGTAATCTTAAAATTTTGTTGTAGCTCTTAGTACTGTTCACTAAGTATTTCTCTCTTTTTTTTTTTAATTTATTCATTTGACAGACAGAGATCACAAGCAGGCAGAGAGGCAGGCAGAGAGAGAGAAAGGGAAGCAGGCTCCCCGCGGAGCAGAGAGCCCGATGTGGGGCTTGATCCCAGGACCCTGAGATCATGACCTGAGCTGAAAGCAGAGGCTTTAACCCACTGAGCCACCCAGATGCCCCCACTAAGTATTTCTAATTCTCCCTTCTTCTGGGCATATAAAATAATTACATTTATTGGATTCATGATTGGGTTCTAGCCTATGAACTTAGGTGCACATATCAGAGCTCACTTTCCTTTACCAGTGGCAGGCAGGGTTTGAGATAATGGCTGCCCACATAGCCTGGTCCCTGAGTGACTGACTGCAATATGGAGTGTTGCTTTCCAGACCTTTCAGTTGCATGCAGTGTGAGCAAGAAATAAGGTTGTTTTAAGTAATTGATTTGGGGAGATTTTTTGTTACTGCCTAGAACCTCTCCCAAACTGATTGATACAACTATTGAGATAAATTGGTTTAAAATAGGGATGCCTGGGTGGCTCAGTTGGTTGAGCAGCTGCCTTCGGCTCAGGTCATGATCCCAGCGTCCTGGGATCGAGTCCCACATCGGGCTTCTTGCTCAGCAGGGAGCCTGCTTCTCCCTCTGCCTCTGCCTGCCTCTCTGTCTGCCTGTGCTTGTACTTGCTCACTCTCTCTCTGACAAATAAATAAATAAAATCTTTAAAAAAAAAACTGGTTTAAAATATTACTATAACTTGAATTACAGTCATTGGTGAGACAAGTTGGCAATGAGGATTTGTCCTGCTTTCCCCAAGGGGCTCCCATTATCAAAAGAGTAAATCACTGGGTGGCTCAGTGGGTTAAAGCCTCTGCCTTCTGCTTAGGTCATGGTCCCGGGGTCCTGGGATCAAGCCCCGCATCGGGCTCTCTGCTCCGTTGGGAGCCTGCTTCCTCCTCTCTCTCTGCCTGCCTCAGCCTACTTGTGATCTCTGTCTGTCAAATAAATAAATAAAATCTTAAAAAAAAAAAGTTAAAAAAATAAAAATAAAGATGTTTTAGTTCCTCAGTAAAACTTGCCTCAGAGCAAATTCAATAGGCAACAGTTATGTCTGGAGGAAGGTGGGCTTCTGGGCTCCCACCAGACTGTGTGACCTCAGCAAAATTTACTCAACCTTTCTGAGCCCCTGTTTCTTAATTTGCCAAATGACGGTATGTTACCAGGGATAAGGGCGTAAGAGAGCTGCTGCCAGAATCCAATTATATAAGAGTTGTAGAAATGCTCTGGAAAGTTTGAGGCACTCTGCAGATATACTGACTGTTTATAATTCACCTCCCAGTCCCTGAGAATTCACTGAAACCGGACTAGCCATATCTGAATTTTGAAACTGTAACCAAGCTAAAAGATAATTTCCTTTATTCCAATGTGATTACAATGGATTTCAGGATGCCCCTGCAAGGCAAGTCATTTGCAGCCTCCTCACTACTGGAAAAAGGAAGAAAGGAGACAAGTGTTTACGTAACTGCTGGGAGCAAGCTCGCCTCTCCAGCCTCCAGCCGGCGGGGGTGGAGTTTCTTCTGGGAAGCTGCTTCTGCCACAGGCTGTCTTGACTTCAGCCCCGGCGTGGCGTCAGACGGATGAATTGAAAGTCAAAACACACGCGGCTACAGGGAATAAGACGTGAGTCACGGTCCGCTGGGGCCCAGAGGCTAGGGCGGATCGGGCGCAGATCTGAATGGAAGCGAACACCTCATTCCGGGCGCGAGCCGCCGGCGCCCCAGCCGGAGGCCAGGTTCACGGTTTAATCATCGGTCCCCCCGCGCAGCTCTGCACCGAGGCGCACGGCGGAAGCAATTTGCACATTATGGATTCACGGAGGCGCAGCCATTCATTACATTCATCACCTGGCTCTGTCCTAATGAGACTCGGGAACAAGGCTGAAATGTCACGACGCTTGGGTGTCCAGAGCACGATGCTGAAGATGCCCTCAAGGCAGCAGCAGTGGGTCAGAGGAGCCAAGGGGCCTCTAAAGCTAACCCCGAAATCGCTGCCAGCCCAAAGGCTCCCAGCCATCCTAGTTGCTGAGCCAATTCGAGTGTTCTTAGTGAAAGAGACTGTTCAGAGTCCCTTTGGGGCATTTTTGTTCCCCAACCTCAACTCTGAAATCTCTAAATTCCCTGTGTCTCTCTCCCTAGTACCCATCAGCTCAAGTAGGGGTTGGGGTCTTTTAACAATAGCAGTCAAAAGCCCCGGGAGATAAAATCCTGTTTTTCTCCAGCAACAGTGAATTCCTTCCTTCTGAACTGTGCTTCATTACTCTTCATCTTCGCCCAAAGTCAAGAATCCTCCATCTATTAAAGGAAAAAGATGCAGTTAATAGGCACGTTCTGGCGCCAGACTGCCCCGGTTTGAACCATTCCTCTGCCACTCAGGAGCTGTGGAGGCCTGATCAGATTATTCTGTCTGTTTTTGCTTTCTCCCCCTATAGAATAGAAACGGTCACAGTGGGTATGGGTTCTGTGCAAACTCAATCAGAACATCAAAACATTCAATATATTGTGCTATTATTATTGGCAAGCATTTATGGGATATTTTCTTTGTGCCAACCACTGCATTAGGCAACAATGTTACAACATGAATAAGACTCATAAGAGGGCTGCCCACATAGTCTAGTGGGAGAAAATGATTTTTGAGGAAAGCATCCGTACAAACCTAAATGCAATGGGCTGTCAGCAACGTGTACTCAAGGAGCAGTGGAGGAGATCTTGATTAATTCTGCAGAGGAGGGATGCAGATGCTTTCAGGTAGCAGGGAAACTTGGAAATTGCCTGAGATGGATGAAAGCTGCCAAGAGAAGAATAGAAGAATTGTTTCATCTTCGCCCCCCACCCCACCCCGAGGCAGCTGAGATTTTACACAGCACTTTCTTCAGTTGTCCAAAACACAGGCTGATCCTGCACCCTTCATGTGATTCACAAAATATGTGGCTGTTCTAGACCCTCAGGGTCCAGAGCCTCTTTCCCCCAATTGTGCTTTTCCAGAATACATTGCACGTTCCAGAGGTTAGCTATGTCTCCCAAACCCAAAGATACTAAGCCTAGTAAAGCAATCGGTCTCTTTTTAAAACAAGAAAGAGACTTGGTATTCTGTTCTTTGGGTCTTGATATAGGATCTCGTAGCTTTTAGCTACAATAGGACAACGAGACAACCACTTTTCAGAATTCTTAGATGAGAAAAGTTAAATCAGGACCTATTAACCATCCACCAACAAAGATGACTCAGATGGGATGAGTTTTCAAGTCACAAATGACTTCCACTCTAAATTCATAGAAAAAGGACAAGTTTTGTTTTGTTTTGTTTACAAATTCAGTCAAATCCAATTCAATTCAGTAAATATTAATGGAGTTTTTACTATCTGCCCAGTGTTAGGGACACTACTATAGCTCTAACACAGGAAGCAGAAAACTACACATACACACTCAAAGTCAAACTAAAAATGAAGCACGTGGCACAATTATAATAGCTAATGTTAACTAAGTTTACTATGTGTCATGCTCTTGACAATTACTATCTATCTTTACAATTAGTTTATAAGGCAGGGAATGTTACATGTTGAACATTTGAAATTGTCCTTTTTGTATTGAAAATGGTTGACGATAGACAATTTTCTGTGATTCATACTAATATTAGCACCATTTTATTGACAAGGAAACTGAGCCTCAGAGTGTCATAAACACAAATGACCTAAGCTCAGACCACCTGGGTATGATTTCTGACTCTACTTCTTAGTAATATTTCCTACCTTTACAAGGATTAAATGGAAAGCTATAATAAATGTAAAGTTCCTGGTACATTGTGAGTTTTATTTTCTATAGCAACTTAGCTACTCCTTAAGGGAGAAAGAGAAAACAAATAGATTGACCCCATTTCCCCCGCAATCAGGTGATTGGGGTTGAGGATGTGGCCTCCACGGGCTGCATACGAGAGCTTGCTCTGCTTGTCCCAATTCCCAAATCTGGAAATATGGCACATTGAAGGTACCAGTTGCACACAAGACTAGAACAAACAACAACAACAACAACA
Source organism: Taxidea taxus jeffersonii (assembly GCA_003697995.1). Lineage (NCBI taxonomy): Eukaryota > Metazoa > Chordata > Mammalia > Carnivora > Mustelidae > Taxidea > Taxidea taxus. Next base: position 11,289 of record RCUC01148548.1, on the reverse strand, counting down.
AAAATTATCCTAAATCAATCATGAATGCCAAGGAACTGGACAAGAGAGAGAGTCTAAGTAAGTAGTTAAAGACTCTGATCGGTAGAACCTGGAGCAATCACTGAGTTCAAGGTTAGGAAACTTGGGAGGGAGGACTTTTGTTTGGTTTCTGGAGACTTGGGATGAGACTGTTAGTTTTGATTAAAGTGAATACTGAGAAGCTGACAGAAACTACTGGGATGGAACATGAAAAGAACATAGAAAGTAAAAGGGATAAAATGTTAAGAGCATCCTGTTGGTTGTGTCATTGATGGCCATTTCCCAGAGGCCATGGTAATGGAAAGATTTCCAAAGACTCCCCAAAAATCTTCTTCCACTATTCTCTTCTCCCTGCTGCACCAGGGCTAGTGGGGCACCTGGTGATCACGCTGGACAGTTATAGGAACTCTCAACTCCCTATTTGTATTGAGATGACAATTTTCACCTACATAATCCCACTATCTTATCCTACTTGAAAGTGTGATCACTTAAGTGAAGTAAACTTAAACTTGAGAATTTGATGATCATCTTTTAAACAAGTAGAATCCCCATTAGAGAAATTAAAGCTAACTGGGGATTGCTAGAACCCAGTTTTGTATAATTGGGTCTTACAGAGGCTACATGGTGCATTTCTCCCACATGATTTCCATTAATCTTTGCTAGAAGCAATTCCGTCCTACAAGAGCCACTATCACTCAGGGGATTTTAACTAGAGGTGCAAAATCCAGCAAGATGGATATGGGCTTTGCTACATTCAGATTTACATCATTTTGTGCATGTTTATTTATCATTTCTCATGTAATTACTCATCACCATCAACTCAAACTAAGGTCAGAGTTTTTTTTTTTTTTTTTTTTTACTTTAAAAAGGAAGTAGCTCTTCTCTGGGGATCATACATCTTCTTTGGCCCCACACAGGGCTGTCTCTCCACAGCTGCATCACAAACTTCAACCTTTGCCCCGTGAGTCCCAACCGTATTGGAACTTACCTTACTTGAAGTCCTGCCCTCTGGTAGAACCAATCTGTAGTAATGACAGAAAGTGCCATGTGTGTAACCGTCCACTCACGCATTCATTCTGTCATTTGCTCATGCACCAATGTTTACTGAACTGATTGAATTATTCAAGATGGAAGGAGCTGTGTTCCATGCCCTCTTAGAGCTCACAGGATGGTGGCTGGGAAAGGGTGGTTGCAAGGAGATGGAGTGAAAGAGGTACATGTATAAATCACTGTCAGATAAAAGAGAATAAAATACATTCTCCAGAGAGGCACAAGAATAGGGCCAAGAGGGAATAAGAGTAATTAATTCTCCCAGAAGCTTAAGAAATCCTTCATGGGTATGGTGGCATTCGAACGGGTTCTTGAAGATTTCAGGTAGAAAAAAAGGTTACATAAGAACATGCTCTGCTGAGTGAATGACATGAGCAGGGTGCGGAGTGGGGAGAAAATAGATCTGCTGGAGAAAACAGAATTTGATTCTCCCCAACAACAGTTAACGTTTATTAAATGTTTGCCTTGTTCCAAGCACAGGGTTAAGTGTTTTAAATAAATTATAACACTCATCCTTGTAAGAATTTTATGAGATAGGTACTCTTAATATTCCCTCTTTATGAAAGAAACTGAAAGCGCATATTTTTTTAAAAGATTTTATTTATTTATTTATTTGACAGACAGAGATTACCCGTAGACAGAGAGGCAGGCAGAGAGGAGGAAGCAGGCCCCGTGCAGAGCAGAGAGCCCGATGCGGGGCTCGATCCCAGGATCCTGGGATCATGACCTGAGCCGAAGGCAGAGGCTTTAACCCACTGAGCCACCCAGGCGCCCCAAAGCGCATATTTTTTAAAGATTTTATTTATTTATTTGACAGAGAGAGAAATCACAAGTAGGCAGAGAAGCAAGCAGGGGGTGGGGGGAAGGGGGCAGGCTCCCCACTGAGCAGAGATCCCGATGTGGGACTTGATCCTAGGATCCCAGGACCCTGAGATGATGACCTGAGCGGAAGCCAGAGACTTAACCCGCTGAGCCACCCAGACGCCCCTGAAGGCGCATATTTTTGCCAAGCCCAGGTATTTACTAAGAGCCCCTGAGACATTCCCAGGCGAGGGTAACCTGCTAACCACGCCCCTACAGTCTCTGCCTCCCAACCACGCCCCCACACTGCCAGCCTCCTAGCCACGCCCTCACAGCTCTTGCTACCCAACCACGCCCCCATACTGCCAGCCTTCTAACCACGCCCCCACATTGCCCTCTGGATAGTGTAGAGCAAGGTTGGGGGCTTGATAGAGGGGGCTTTGAAATGCCAGGTTAAGGAGTTTGGGCTTTATTACCGTCACACTTTCTAAGTAGAGAAAGGAAATAAATGACAACACAAGGAAAACTACTAGGGCAGCTGTGTGGAGAATTAATTTGCATTTTAATGAGAGCATTAACCGCCTGGAGCTAGAGCCTTTAATGAAGAGCTTCCAGATGATGTCGAGGCTGGGGGCAGCCATCAGTTTAAAGAGACCCTTCACACATCCTGAGAAGGTAGTGCTACGGATAGGAATCCACCCCCATCTCCTGCAAACGAAGTCATTTACATCAATCTTCTCATTTTACAGACAAGGAAAGAGAGAAACTGAGTTGTTTTGCCCAAGGCCCGGCAGCTAGAACGTGGCTGCATTGAGATCCAAACGTGGGTCGTTGGTCTCCAAGTCCTGAGTTCCTTCCACCGCGTGAGTCAGGGTTAAACTTCCCAATATTTAAACTAGCAGCCGCTCACCAGCAGCCCACCGAGGACTGCACTCCCAACCTCTCCTGAATTCGTCCAGCCCAGGGAGCAGGGCTAGCCCCCAGCAGTGGCTCCCCAGGCTAATTACTCAATTACTGGTACTCAGTAACCCCTTACCACCCCCAGGCTACTTTAGAGTGCATCCCTCCCCTGCCCCACTGCTTCCCACTCTCACCCCTTTGGTTTGGTTTGGTTTGGTTTTTCTTCCAAGTTTGGACCAAAGCGAGTAATCTAAAAGTACCTAGGAAAGAGTCAAATGAAACAAGTCAGGTTGGGATAGCAAAGGAGTCAGATGCAGAAGATCAGTTCCTGCTGTATTTTTAAAAATATTTTATTTATCTATTTGACAGAGAGAAAGAGATCACAAGTAGGCAGAGAGGCAGGCAGAGAGAGAGGGGGAAGCAGGCTCCCTGCTGAGCAGAGAGCCCAATGTGGGGCTCGATCCCAGGACCCTGAGACCATGACCTGAGCCAAAGGCAGAGGCTTTAACCCACTGAGCCACCCAGGCACCCCTGTAATTTTTTTTTAATTGAAGCATAAATTACACACAATGTTATATTGATTTGCCTGTACAACATACAGATTAGACAAATCTATAGGCTACGATATTCTAACCACAACTCTGTTACCACGCAATGCTATTACAAGACCACTGCCTATTTTCCCTAAGCTGTGCCTTTCATCCTTGTGACTTATTCATTCCATAAGTTCCTTCTGTATTTTAAACACAGGACTCTAAGAACAAGAAATTAATCTCAAGATCACTGTGGAAATAATTCTCCCACAAATTCATAATTGGACACATAGAGCTATTTGACTTATACCTAATTGCTCCAAATTAGGTTTTGCATACTCGCATTAAAGCCTTGCTGACTTGTTATTCCTGCATTTTTAATGGGAAGAAGCCAGCCTGATTTCAGGTCTATGCCCCTCTGCATACCAATCTCTCATTCATTAGGAGGAGAGTCTGCTTCCTGGCAAAAGAGCAACTTTTCATCAAATCCTTCAAATTTTTGCAGAATTTAGCTAAAGTATACCCCACTAGAATCCCCTTCCTTCACAGGAATGGCAGCTATATGGGCAAGAGAGGAAGGTAAGAGCTAGAGAGTGGGCACTGAGGGACTGGTCCAGGTTATGCATCAAAGCAACTGGGAGAGGGGGGAGCAAACACAAGCATGCCTGGGCAGCTGGCTGTCTGAGGAAGTTCCATCTGCTGGGGAAGGTAGGGGAGTAGCGATACCCCACCGATGGTGATCCTAGTAGCTGGAGAGAGAGCAACAGGATCCACTTACCCAGAGGAAGGTTCTGCTCATGCCCAGGTCAGGTATGAGAAACCAACCAAGTATGTGGGGTGTGGGATCTTGACCACTCCCTACTTAAAGTCTTTCAATGGTTAACCATTTCTCTCAAATTGATATCCCAATCCCTAACACTATGCATCAGTTCCTATAGAACTCTACTTGCCTCCCAAGTCCTACCTCCTTTCAGTCTAGTCTTACCTGTCTGTTCCTGTCCCCCTTAGGGCTTTCTACCACACCAGGACCTTTGCACGTGCCATTTCCTAAATGTGAAATGCAGCTCCTACCCCCTCCTAGCTAACTTCTGTTCAGTCTGTAGCCTTCACTTAACTCATCATTTCCTCACAGAAGCTTCTCCTGACCCAGGTTAAACAGTTCCTTTTTTACAAACTCTTGAAGAAGTTAATTGCTTACTGCATTGACTATATTTTCTTATTTTCTGTATTCTTGATGCTCTGGCTTTTGAGGCCTTGATCTTGAAGTAACTGGTTCTTGCAAGGCAGATATTTTCCTACAGATGGTAAAGGACTCCCCTTGCAAGATGACTTTCATATAGAAATCAACCAACTCAGGGGCGCCTGAGTGGCTCAGTGGGTTAAAGCCTCTGCCTTTCGCTCAGGTCATGATCCCAGGGTCCTGGGATCAAGCCCCTCATTGGGCTCTCTGCTCGGCAGGGAGCCTGCTTCCCTTCCTCTCTCTCTACCTGCCTCTCTGCCTACTTGTGATCTCTGTCAAATAAATAAATAAAATCTTAAAAAAAAAAAAAAAAGAAAAGAAATCAACCAACCCAGAGCCTAGGCCATACTATCTCTTTCATCAAACTTTCACACACCAAATTCCCCCTGCACTAAATCACCCCAGGGCCATGTGCTAGACAATTAGGGACCTACCATCCAGCCTGTTGCAATTATTCAAACTGCTCAATCCTAAACTTACTCAGAACACCTGCCCTGCTTGCCCCCTCCTTCCCACCAAAACCCCAATAAAGGCCCTAGACCATGCTCTGTTCTCTCTGTTCTTTCCCACTCTCTGCCTCCTGACTGACCCTGATTCTTCTCCATGTTGCCCTGCATGGTGTGTGGTATTTCCTGTCCTTATAAACTTCTTATACTTTTGAAAAAAAATTTTTTTTCTTTTGCTATTTTTGTAACTATATAAGATGGTGGGTGTTAGCTAAACTTACTGCGGTGGTAACTTCATGATATATATATATTTTAATCAGGTATGGTAAAATTTGACATATATATATGTCAAATATATATATATGTCAAATTTTACCATACCTGATTAAAAGAAATCCACAACCTACTTTAAAACAATGTCACAGGACTTTCTTCAGTCATTTCTATGAATGTCTTATGCGTCGCCCCACTAGACTGTGAGCTCTCTGAAAGAAGGTTCCTTATCTGTTTGTGTTTACCTTTTATCCCTGTACCTAGCTCTTGAGAGATGCTCTAAAAAAGAACAAATATTCCCAGTCCCATGAGGACTAGCAGAATTACACAGAAGAATAAGGCAGAAACACATCATAACAACCAGGTTGACACACCAACCATGGAAACAGATGGGACACGCAGTTCCAGGTGGGAACCCTGAGCTCCCCTAACAGAGAGGATGCCGGGTAAGTGGCAGCAGGACTAGCTCCAGAGCCCATAATCTGGAGATGGGCTCAATTCCAGTTAGGTCTGGGGTGCTAGTATGTATGCCAAAGACATCAATAACTTACTGAGTGGATCTGGGGACTTGGAGAGAAGTGGTCAGACTGATCAGTGAATCAGCATTTTGGTTTACTCTGCCTTGAGTGAGCCTCCATAGGCCACCTGCTTTACCTAGGTTCTTAACCACCTAGACAACACAGGAATGGTAAAATTACACACAAATGAGGGGGCAGGAAATGGGGGCTCCCCCTTGCCAAGGAGAAAGCTGTAAGTGATCAGGAACTATGTGTGTGTGGGTGTGTGTGGGTGTGTGTTTGTTTTTATTTATCTATTTAATTTTTATTGTGATATTATTAACATATAACATTGTATAAGTTTAAAGTGTATAATGTGTTGATTTGATATATCTGTATATTACAATATGATTGCCATCACAGCCTTAACTCACACCTCTATGGAGCCACATAATTATTATTTCTTTTTTGTGGCAAGAATCTTTAAGATCTAGTCTCTTAGCAACTTTGAAGTTTATAATACAGCCTTGTTGACAATAATAGGAGCTTACTTTTCATATTTGTCTGAAAGAAGGCATCTGTGTTCTCAGCACGCCCTGAGGACATCGTAGAGTGTTTCTGGAAATATGTCCATTGATACCCAAGGGCATTTAGGAACACAATCTGAGTGACAGTTGACAGAGCTGTAACTGTAAAATAACAGCACCGATAGCCGACTCCCGGGGCTTAATCACAGGATGCAAAAGTGTCACTGTTGTTTCTCACTTTCCCTCTAAAATGCGTCACAGAGTCTCAACATGCAGCCTGTGCATTGTGTTGGAAGCCCCTGCTCTGCTCTCTGACACAGCATGTCCAATTAGAAGCCCAGCATCTAGCACCTCTGACCCCATCTGTGGGAGGCAGGCTCCCGAGCTCTGGATTCTATTTCCAGCCTCGGAGATGATGAGCCCAGGGATCTGACGCATCCAAACACCTCGCCTATTGTTTCGTAATTGACAGCCTGAGAACATCACATCAAATGATCCTCCCTCCAAACCCAATTAAGTAGCTTGCCTGTCCCAGAAGGCAAGTTTTTAAAAAATCCCCTTTTTTCCCCATTCTCCATTCTCATTCCCCAACTCCTAACCACCTCCCCACAGGCAAGCATGCTAATGTGTTTAATGTGGATCTTTTTTGTTTGTTTGTACTCTTGCAAAATGGGCTTCCTTGTGGTTCTCTGTGCATGTATTTTTAATTTATGTAAATTGGATTGTGTTAGCTGCCTCCTTTCATTTCTTACGCCTTTTGTCATTCATCACTACGCCTCTCTGGTTTAGTTGCTAGATGTACATCTGATGTACACAGTATGGATGCCCACAACTTACCTGGCCACTGACCCAGCAATGGCTGTTCCAATTGCTTACAGCTCTCCACCATTGCAAACAATGTGGCAGAAGACACCCCTGTGTATGGCCCCTTACATCTGTGCATATTCTTATTTTTCTAAGGGCCAGATTGCTCTCCAGAGGCTCTTGACAGATCCTCTATTCTAAAATTCCCATCTTGGCCCACCACTTGGCATTTTCCAGCCTCCGCTTTTTGCCAACCTGGTATGTATATAGTGATATCTCATTCCTTTAATTTGTATTTATCCATTTGCTAATGAATTTGAACAATCCTCCATATGTTTGATGGCCTGTAGGATGTCCTCTTCTGGTTACATTGTCTATTTATATTCTTTGTCTATTTATCTCTCGTAGTTGCTTTCTTCTAGAGTCTTCACATTAATCCCTTGTTAGTCTTAGATGCTACAACCACCTGCTCCCATTCTACTGTCTAATAACTTTGCCTATAGCATCCTTTATTGAGCAGAAATTCTTAATGTGAATGTCATGAAATTGATCATATTTTATCCTAAAGTATAATTTAAGGTTTCATTTCAAAAGATTGTCCTTACTTCTTTGTCACAAAGATATTTTACATTTTTTTACTATTAAGTTTATAGTGTTACTACCTATAATAAGGTATTGAATCCTTTTGAAATTCATTTTCAGTTGTGGTATGAGTAGAAATCCAGTTTTATTTTTCTCCATACAGTGAACCACTTTTTCCAATCTCACCTAACAAACCAACTGTCAATACCCTATCGATTTGTGGTGCCACATTGATTGTATATGAAGTTCTGTATATTCATAGGACTGTCTCTGAGTTCTTCATTGATATATGTATCTGTTCTTGAACATATGCTATACTCTTTTATTTCAATGATTTTGTAGGCTATTTTGATTTCCGTAAGAGCTAGCATATATACTTTTGATGAGTTTTGGGAATGGGGGCTGTGTGTTTTGTTTGTTTGTTTTGATCTTTTTTTGTTTTGGCCAGACTTTTTACTTTATTGAAGTCGAATTGTTGGGGCCAGTATAAGGAGAACATAGAGAGCACTAGAATGCATTAGACAGAGACCACACAGGGAATGAAGACCTAAGTGGGGAGCTCACTCCTCAGGAGGGTGGGTCAGTGATGGTTGAGCAGCTCCCAGTGGCTAAAACCTACATCATTGCCACATCCAAGGAAACAGGACCAGGGACAGCGGTAAACACTGTTTACTCTTACCGGTGGTCAGAGGGGAGGGGTGAGGCTTACATGGTTAGACACTGTGCCAGTGGTTTCTGCACTTCACAGATGTCTCAAGAAGGAGCCTTAGATACCTTGCCACCTCTCTCCAAACTCATGTTTTATCCTTGTTGACCTCCATCCACCCATCTCAAAATTGGAAGTCCCTTCCTTTGGGGCAGTTTTCTCCACTGCTTCTCTGTAGGATGGGGACCTTGCACTGAAGACAGCTCTTGAGACCTTGGGCAGAAACTGTTCACTCCTTGGAGCAGGGCCTATAATGGCTTGGATGAGCTTTGCTCATCTAAGCCTGGGCACACTCCTGGCCACATCAGCCACACTGGCTGCAGACACAACTGGTCCTCCATTCTGTCTATAGGAAGTCTCCTACCTCTGTCCAGCAATTGTCCAAAACAGAGACTGAAAGATTTGAGGATGACTTTGAATTGAAAATACAATGGACTTTGGGATCCGAAGAGTTAGGACTGTATTTAGGATATTTACTTGCAGTGTGCCCCTGTGCAAATACATAAACTTCTCTGCCCCTTGAAATCCCATTCTTCAAATGAAGATATTAACAACACCTCACAAGGCTGGGAAGCCTAACTGAGCTAATAGAGGCAGAGCATCCAGAACAGTTGTTTAGAAGTTTCTTTTCCTCCTTCTCCAGATTCTCTGGATCACTCCTCCTCTCACCCTCCACCTAACTCTGAAGATATCAGATATGGGGTAGGTCACTGAGTGTTACCTCAAGACCCAATTTGTGCCACCTACATCTCAGCTGGGAAGGACTCACAACAGCCTGACTCCCCTTGGTGTTAAGTTCTCCAAGTGGAAACAGTTCTTGACACATAGTGGGCACTGGGAAATGTTGGTCAAATGAATGAATGGGTCTGCTGCAGAGATGAATATACCATCAGAAAGTCCTTAAAGGGGGTGTCCAGTTGTTTTCAAATAAAACGTTCATCATCAGAGTGACCAAAGCTGACATCATAGGCAGGGGGTGGACTGAGAGGCTCTAGTTTGGGGGGCACCACACCACCGAGCCCTGCAGATCAGGAACAGTGGCTACAAGCCCTAGTCCCCAAAGCCAAAGCTAATTGGAGCTTATTCAGGGTTCCTGGGGTCATAGACTTCTAGTCTGGCTCTATCTGGCTCCTCTAGATGTCTAGGCTGTCCCTCCTCAATCCTGTGGGATTACAAGACTGCTGGGGGAGGTAATGGGGTGTCGATCCAACCCTTGGACATCACACTGGGATTCCAAAACCACAGCCTCTTCATAGGTTGGCTCCTCAAAGGTTTCATTGTTGTTGTCAGGACTTACTCCTACTTTTAATGTTTTTAAGGTTAGATATTTTGTGATCTTCCATCTCTTAAATAATGTTCAGAGATCTATCAAGTTCTTTTTAAAGTCCAGCTGGAATGCTGAATAATGTTCACTATGTTTAAAGATGAATTTTGTGAGAGTTTAAGTCATTACATTCAAATAGATGTCCCTTCATTTATTTATATAATGTTCAGTGTACTTAGAATTATAGAATTATAAAGTGTATGTCTTCCTGCACATGTTAATGCCTAAATACATCCTGGGTTTTATTGCAATTATAAACAATATCTTAATCTTCATTATATTTGGTGTGAGTATAGAGAAATCCTGTTGTTATTTGGGATTTAATTTCATAGCCTTAAACTTACTGAATCCCTTTGATATTTCCAAAAGTTTGAATGTTGCTGTTGTTGGATTTAGAATTGAGGTAATACCACTTGCAAATAACAATGGTTTTAATTGTTTTCCTAAAAGCTTACCTTACTTTTACCTGGGCCAGGACCTCCAGTACTCTAAAAACAGAAGTGCTGGCATCAAGACATCTGTCCTTTTTCTGGTCTTAGATATAATATGCTATAGTTGCCCTATTAGATATATTTGTCATAGGTTTTTGGAATATAACTTTAATCATATTAAGGAAATTCCTTTATCTTTCTAGTTTCTGAAGAATTTTTCTCACAAAAAATTTTTTTATCTCCTGAAAACTTTTTTGTGTATAAATTGCAATAATGATAAGATTTTTCTCCCCTAGTCTATTAAGGTAAGCATTTCATTATTAGATTTTTTTTCCATGTTGTATCTTCTTTGCATTTGGGGAGAAATCCCTAGTTGATCATGACATCTTTAAAATACACTATTAGGTTTGGTTAGTCTATATTTTATTGAGAAATGAGCCCATTTTTAAAATTTTTCTTATCTGAGGGTGCCTGGGTGGCTCAGTCAGTTAAGCACCTGCCTTTGGCTCAGGTCATGATCTCAGGATCCTGGGACCTAGGCCCTCACTGGGCTCTCTGCTCAGTGGAGAGTCTGCTTTCTCCCTCTCCCTCTGCCTGCCACTCCTCTTGCTTGTGTGCTTGCCCTCTCTTTCTGTCTGTCAAATAAATAAAATCTTTAAAAATAAAAAGTAAATTTTTCTTATCTGGTTAAGAACCTAGATGTCCATCAACAGATGAATGGATAAGGAAGATGTGGTATATAGAGGAGTCAAGATGGCAGAGAAGTAACAGGCTGAGACGACATCAAGCAGCAAGAGATCAGCTAGATAGCCTATCAAACCATTCCGAACACCTACGAATCCAACAGGAGATCGAAGAGAAGAAGAACAACAATTCTAGAAACAGAAAATTGACCACTTTCTAAAAGGAAGGACCAGCAGAGAAGTGAATCCAACGCAATGGGAAGATAGACCCCGGGGGGAGGGGCCGGCTCCTGGCAAGTGGTGGAACAACGGAGCACAAAATCAGGACTTTTAAAAGTCTGCTCCACGGAGGGACATTGCTCCAGAGGGTAAACTGGGGTGAAGACCTCACGGGGACAGCGTGGACTCACGTCACGCGGGTTCACAGAAGGATCGGGGGTGTCTGAGTGTCGCAGAGCTCACAGGTATTAGAGC
>RCUC01148547.1:0-21646 GCA_003697995.1 Taxidea taxus jeffersonii | reverse complement strand
AAGCATTTTGGCATTTCCTTAGAGAATACCAGTAGTGAATTGAAACAGAAATAGATACTCCTTACTGAGTAAAAGTCTAGCAACTCGTTTATAGACCTATCCACACTCTAATTAAAATAGCACAATTATCTGGAAAATTGTGAGGAAAAGTCACGAATACTATTGACTGTGGGGTTTTGTTGTTGTTGTTGCTGTTTTGGGGTTTGTGGGGGGGTTTGTTTTGTTTTTTTGCAATGCCAACAGTCCCAGGGAATACTCAGTGACAACCTTAATGCCCCTATATGGGATATAAAAGAAAAATAGCAAGTTCTAGCTGCAGAATATTAGAGAAGTTTCCAGTTTTCCCACTAGGGAAAAAAGCGTTCTAACAAGGAGCCACAGATCTGTGAGAGTCAACGAATGGCACAAGTTTAAACCAGTTGACCTGGCTCCATAGCTAAGTGGTTAGAGCACTGGTCTTGTAAACCAGTTGACCTAAGCAAAAGTTAACTGCTGATTGTAAACAGCTCCCTTTCTTCAGTAAGCCTGGACTCGGTAGCAGAAAGGTGCTTATAGGCAGGGTATGACAATGAATCTCAGGCCTCTGATTTTATGTAGCGACTCTTGAGAGAGCAAACTGCTTACGACAAAACACTGCACAAGGGTTCAGCCTACCTTGAGGCTTACTGAGGCTTCCTTTCCCAATTGTCACTGGCAATAACACAGATCTGCAAATCAGCAAACTAACACAGGTCTTCCAGTTCAGGAGCTGAAATTAGTAAACCCTGACCTAACAGGCCTCCAAGCTTATTCCTAATGGAACGCATTGTTTAGGTGTTACCAGCATCCAGTGCCCTCATTCTCCATCTAGCTGTACTATCAAATACCAACTCAGGCAAGTCAATACGAGGTTGAATTTTTTTCAGTTTTGTTGAAATACTGACACACAGCATTGTATTAGCCCAAGGTGTACAGCATTTGATATATGCAAAAAAAATGTAAATCTACCACAATAAGTTTAGTTAACATTAATTACCCCACAGAGATACAAATGTCTTTCCTTATGATGAGAAGTTTCAAGATATACTCTCTTGGGGCACCTGGGTGGCTCAGTGGGTTAAGCCTCTGCCTTTGGCTCAGGTCATGATCTCAGGGTCCTGGGATCGAGCCCCGCGTCGGGCTCTCTGCTCAGCAGGGAGCCTGTTTCCTCCTCTCTCTCTGCCTGCCTCTCTGCCTACTTGTGATCTCTGTCTGTCAAATAAATAAATAAAATCTTTTAAAAATATACATATATATATATATATATACTCTCTTAACAACCTTAAAATATACAATAAGATGTAGTTAACCAAGGTTACCATGTTGTATATTATATCCCCAGAACTTAATTATCTTATAACTGGAAGTTTTTACCTTGTGACTACCTTCACCCCTTTCCCTCAGTCCTCCCCTCCACAGATAAATTTTTTATTTGCCCAAAATAAAGTGCTCCAAAGGCCAATTTTCTATATATTGTATAGAAATGTATTAATATGACTTAATGCCTACCTTTTCCTTTTCACTCCTACAGCACCTCTAACATTTCCTTTCTCAACAAGAACTATATGCAGGAGCGCCTGGGTGGCTCAGTGGGTTAAGCCTCTGCCTTCAGCTCAGGTTGTGATCCCAGGGTCCTGGGATCGAGCCCCACATCAGGCTCTCTGCTCGGTGGCGAGCCCGCTTCCCCCTCTGCCTGCCTCTCTGCCTACTTGTGATCTCTGTCAAATAAATAAATAAAATCTTAAAAAAAAAAAAAAGAACTATATGCATTTGCTGGCTCATAGCTCTTACTGATATGCTTTAATCTGGCTAGCTTAAATATTCCTCTGTACTTAATCCAAGTTTCATTCCTGTTCTAAGTTGAAAATCTAAAGCTGCCATGTTAAGGAATATACCTTTCCCAAGAATCAACAGGCTTACACAGGCATCTCTAAAATCCAATCTGTGCTCCCAAGACACACCTATCAACTTCTTCAGAAATGTGGGGAACTGTGCCAATCTTTTCAGTCTATTATTTTGAGCAACAATATCTGAAAACACACACCTCGTAGCTGTTTTGAAAATAAACAATGATTCCAAGAGATTCAATGAAACTAAGAGTTCTAGAATATTTACTTTTTATTACACAGTTCTGTAATTTATTTATTCCACCAGTTTGGGGGAGGAATTCAACTTTACCTCTTTTCTTAAATATTACTTGACCTAAGGGTTCTTGACGTGGTTTCCAAGAGTAGGATTCATCCACCCTTAAGAACCTCTGAAATTAGATTACTGTGTGTGTTTATTTATGGGGAAATTCTGGGGAGAAGATAATTGTTCATATTAAGTTCTCAGTTTCCATTATGTCATCAAGACTTCCCAAAGGCTATAAACCACTGATAAACCACCTATGATTTAACCTATGATCACTCAGTCTTTATAGTCCATAAAATAAGATGTGTCATTGTTCTCTCTCTACATGGTAGCCGAATCCATATTCTTCTTTCTAAAGGCAAGAAAAACTTAAATAGGCCCAAACGTACTCCTCCAGATACCATCTGATCAATAATATTGTTTTAGAAGCCTGTCATTCATGTTCCTCACCTCTACAGTGATTTCAAAGAGTCTTAGAAGCCAAGACAATGTTCCCTTAGTCTTGCCTTCCTACTATGTGGGGTTAGAGTATGGGTCCAATCAGTCTCGCACTTTTCAAATGGTAAAACACAGTAACCAGACATACATGCCCTCAAAAATGGGGCATGAATCTCAAGTTAGGCCCCTCCTTCTGCTCTTTTTCCAACAAAGCTGCAGCTCCCAATGAATAAATACTATGCTTAGAGACCATGAAAAATGCAAAATTTCCAATGATGAGATTTTAAATGTGCTCTCCCATTTTTGTCTTTCTTATGAAATTAGCCATTGGTGGGAAATATTGAAGCTTCTTTAAAATAAGGTGATAGGGTGCCTGGGTGGCTCAGTGGGTAAAAGCCTCTGCCTTCAGCTCAGGTCATGATCCCAGGGTCCTGGGATCAAGCCCCGCATCAGGCTCTCTGCTCAGCAGGGAGCCTGCTTCCTCCTCTCTCTCTGCCTGCCTCTCTACCTACTCGTGATCTCTCTGTGTGTCAAATAAATAAATAAATAATAAAATCCTTAATATAAGGTGATAGGGAATAGGAGCACCATAGAGGAAAGTATTGCCTGGACTATGCTCGTAGGGAAATGGAATTTTTGTGCAAGTGTGAATTCATTGTCCCTTAGCATCAGGTCAAGACCAAGAACTGTGAGCTGACAGTACCATTAAATGGTTTGGGAACTATCTGAACACTGCACCCAGAGAAAGCAGATTAAATTACTTTGGCATCAATTGTTAGGAAGGGTTCCACACTTGAGTCATTGGGTTCTATCCTTGACCTTATAATGTTAAAGATACAGAATGTGTACCCTGTAAATACGCACAAGAAAAAAGGTGCAGAATTAGATAACATAAATGTTAGACTATTCAAAGAGATCTTCATGACTAGGAATATGGGTCAAAAATCAACAACATGAAATATCACAACCACTTGAAGAACATAAGCTCTTGGAATAAAACAAATAAGGACTTAAATAACTGTTCTACCATTTAATACCTATGTGGATCCAGATAAATATGTTTCAAGAGCTCCCCTTTCATATTTAAATGAGGACAATAAATTTTATCCTCTGGGGTTCATAGAGAAATTTAAATTATATAGCATAAATTAAGGTCATAGAGTCCAGAATTAAATTAGAATAACTTAGTTGTAAGTAGTGTACTAATTTTAAACATTATCTTCACATAGAGGGGATACCCAATATTTATTCCTTCATTCATTCACCAACTATTTAAAAGACACATGAGTATTTAAATACCCAGTATGTCCAGTGTTATGCCTGGTTCAGGAGGTATAAAGATGAACTAGTCCTAGCCTAAAGGTAGAATTGAAGGTATGTAGCAAAGAAAAAGGAAATACAGATGGTATGACAATTCTCTGTATAATATTATTAAGCACATCCTTCCTGGCCCCATACTCCACTCTTCTACTAGACTCTATTTGCATTAGACAGGTCATGCCTCAGAATGTCCCCTCAGAATGTCAAGTGTTTTATGGGACACTGACCCATAAAACACCTGAAAACAAGCAGGCCCAAATAACTCTCATCACCATAGTCTGAATGAGTATGTCCCCCTCAAATTTATATGATGAAATCCTAACCTCCAATGTGATGGGTTAGGAGGTGGAACCTTTGGAAGGCACTTAGGTCATGAGGATAGAACCCTCATGAATGAGATTCCTTTTCTTATAAAAGAGGCCCTGTAGGGCTCCTTAGTCCCTCCAGTAAGTGAGGACATAGCAAAAAGCTAGCAGTCTGCAGCCCAGAAGAGGACCTTCACCAGAACCCAACAATACTGGCATCCTGATCTTGGACTTTCAACCTTCAAAAGTGTGAGAAATACATTTCTGTTGTTTATTAAATCTCACAGCCTGTGGTATTTTATTGCAGCATCCCAGAGGGACCAAGACACTAACCCAACACACAGCCCATTAGACCAAGCACCAGATCTACAATGCAGGCTATGTTCAAGGGAAATGTCCTTCCTTAAGAAAGCAAGCTGAGCCAGGAGATTCTCTTTCTCAAGAAGTTGGACTAAGAGACGAGGAGAGATTGGTGCACTGGCAATAGGAGCTGGAAATGGGAGGATTCATGAAGTAGAGCTGAGACTGTGAGGGGCCATGTTGATATTGAAATTATAAGATATGAGACAAAAGGCTAAGCAGAAATATACAGGGAAAATCATAAATGCCATGTGACTAAGAGAGCCTGAGGTTATAACTAATGCCAAGAGCTTCAAATTCCTGGGACAATAATAAAATCTGCCTCTTCTGGAGTGTTGATTCAGTTCTAGTTAGTCTTATAACACTTTATATATACTAACCCATGTAATCATTAAAAAGCTCTGTCCATGGGGCACCTGGGTGGCTCAGAGGGTTGAGCCTCTGCCTTCGGCTCAGGTCATGATCCCAGGGTCCTGGAATGGAGACCCGCATCGGGTGCTCTGCTCAGCAGGGACCCTGCTTCACGCCCCTCTCTGCCTGCCTCTCTGCCTACTTGTGATCTCTGTCAAATAAATAAATAAAATCTTTAAAATAAATAAATAAAATATTTAAAATAAATAAATAAATAAAATATTTAAAAAAAAAAAAAAAGCTCTCTCCATGAGCTCATACCATTGTTCTTCTCATTTAACACATGTGAAAACTGAGACACAAAGAGCTAAACCACCTTGTGTGAGTTTCAAGACTACCGCGCATTGGAGTCCGGCCTCAAATCCAAGCCTTATGGCTACAGACCCTTTGTTGCTAATGGTCCTACTGTAATGTTGCCCCTTTGTGCCCCAATGAAACCACCTCTATCTCATTTTTTGTTTGTTTGTTTCTGTTTGTCTTTTTTTTTATGGTCTGTGAGTGTGTCACCTCTCTTAAAGTGGTCTAAGTGAGTCTTTAATTCACTCAACAAGCAAGAAACTAAACACAGCAGCTTTGTATCTGACAGGGACTCGGCTTCAGACAAAGGATGTGAGAGGTCAGCAATACTATAGGCCTTCAGTGCAGCAGGAGAACTGCCTTTTCCTCTCAGACAACATCCTGCTTTGTGTACAGAGCAGGACAGAATTTCTGAAGATCAGCCTTTGATAGTTGTTGAAGTGGCATTTGGGGATAATAGAACCTTGAAATAGTCATGAAGCAACATTTCTTAAAATCTTCCAAGTACTCCACAGGAATCCTCTTATAAACGTCTACATCATTTCTCCAAAGAGACCTAGGGGCCACACAGCCATCCCCTCCTCAAACAGAGGGAAACAGAGGGAAACACGTGACCCAAAGTGGTTTGCTCAAAAGACCTCTGAGGGGATAACAGATGCTGTTACACTCAGTAGCTACTGTATTATAGGTTGTGTGATTCCAAGACTGTTTCAACTGTAAGGTTTTCAGACAGGAAGGACTAGGTCAGTTTTACCTTTCAACAAGCAGTGCCCAATAAAGACACTGCACACGGAAAAAAACATTTTAAAAGTGGCTTGCAATAAATGAAGGAATAAACGAGGTATATTGCTAACAGTACCGCCTCCTTCCTAAAACATATGAGCATTTTTTTTAAATTTGGTTGGTTCTTTCATCTTATCAAAAAGTGCATGTGTGTATATATATTATTTAATTATTCAGCAAGATAGGCAGCATTAACATCTGAGCTCCTGAGCTACATTTCTTGGATTTTCATGTTGGCTTCACTAATGACAAGCAACCTATTTAAAGTTTCTCTTCCTCATCTTCCCAGATTAAGAGACTCTTCAGGGGCGCCTGGGTGGCTCAGTCATTGGGTGTTTGCCTTCAGCTCGGGTCATGATCCCAGAGTTCTGGGATCGAGTCCTGCATCAGGCTCCCTGCTCACCGAGAAGCCTGCTTCTCCCTCTCCCACTCCCCTTGCTTGTGTTCCCTCTCTCACTGACTCTCTCTCTCTCTCTGTTAAATAAATAAATAAAATCTTAAAAAAAAAAAGAGAGAGAGAGAGAGAGAGACACTCTTCAGAGACACCTGCAACCTGCACCATAAAGGTCACTGTGAGGATTAACCAAGACTGTAAAGTGCCCCCTAGTGCCCAGCACATAGTAAGCTCTCAAGCAATATTTGCCTTTTTGTTACAACTATTCAGTAGATACAGAACCAAAACAGCCCTCGCTGGAGGCACACCATAAGCCACATGAATGAATGGGATGTATCAGGAGATAATGTAATAGCCATGAGTGAAGTTCTGGAATCTCATAGGGTTCAAATTTGAATAGGACTTTGTGTAAGTTTCTTTACTCTCTGTGCCAAGGTTTCCTCATCAGTAAAACAGAGTTAATACTTCCTGTTTCATAGCATTGAAATTATGGAATGAGCTCCTATATGGAAAGCTCTTTGAAGAGTAAGTAGTTCTGGGTGCCTGGGTGGCTCAGTTGGTTAAGCGACTGCCTTCAGCTCAGGTCATGATCCTGGAGTCCCAGGATTGAGTCCTGCATCGGGCTCCTTGCTCAGCGGGGAATCTGCTTCTCCCTCTGACCCTTTCTCCTCTTATGCTCTTTCATTCTCTCAAATAAACAAATAAAATATTTTTTAAAAAGGTAGTTCATAGAAAGTTCAGTACAAGATTTAGCTACCATTGTTATTATTAATGTAATGATCTCCAGATATAAAATTCAACTCCCAGGCTTTATGCCTTCCATTTTTGAAGACATCTTTGTAGCCCATACCACTGATACACACTACTACACTCCCATCTGCCATGACAACTGTCGGCAAGTTGGCTACCAATCTAGAGTTCAGAGTCAGTGGGAGTACATCAGAAAAACTATAATTCAACAGCAAGTTGGAAGAAGCATGACCACTTGCTTGGAGGTATTTTCCCCAAATCTTCAGATAACATTTTTTCTTTAAACCTGCCCAGAGTAATTATGGCTCTTAACAATTGTTATAGCTCAGTAGAAAATGCTGGGTGACTCCTGAAAACAGTTTTATCAAACTGACATTCTAACAAATGTCCCTTGCTAAATGTCAAGTGAGATTTCTGGTAGGGAAAGAAAAATGCCTCTTTCCTTATTCCACATCCCACGTTTATGTAGATCAAAAAGACACTGCATGGCTGCCCGATGTTTCAGCAATTCAGACATCTGCAATAATCCACCAAGAATCCTTAATCAGCCACATCTCCATTCTTAACACCGGGGAGAATTAATTATGAATGTGGAATCAGCATCACTGTCTATCCGGGAAGCTGAACAGATTCACAGTGATGCTGTCCTCCTGCCGTGTTAATTAAGCAGGAAGGGGTTCAAGGGCACAAGACAGCAGAGTGAGACCGATAACTGGCCCCCACGCAGGAGATCCCTTTCCCTCTTTGTATCTTGAGCATCATGTTATTCATGAAATAAATATTCCAAATTATAGGACCCCATAAGGATACTTAAGGGAAGATAATGAGATCAACTGTAATTGAATATAGTGAGTCAATGAAAAGAAAGCTGCCTTCATGAGAAGGTATTCTTTTCCCTAAACAGCAGCTATTAGAGAAATAACTACAAATTTGGAAAAAGAGGTCCTGGTCATCTGTCTGCCCTATTGTCATTGCCCTGCTTCTTTCACACTAATTGAACTTACTGTGTTCAGATAATCAGGTGGCCATTGTCTTCAGAGGAGGCTAAGCTCTTCTGAAATCCACGGGCAATCATGACTGACCTAAGCCAACTGTGAGAATGTGTACTTTTGGCCAGTGCCTGGTTTAGGAAAGGTCTGTAACACAGTCGTTATTCCTGAGACTTGTGGGGAGATTTGTCAGGGGCATACCCAGTAAAAGTTTCCTCATTTTTCAAAACTGAAGGAGAGAAATTCTTGTGTGGAGAGGGGATACTTGGAATCTACTGTAGCCATCTTGTAGCCAGGGAAGTCCGTCCTTTAGGTCAAAAGTCAAAATGCTAAAAATGGCAGGACAAAAACATAGATGGCATCACGTCTATCCCCTGAATCACCAAACCTAGAACTACTCCGTCCCTGGCCATCTTCTCATTTTGAAGTAATTCTATTCAGTTTTCCATTAATTAGTGCTAAGTCACTTAACTAATATTCTGCTCAAGGTAAAAGAAAATCCCATTCAGTTAATTTATATGCACAACTTTCTCAAGTAGGTATTTTTCCCTTTTTACAACCAACCAACCAGCCTGTTGCTCAAGGGAAATAAATGATCTTACAACAGTGACCCATTGAGTAACTAGCACAGTTGGAGTGAATGCCCATAGGTGAACAACTAAAAGCCTGCATTCTCTATACTAGGCGGTGCTGCCAGTTTCATCACTGGAAATACATTAGTTACTATTTTATTAGACTTAGCAGTTATTCAATGCCAGAAAATATATTAAATGTTAGGGATGCAAATATTATAAAAATAGTAATCCCTGTCTGTCAACAATTAATGCAAAGTGAGGATACCTAACAACAGTGCCCAACACTGTTTGGAGCATCAGGTAATAAGGCTGAGATGCATTTTGAAGAACACAAAGGTTTCAGGGAGATTGGATAGTGTTGGTGGAGAAAAGGAAAGATGGATAGAGGGAACAGAATTTTTGTAGACCCACAGGTAATTAGCTATTACCAGCAGATGTAACAGGGAGTGTATAAGTTCTAGTCCAGATCATGGAAACACAAGCTAAAGAACTTTATCCTGTGGGTCACTAGCTTTTACACTTTCCTTTATCTTCAAACTTTTTCCAACAAAATTGTATCTAAACTATTAAAGCAAATGAAAACAGTTTACTGGCTGAACCCACAGAACACATTTTAAAAGCCATTCTTTGGGTATGATGTGGGGGGGGGTCACCTAATGGTTATTCATGGAAGTCACATAAAAATAATAAGGTCTCTGCTATGAACACTATATGTCCTTTATCTCTGACATCAACTCAGGAAGTAAGAATTGTCCCCATGTCTCATGTAAGGAAGTTGAGCTCCAGAGAAGTTGAGTGTACCAGGGTTCTTGGTTCCAAGCAATAGATTAAGTTCAAGCCCAAAGGGTTTATTTATTGACACCTGACAGAATCCATAGGAAGGTTGGAGCACAAAGAGGAACTAAGGGGGAATGTGGAAGCCAAGAGCACAGGAGGTTTTACCACGGGTACCCCCAACGCCAGTACCCTCCAAATGGCCACTGCAGGTGTTGCCAACCCTGGATGCTTGGGGTCAATTCCTTAGAGTCTTAATTAAACTACTGCCTCCGGGACGCCTGGGTGGCTCAGTTGGTTAAGCGGCTGCCTTCAGCCCAGGTCATGATCCCAGTGTCCTGGGATCGAGTCCCACGTCGGGCTCCTTGCTTGGCAGGGAGCCTGCTTCTCCCTCTGCCTGCCTCTCTGTCTGCCTGTGCTCGCTCGCCCGCTCTCTCTGACAAATAAGTAACAAAACCTTTTTAAAAAATAAATAAATAAACTACTGCCTCTGTCATTTAACCAAAAAAAAAAAAAAAAAAAGAGGTTTCAGCAAACCAGGAAACAGACTCTTGGCTGTAAGAGAACAAACTGATGGTGACCAGAGGGAAGGTAGGTGGGGTCATGGGTGAAACAGGTGATGGGGATTAAGGAGTACACTTGCTGTGATGAGCACCAGGTGATTAAAATAAAAACTTAAAAAAAAATAATGAGGTCTCTAAAAGATTAGTCTGAGGATAGCATAGAGGACAGTTGGTTGAAAAGAATCAACAGCAGAGAAATGCATACCGGCTAGCAAAATAATGCAAAACTCTCAATTACTCCATGTAGAAGATACCAAATGCCCAAACGAAGACTGTGACAGTGAATCAGCATATGCCTTGCTACAAATTTCCACTCTGATCCTTTACGGTAATCCTATTCCAAAAAGTGGGGGAGGAGCACAGGAAGTAAGATTGCCCTCTCCATTTGTGATCCATGCCAATGTCAGCCCCAAGTAAGATCAGAGTAACTTAAGCTAATCGGAATATCTATCCCATTACCCCAATGATTGGTTTCAGAGTACTCCCACAATATAAGCTGAGCCACAGAAATTGTTTGCTGGAAACTTTCTTGGAGGAAAGACTTAACTCACTTTATTCAGAGCTATGATCAAAAGTGATGTCCTTCCCATAGGAAAAAAAACATGGAACCACATAACCCTACATGCTGAAGCAGGCCATCTCACAACTAAGACAGGAGACAGACTGAAAATAAAAGATCATAGGAGGAGGAAAGTATACACATAAATAAGGTGGGTGTTGACATTATTATTAAGCTATTTAACATGCCTTAGTTGAAATGCTTACAACATCCAAATTTTTCATTTATTTGAACCACTAGTTTGCATTGGTATTTAGTGCATGTTGGGTAGAGCTTTCTCTTACAACTAAAAATAACTTAAGTAATATAGAAGAGTAAAGAGTTTTTAGAAAATCAATTTAAAATAAGGTGAAAGGAGAGATCAGTGGTTCAATGGCACTGAGTGACTATTTGGCATGAGAGTGAGGGCAGATCTCAGGATGGCTCCCAGTTTGTGGTTTGTTTAGGGACAATGACCATGTACAAAGTTCAGATATATGAGAGCAAATAGGGGAGTTGAGAGAAAATTCCAATTTGGGTTTTGGATAGACTCATCTTAGGTGCTTATAGAACAGACAGCTGGTAATACAGTATACATGTTTTTTAATCAGTCTTCAACACTGAAGGAAGGTAACCATGCATCTTAAAAAGTCCTTTCAGATTGATGACACTTTAAATATCATGGTTCCCCATCTGGGATCTTGATACCCCTGGTATGTTTGGAGATTTATAAAGACAGTTGCTAAAGGTCTAAAACCAGTAATTGAAAGCAGTGGGAATTATGTAACACAGCCAATAAATTTTAAACATTAATTTTATACTGAATAGGAATAGTGTAGAGAAAAGTCAACATTTTTTAAGATATAAGACTAGATTTCAAGGAGATTTATCATTGGCTATTTCCTGTTATGATTCATACCTACCAAAGATTAACTATTTAGGCCCCTCTGCTTTAAGAAGTATTTCAGAAATGTTGAAAAATGTAGCATTCGGGGATCATCATGATTCATTTTATTAAGAGACTCAGTGTATCACATCAATCTTCCAATAAGACATAGAGCCATATGTAAATTCCAAAAAGACAGCTTTAGACATCCAAAATTGAAAAAAAGCAGAACTTCTTGGAATGGTGTAAAGGTCAGGGAAAGGGGCCAAAACCAAACCTGATCAGGTCCCCAGGTGCTACCTGAGCCTGGCCTTGGTCCATATTTGATTTTGAAGGAAGGGACTATTACAGACAAGTACAGAGATGGGTCACTGCTCTGAACTGTTAATTTTCCAGTAGGCTCCAGCCCGGTAAAGGGACTGATTTCAGACTTACAGTATTGCAAACCTTTTGGGTACAAGTGAGTTCCAGTTGGCAAGAGCATCAACTAATTCTGATTAACAAAAGTCTTATAGGGAAGGCCCACAAGGCATTTTACACATCAAGCAGTTCTTACTGAACGTCGTTTTGATGAAATAATTACAAATGAATCAGAAGAAGTAAATTGCCCTTGAAACAACAACAATACGTAGCATTTTCATTTTCAAAGTGTTTAACAAATTACTAATTATTTAATTAACATTCTAGCATTCTGATGAAGGGATTTCTACTTCAGTTTGTAAGTGGGGGAGCTGAGCTATCAGGAGAGGTGACATGCTCAAGTCAAAAAGTCAATCTAGAACGAATTGGTAACTGGGTTTCAAGCAGCTGCTCCCTTGAGTGGAGCCATGAGTGAGGAAGTGGGGAAGGGAGAGGTTGTCATTCAGGTAGAGAGCATTATCTTTCCATTTCTAGCTTTTCAAGCCTTCAGAGAATACAGTCACTTTTTTTTTTTTAAGATTTTATTTATTTGACAGACGGAAATCACAAGTAGGCAGAGAAGCAAGCAGAGAGAGAGGAGGAAGCAGGCTCCCTGCTGAGCAGAGACCCGATGAGGGGCTCGATCCCAGGACCCTGGGATCATGACCCGAGTTGAAGGCAGAGGCTTTAACCCACTGAGCCACCCAGGTGCCCCTACAGTCATATTTTTAAAGAAGCTTCTGAATTAGAAATACTATTCTAAATCTGAACATTATTTTAAATTATACCTTCATAGATTTGTTGCTCTGTAATTTGGGAACATGGGGTCACATTTTGGGAAATGTGGTACCTTAACAGCAAGAGCCAAGCTCCAGATGGTTCCTTCAGGACAGCTAAGGGAACCATGCCATGAAGACAGCACTAGGCAAAATGCAGAACACATCAGTGACTGCTTTCCAAATCCCCTTCTCTTCATTACCTTGACTCCTTTTTCTACTTCTTGTTCTTTGGTGCCCAACAAACTATAGCTCTGAATGCCTCGTGTTCCCTGGTGATTTCAGGCTGCTTCCAGAAGCTGGCATCCTGAACTCAAACAGAGGACCTGCTTGCTGTTTTCTAAAGTTGACGCTGTCCACACCTGGAATTTATTTTGCCAGCTCAGTTTTGTGCTAAAACACCACCACGCAAATGGTTCCCAAAGAAGCCATATATTTTATGGCCATGGCGGCATAGGACAGCAATGCAGAGCCCATATTCAGGTTTCCTTTGACATGCAGCCCACATTGTGTTTGCAAAGACCTTGTAACTAGGCAAGAGTGCTCTTCCTCTCCAAACAAGCAAGCTCACAGCCTCTGTTCCTAGAACTTCTTCCTGATGCAGGTTTTTGTATTAGCTATGCATGTCAGTTATCTTTTGTTATATAACAAACTGCGTTGTAATACAGTGGCTTAAAACAATTTTTCAAGACTCCTAGGGTCAGGAATCCTGGCAGAACTCATCCAGAACATTCTCTGCTTCATATTATATGGACTGGAATTACTCATCAGGAGTCTGCTGGGAGCTCCTATCAGGCTGGAGCACCCATGATGGCCTGTAGCCCTCCTGGGCATCCCTCCACATGGTGCCTAGCAGTGAGAGTCCAGCCCAAGAGAGAAGGAGAAGCTCCCAGCCTTAGGAATGAGCTGGAAAGTCCCAGAAAGTTCTAGTGCATTTGTTTGGTTCAAGGCAACTGTGAGGGCAAGACAGACTGAACTAAAGGAAAAGGGAAATACATTTTATCTTCTGATTTGAAAAGCAGTATAGACATGACACATACAGAGGGCCTAACAGGCAGTTGTCTAGAGTTTACTTTTAATTCTAAGTTTGGTAGAAGCCATCAGAGAATTTTTAAGCATGTTCCCAATTCGTGTTTCTGAGGTCAACTCAGGGAGCTAGCTAAGGTTTGGATGGTGTGAGGTGAGAAAGAAAGGAATTAAGGTTCATGCTCAGACTCTTACTTGAACAACAAAGTAGATGGTGGCACTATTTACTACATTTGAGGGATTGGGGAAAGAACAGCATATGGCATAAGTTTCTGATGTTTATTAACTCCCTTGTGAGTTTCAGCTTGCTGCCTAAGAATAATGAAATCTCTAGTGAGGTGAAGTTATTATTAGAACAAACATTGCCTTGGATATCCATGAAAGTCATAGAGAGGTTCGAATAGCTTCTCAGAGGTAAGCAAATGTGAGAATGTGGTCACCTTCTCCTTGTGGATTACATTCTTCCCTGGGAAAGAATAGAACTAGCATACCAGGAGCAGGGCGAGCAAGCTTCCTTCCTCTCCCAACTAGCCATAAATATTTAGTTGCCTATTTTATACCAGATGTTGATCCAGACGTTGAGTACAGCAGACTGCAGCATCACTGATAAAGCAGATGTAATCGAAGAGTCCCAAAAGGCCACAATCTTGAGATGTAGGTGACTTACAAAAGACCACTTCTATTATTGGTATAAAGGCCTATCCAGAGAAGGCAAAACTAGCTGTAAAGACTACGGTTGACTCTTGCTGGAGGAGGGGGACTGAAGTTGGACATATCCTTTAGTAGTTTAAACCATGAACGCTTTTGATAGGACTGAGTAGTCCTGACCAAAGTTAAAAGTAAGAGAAGAAATGGACCAGTGGCAATTAATGGAATGTGAACGTGGGAATGTGAACAGGTTTATTAAACAAGACTGGCATGTGTAACTTGTCCTTGAGTCTAAAAAAACACTTAGAGACTGATCTTGCTTTCTGCAATCAGTAACGGAGTATGGGAAGGTCAAATACAAAGGTTTGATCACTTTTGCTCCCCTGGGAAAGAGCAAGACTATGGCCACAATAATAAATAAGCAAAACTATGAAAGATACACTCTGCAGAATGGCAAAACGATTGCAGTGGTGTATTAGTCTCACCCTAGCTGTCTAGTGGTTTGAAATCTGACCTTTTATGGGAATGAGCCCCTGATGTAGGGAGATCTGAGGGGAGGAGAGGCCTCAGAATGAGGCCAATGGCATTTGGCTAAGTTGGGCAGATGACGGTGTCTGTGTAATAAGCAGTGAGAGAAGATCAATCAACCACACCAACATACAACACAACGTTTGGGCTGTACGTAAGGAAGCAAGTGTTATTTAGGGCATAGACTATAGCCACTGAACTAAAGTGTCTGGGTTCAAGTCCAATTTCTATACTAATTAACAAGTTCCTTCACCTTTATGTGCCTCAGTTTCCAATAAGAGGAATATGGTTAGCTTTGAAGATTAAATATTGCAATTATTGCAAGCCTCAAAGAACACTAGCTGTTATAGGAAAGGCACTCAATAAATGCTATTTTTCAAAAAATACATAATAGTTTACCTCTCACACTAAGTGACTTGTAATTGTTCACAATTATAGCCGTTTTTGTACCCTCTGGAATTAAAAATACCATACTTACCCTTTTTTTTTCCTTTATACTAGGATGGAAATTAAGGAAAATGGACTTTCAGAAATTTTAGCGATTTTCAAATAGCTAAAGAATGAACTCCAACTGCTGAGTGCTAGTTCCTAGATAACTAGCGTACTTGCCCTCAGGAAATGGCTATATTTCACGAATTCAAAGGAGTTCACTGTGACATACTGAGCCAGTGACTAGATGCACAGGGAACCGCCAATACAAAAGAGCAGGGATAAACAGGAGAGGTTTTATCTCCCTCCCCCTTGTGTAATCTGTAATCATTTGAGCCGGACACCAACAGGCTCAATTTTGTTTTTATGTTCTTTAGGAGAAGAGGACTTGTTCATAAATAACTATAAAGTGATCTTAATGGGGATGTATTACTCTGATTTAAAGACAGTTTTCAAATACTTTGCGTGTACTTATATTTGTACATAAATTGTTATTTACTCATGAGAGTGAGTCATTAAGGGCATTTGCTTACTAGTTATTCTCCCCATCACCACAGAAACGATGCATGGACTTCACATGTATAATATAGTCCCATAGACAGATTCATACATAATATTTTTTTGAAGTTTAATGAATTTGTCATGGCACATATCTCAACTGAACAGAACACGCATTGTCAAACAAATCTGAATTACTCAAACTTAAAGACAAAAATCATTCTTACCAGACACTAAAAATATTTATATACCTATATATTGTTATATAGAGATAAAATCACTTATCCATATCATTGTACAGATAATCTTAATTTTCACATCACATAAATAGATTTTTCTCTTCATCTATTCACCATGCAATATTTGTTTGAGATCTGTGTGAAGCACTATTTAAGAACTAGGGTTAAGGGAAAAAAAAAAAAAAAAAGACCAACATAGAATCTTGCGTTCACTTATAGTCTCCAGCATAACATAGAATAGGAAAAAATTTTAATAGTCTCATCATCTTGGGCACTTCCTAAAATAAGCTTAATTGTCACAGAGACAGTGACAGAGAGGAGGAGAAGATGAGAAGGAGGAAGAAGAAAGAAGGGATGAAAGGTGGGAGGGAAGAAAGAAGAGGCCTCTATGAGTTTAGGTGGTCTATCACCAAAGGTATAATGTGAAGGAAAGCTGGATACAGAGATCTGTAGACAATTTCACCTTCAGTTATCATCTAATCCATTCTAAAAGTTAAACTGGTAATATAGTTGTTCTTATATAAAGCACTTGACTGCAAGTTTCTAAGACTGATAATTTTCTCCTCCATCTATCTGCAAGAAACCATTTCTGAGAGGATCTGCCTCTGTGTGTATGTAGACTCACACACATGAATGTTCACACACACACACACACACACACACACACAGACCCAGTTGAAACACAGGATTTCTACCTACAGCCTCTCTTTAGGATTCATGAACCCGCTCTGTTCACATTAAGTCCCATGCAGATAACCAAGTAACTCATTGCTTAGTAGCACTACACCTTGAGCATTTTGCTTCAGTGACAATCAGTTTTTGAAGTTTGGGGTAAGTCCTTAAGGCCCACCTTTGTTTCTGTGGCGGGCACGTCCTCTGATTTGGTCCAGCATGTAATTACAGAGACATCTAGTGGTTGGGTCCAGGAGTAAGAAATCTAGAAGAACAATGCAAAAAATGTACTCATTTCTCCCAAAGAGGCCATTGGCTGTGTGCCAGTAAGGGTGAGAGCCAACAGGGAAAGTTAGGCTGAAATGGTCCATTATGCTTAATGGTTTTAACTTCTGTTTTTAGAGCTTAGAAAACTTTGAGATGAAAATAAAGGACACAGTAAATAGCAAAATAAAAACAAAAACCAAGGTGAATTAAGTGAGTCACTATTGATGGTAGGATTTCATGATTCCTGCTTTATTCAAAAGGAGACAAACCACCTAACCAAATTTAAGTCAGAAATGCCACGGTAGGCAGTGAAAACTTTGGCATAAGATCTTATTTCAAAACCAAGCACAAGTGTCCCTAGGAGAAGTGACACCGTGAACTCTATCAGTCATTGACACTTCAGTGTGAATCAGTTGGTCAAAGTCTGGGAGTGAGTAAGAGTAGAAATTGACAACTGTAGGACAGAACAATTAAAGTAACACTTCCCCGAGTAGGAAAAGGGGCATGGTTGTCATTAAGCTATAATGACATCAGATACAATCTGATTTTAATTACTAAAAGAATGTTGTGGGTATCAACGTTTTGAAAAACCAAGTGATACAGAGGCTATTCCTTAATTCTGAAAGGGGAGAAATTGCCAGAAAGACAAAACTAAGGAAAGAGAAGGGGGGGGATTACACTAAAACTCACATACACACAAACACGGAGCCTGCCTACTACGCCATCTTCATGATTAACATTCTGGGGAGTTTTAAAATTCACTGCTGCTGTTTCATTGAAACCTAAACCGACTGTAATGAGACCAAAGTCCAAATTGCTGTCCATTTTCTGTTGCCTATGACAGAGGAGAAGGAATTATAATAAAACCCAATGATCTTCATAAATATTCTCTATAGCACTTTCTAATCTGTGGGAGGTTGTCCACCTCTACCTAAAACTCTTTGAGTTTACAAACTAGAAACAGTGGAAAATCAAGTATGTATCTCAGTTGCTTTGTAAGAATGGAGATTACAAAGAAGGAAGGGTTGTACAGGAGCAAGGAGAGATTCTGCAGGAGGTCTCATCATATCTTCAGGCTCTGTGCTCCAGTAAAATGTCCTGATGTCCCCAGGTGATAGCCCAGTACCTCAGAGGAGGGGAATAATATAAACTTTCAGAAAACACTGGAACACAAAATATAAAAGTTCATAAAATTAACTGTTGTGAAATTTCTATCCTGGTATTATTTGCTCAACAGTATAAAGCTTATCTGATTTCTTTTACAAAAAACAAAAACAAAAACAATATGTCAGTGCCACTGTATATGGAACTCTTCCCCACCCCCCCCGCAATAATTTTAGTCATGCTTTGCCACTCTTGATTTCTATGCAATTTTCATATGTTTCAACCAAAACTAGTGATCCTATAAGAAGAAAATTAACACAAATTCCAAACTGGGCTTCCAGTTTTGTTTTCTGAAAGTTGCCCCTACTCATCTATAACTCTACATATTTCTTTTTATTTCCTTACGTAAACTCCACACCCCATGTGGGGCTCAAATTCATAACCCTGAGATCAAGAATCACATGCTCTACTGACGGGTCCAGTCAAGCACCCCATAATTCTACATTTCTAAAATCTTTCTCAGCCCAAACAAAACAAAACAAAACTAAACAAAAAACCCAGACCCAATTACTGAACTGAATTTAATAGTGAATACTGAATTTAACTGACAGTTTAAAAAAAATCCTTGGCATAGTCTCTCTGCACAGGTGGACCCCCATCAGAATCACTTAGAACCTAGTTACTCAAATAGTGGTTCATAGACCTCCAGCACTGGCAATCATCACCTTGGATCTTCCTAGAAATGCACATTCTCAGGCCTCTCTCCAGATCCCTGAGCTATTTGTAAGCATGCTAAAATTTGGAGAGCACAGCCATAGGATACTTTATAAGCCTCTAAATTATTTATTTTACCCCAAAACCAGAAGAACTCTCATCTTTGGGAGGATAAGGGGAACAAAGGACTAGAAATCTATTTAACAGGCTTCCCAGATAATTTAAAAAACAAATAAAGTTTGAAGACTTATTTATTGCCTCCTATTTGTTTATCTGGGACTCTGAGATTGATAATGCCTGGTCCAATTCTTTGGTCAGGTCACTTTGCTTCCCTCAATCTGACTTTTCTATCTGCAAAACAATCTTCACAGAGTTGTCCAAGTCCTAGATGATACAATGCACATGAAAGAAGTCTATGCACAAAAAAAGCTACAAATAGAAGAATTCATTACTATTCTGATGCGCCTAAGGATATTCCTACCATCTGTGTCCTAGTAGCTTCCACTCTTCGGAGCCCCAGAACCAGTTTCCTTCTCTTAGAGAGTCCTCTTGGCTAAGTGAGACTTCCTACTTGGGAAGGTACTTAGGGATTTTCTCCCTTCAGCATGAAGAGAAGGATGTGGGGCAGCTTGAAGTCTGGAGATCTGCTCAGCTGCGGCTCAGAAAGCAGCTGGTAATACAGCATTCATATCATGCTGGCTCAGCTAAGAATACTCTTTCTATTCTTGCCTGCTTTTTGTTTTGTTTTGTTTTCAGGCTGAGGTGTTAGGGAAAGAAGCAGTATCGGAATGCAGTTCCCAGTTATCCTGCATTTGATAAACCAATGAATCCTCTCAGCCACCCTCTGCAATGGAGAGGCTGGCCCCATCTGCTAGGGATGCAGCCAGCGCCAGAGAGATGGGGTGTAAGTAAGAAAGCCAGAAAGTCCACACTCCCAGATTTTCACTCAAAGACAGGATAGCAATGCTGCTCCCCGCCCCCACTGCAATCACCATGGCCTAAAGTACTAATAATATCAAAGGACTAAAGACAACACTCTGGTTCTAAGATGAGACTATTTTATAGACTCTTCTGTATATGCGGTAGAATATTAGAATGTCATTCCAGGAATATTTTATGTAGATACTACTACTGTTACTATGGGAAACAGTGACTATGAAGGAAAATGGATACAGACTCAAAAGTGTTGCCCTCTCATGCTTTCACAGAAGCATCAGACCCCAAAAGGCCTTCTATTCCATTATCAAAGAGAACAAGTTGACATACACCAGGATAACAAGGTACTGGTTTCTCAATGCAAATTTAATAGTGATGAACATTTATAAAGGATCTACTAAGAGTCAAGCATTCAACCAGATGCTCTCATACATTATTTCAAATGAGTAGCTACCTAAATCTTATGTTCCTCAAAAACTTATGCCATCAAAACATGATTCATGTTCATATGCTTCATATTTTTATATGATACTTACATGGGTCTTTGTCAATAATTATATTTCTATTCATAGTTATTCATAGGTCATCAATTCCCAAATGGACTTCATTGAGCACTGGTAATTTGCTAAATATTAACAGATGTTCCATAAAAATAGTGCTCCGCGGTCAAACAGGTTTGGAAAACAGAGTGTTAAATAAAATCAAACATGGTTGTTTAATGCAGGACTTCTTGATTCTCCAAATACTAGCTTTTACATATTGTAAAAAAAAAAAAATAAAATAGTATGTTTCCCAAAAACATAAGACCTAAAACCAGTTTATTCTCCTAATACATAATACTGTTTCTTGCTTTTTGAAAATCTTTTGAATGTATTATTTCATGGTAACTCCATAAGGTAGGCATGCCCCACTAAAAGAAGCCAAAAGCAACAGGGCTATGCCATTATTTGTATAACTCCTTTAGAATCCCTGATTTTCCTGTTGTTTTGATAGGCATGTAAGGGGGGAAATGGAATTTCTGGAAAGACTAAGAAGGACTAGGGAAGAAAATTAATGCCAAAGAGGCTAGAGCCCAGAGCTTAGTCTGGGCCTATGAGAATTCCTGCCTCCCTACCAGACCCAGGCATCTGCCTCTGCAGGCGAGGTAAAGACTTCAACAAACCTAAAGTAACCCTTTAACATTTTTTTTTAAGCAGTCAGTTCCAGATGGAGAATACATGCAGTCTTACAATTTCTGTTTTTTATATAACCAATCCCACTATTGTCAGAAATTTTTTATGGGGGAGTAGGCCCATCTGAAACTACCTGAATAAACAAATCCTTGCCTTGTCCAAGTCCTACAGTGACAATAACATCTATGAATTTGGCCAGAAAAGGCAGAGAATCTTTTACAGAAATGAGTCACCAGCTTCCACTGCCTAATGTTGGACAGAAATCTTTTATGTGGCCATAATCATCATAGAGAGACTATTTTACAACACTAACTTCCACTTTCAAAAGCAAAGCCAGTTAAATTAAGGTTCTAAACTCTCACTTCTTCAAATCATCTTTCCTTGCAGACCACATCATATCTCCAAATGACCTACACCAATATTTCCCATGAGCTGAAAACATAATTCTGCTCATCCTTCAGGAGTCCCTAAAACAAGTACTTTAGTCTTCTGAAACAATGTTTCAATGTCCAACGCTTAAAAAGAAGGAAGAGAAAATCCCCAGTATTTTTCCTATAATGGTTTCAGGTTTGTAATCCAATAAATCTGATAAATCTCAAGATCTAAAAAATGACCAAATAAAAGGTACTATGCTACTTGAAAACATTTTAGGTCTCTCCATTCTAATCTAAAATATTCAAACCTTTTCAAGCTTTTGACAGAAA
>RCUC01148546.1:0-36170 GCA_003697995.1 Taxidea taxus jeffersonii | reverse complement strand
GGGGGGGGGGGGGAAGCAGGCTCTCTGCTGGGCAGAGACCCCAATGTGGGACTCGATTCCAGGACTCTGAGATCATGACCTGCTTCGAAGGCAGAGGCTTAACCCACTGAGCCACCCAGGCGCCCCAACCATATGAATATTTTTAAAATAACTTTTCCTATCAATTGGAGAGGCGACTGCATTGACATTAGCAAACATTCTCTGTCTTTTGAAATTTGCTGAAACTTGCTTTAGGACCTCAGAAAGACTTTTTTAACTGCCTACTTCTCCACAGCATATGCTCCTCTGTCATGGCTTCTTTTTTATATATATATATTTTTTTTTTAAAAATTTTTTAAGGATTTTATTTATTTATTAGAGAGAGAGAGAGCACACAGGCAGACAGAGAGGCAGGCAGAGGCAGAGGGGGAAGCAGGCTCCCTGCCGAGCAAGGAGCCCGATGTGGGACTTGATCCCAGGACGCTGGGATCATGACCTGAGCCGAAGGCAGCCGCTTAACCAACTGAGCCACCCAGGCGTCCCTGTCATGGCTTCTTTTAACACCCTGTACTGATCTGTGACAGTGCTCATCACTACTGCTCATTACTTGTCCTGTGTTTTTTTTTTTTTTCCTAGATTAAAACCTCTTCGAGGATGAGGACCATGTTTATCTTTTTCATTGTTCCCCCTCAATTCTTTTTTTTAAATTTTTTTTTTAAAAGATTTTATTTATTTATTTGACAGAGAGGGAGAGAGAGCGAACGGGCACAGGCAGACAGAGTGGCAGGCAGAGGCAGAGGGAGAAGCAGGCTCCCTGCCGAGCAAGGAGCCCGATGTGGGACTCGATCCCAGGACGCTGGGATCATGACCTGAGCCGAAGGCAGCTGCTTAACCAACTGAGCCACCCAGGTGTCCCCCCTCAATTCTTTTTAAAAAATATTTTATTTATTTATTTGAGAGAGAGAGCAGGAGATATGGATGGGTCAGAGGGAGAAGCAGACTCTCCAGTCAACAGGGAGCCCCACTCAGGACTCTATCCTGGGACTCCAGGACCAGGACGTGAGCTGAAGGCAGTCCCTTAACCAACGGAGCCACCCAGGCACCCCTGCTCTTCCTCAATTCTTTGCTTTGTGTCTGGCATATACTAACCTATTAGTAAAGGTTTGTCTAATGAATGAACACATTTATTTCATTATAGAGGTATTTAATAAAAAATATTTGGAAACCAGACAAAAACAATAATAAATTGAGAAATTAAAAAATGTTAAATCCATAGGTACTACCCTACTATTTTAAATGCCATTTTTGGGATTTTTCTTAAATTTTTTGGATTGAACATGATAAACATTTCCTCATGGAAAGGTTTTTTTTTTTTAAGATTTTATTTATTTATTTGTCAGATAGAGAGCACGGGAGCGAGCACAGGCAGACAGAGTGGCCGGCAGAGGCAGAGGGAGAAGCAGGCTCACTGCTGAGCAAGGAGCGCGATGTGGGACTCAATCCCAGGACGCTGGGATCATGACCTGAGCCGAAGGCAGCCGCTCAACCGAGCCACCCAGGCGTCCCGATTATGGAAAGATTTTTATTATTTATTTGACAGAAAGAGAGAGAGATGGCACAAGCAGAGGGAAGTAGCAGGCAGAGGGAGAGGGAGAAGCAGGCTACCCACTGAACAAGGAGCCTTATGTGGGGCTCTATCTCCGGACCCGAGGATTATGACCTGGGCTGAAGGCAGGTGCTCAAACCAACTCAGCCACCCACTTGCTCCTAAATATTTATTTCTCATAAATCAGCTGAAGGTCAGCTCCTATGGTAGCACCAGCACTCCAGTCTGGTTCTAGTTGCTCTGGTGTTTCCAAGGGCCATAGCCTCCTCTGCGTGGTCTTGATTTATTTCTTTCCAGTTCTTTTTCCTATATGGATCTTTTTTAAACACTGAAGTAATAGAATATATATACTCTGATATCTTGCTTTTAAATTATAAGTACTTTCACATCATCATGTACAAATAAAGGGAAATTAGCATGTAGGTAACGATCAATGTTAAGGAGAAGACTGAAATTATAATACAAATGAAAACACTTGAGAAGGGACTCTTGGGTGGCTTAGTTGGTAGAGCATCTGCTTTCCGCTCAGGTCAGGATTGAGTCCTGCATTTGGCTCCTTGCTTAGCGGGGAGCCTTCTCCCTCTGCTTGCTGCTCCCCCTGCTTGTGCTCTCGCTCTCTCTCTGGCAAATAAATAAATAAAATCTTAAAAAAAAAAAAAAAGAAAGAGGGGCGCCTGGGTGGCTCAGTGGGTTAAAGCCTCTGCCTTTGGCTCAGGTCATGATCCCAGGGTCCTGGGATGGAGCTCCACATCAGGCTCTCTGCTCAGCAGGGAGCCTTCTCCCCCCCGCCCCTGCCTCCCTCTCTGCCTGCTTGTGATCTCTGTCAAATAAATAAATAAAATCTTAAAAAAAAAAAAGAAAGGAAGGAAGAAAGAAAACACTTGAGTGAGTCCTGGGATGGGGGCTGGTAGACCCTCAGGTGGTGAAGCAGTCCAAGAACTGAGTTTGTAGAACCCTAGGATGGTAACCAGAATCCAGAGAGATGATGACTGCATGGTAGGTCCAGGTAGAGAGGTCCTCAGGAAGCCTGAGGTCCTCAGGAAGCCTCTCTTTCCCATGGAGCTACCTAATGATTTCTCAGCAGTGGGGAGAAGCACAGAGCCCACAGGTAGAGAGGCAGAACTGGGCCTGGATAAATCTTGTCACCTTGACTTTGGACTTCTGGCCTCTGGAACTGTGAGCCATTTCTGTTGTTTAAAGCCACCCAATTTGTTGTGCTTTGTTACAGTAGATTTAGGAAATGAATGCACACATGAAATAATATTCAGCATCACTAAAAATTTAAGAAATAAACAATAAAACAAATCAGTGTTTTTTATAGTACTGTTAAATTTGTTAGATATCAGAATAAAACCAATTGTAGGTAAGAATGAGAGAAGGGGCGCCTGGGTAGCATAGTTGGTTGAATGTCCAACTCTGGGTTTTGACTCAGGTCGTGATCTCAGGATGGTGAGATTGAGGCCCCTACGGGGTTCCGTGCTCAGTGGTGGTGGTGGGGGGCTCCTTAAGACTCTCCCTCTGCCTAATCCCCCAACCATGTTCACAACCCCCCAAATAAATAAATAAATTAAAAAAAAAGAATAAGAGGAGAAAAGAACATTCATACAAGGTGATGTAATGATGTGAATGGTGGTGGGGCCTTCGCTGTAGGGCAGGGCTGTTGGCAATATATATAAGCCATAAATATATAAAAACTCCCTGACTCAACAATTCCATGTAAAGGAGGAACCAAGGGAAACAATGTTTGGAAAGACATGAGTAAGTATGCTTACTACACTATTTGCAATAGTCATACTTGGAAGCAAGTAAATGTGTAACAATAGGAAACTGATCAAATAATTAATAAAAGTACCACATAATGGAGTGCCCTTCAGGCATAAAGCATGATGTGGCATGAGTGTTTTTATTGACATGAAGAAGAGATGTATGTTCCATTTGATTTGGTGAAGAAATCAAGTGACAAAGGAGCATATGTCATGATTACATATATATATATACATATATACACACACACACATATATGAAATTTTGGAAAGTTACACAATAAAATATTAAGGTTATATATATGGGTGATGGGATTATAAACGATCATAATTTTCTTCTTAGTGTTTACATGGAGTTTCTAAGTTCTCTGCAATTAATATGTCTCTCTTGGTTATATAAAAATTCTCTCAAGTTAAAACATCATCATAATCGATAAGCAAGAGAGCGAGGATTGATCAGCGATCAGCTCGTGTAATACTGCAGCTCACTCAGCGACACTTTAAAATTAGTACGATTTTTACCACTAGGTACTCCCCACTCCCCTCCTCCGCCAAGACTTAAGGTCATGTGACTGCCCAGATGCCCAGACTACTTGGACACAAGGGGAGCATGGGAAATCTCACCGCAAGGCAGCCGGTGATGTGGGTTTCTGTTTTCATCCCGACAGCTTGGCCTGTCTGTAATCATAGCTGTGCCTGGATTGCCTTAATGGCAGCCTTGCCTCACCCCGCTTCCAGAGCTGATGCATTCCTTCCTCCTCAGATCACAGAATGCTACTCAGATTCTTGAGGGTGTGACCCATCCTCGCTCAGCATCTGCTTGCCTAGGACCCACCCTAACTCACTCCATCTTTGGTACCAGCAATCTGATTGCTACCACTGGATTTTACTTTTTGTCTTCTCAGCTCCTTTGACTTGAAGAAAACACCCTCCTACTCACTTCTCCTGCGGTCCTGCCCATGTAAATCACTCTAGGGTTTAACAGAATTATCTTTCCTCTGTTTGTAACTTTGGAAAGGCAGGTGAACGGGTGTGTGGCAGGTTTGATGGAATTGCCAGAGGACACAAGGCATTTCTGATAGAAGTATCCTGGTAATGTGTTTACAGTAGTTAATCGGGAGGATCTGCTGTTAACCTCTCCATAGATATGTGGGCACACACGCACATGAACACACACACAATTATGTAAAGAACTATAAAGCTCTAAGATAACTATAATCGTTATCTTATTACCAGGGATGCTTTGGGGTCACTTTTAAAAAATGTAATTTAACTTTTTAAAAGATTTTACTTATTTGACAGAGATAGAGAGAGAGAGAGAGAAAAAGCAGGGGGAACAGCAGAGGGAGAAGCAGGCTCCCTGTTGAGCAAGGAGCGCATGTGAGCCTCGATCCCAGGACCCTGGGATCATGACCTGAGCCAAAGGCAGATGCTTAACCACCGGAGCCACCCAGGTGCCCCTGGGCTCACTTCACTTTGATTGTTTTGAGCATATCAATGAAGTAGAAACAAAAATGTAAGGATAGACATGGGAGTAGCTTTTCCTCTTAAGGAGAGATTTGTGACTGGAACCTAAGCTTGTCAATGAGGGCAGGTCCTGCAATTGTATTTTTTTGTTCCTTTGTAACCATTGATTTTCTGGAGAGGGAAGTGACATTTACGGAACATCTGGTATGTGCCAGGTACCCCAATATCCACTTTGGTGCCCAAAGAGCATGTTCAAAGACCTTGGGTTACTTGTTTCATTTCTTCCAAAATGGTACCTTTTGGGGTTGTTCTGAGGAGTAAAGGAAATAACCATGTCATCGGGACTGGCACATATTTGGTAGTAAGTAGTTCATTTATTCACCAAAGGTTATGTGTTAAAAGGTTATGACAAAAATGTGACCCTAGGCTTGTAAGAACCCAGTTATTTCCTACATTTTCCCTTGCAGCAGTTCAGTATTTGTTAATTCAGCGCTCATGGCAAATTTACAGAACAAATTTGCAGAAAAGCGAGACTAGATTATCCTTTGCCTCAGCTAAAGCGGACCTCTGCCTGTGGGGCTTCATTTGTGCCTAAGAAGGTTCGAGTGCTGAGCTAGGCAACTAGAGAACATCTCCAATAAGATACCCATGTTCCTAGAGGCTGCAGCTAGGGCCCCGGGGCAGGCCCTGCCTTGGCCTCCAGCACGTGGTTTATGAGGCTCAGAGTAGAGGGGAGCTCTCTTGCCTCTGCACCCTGTTGTTCAGGTACCAGCATGAGGTGCTGCCTGTTCACCCACGCAGCCCAGAGGCACCTGGGGAACCTTATGATTTAAGCTTTTTCAGTTTGTTGCCAAATTTTCTTTAAGGACCACGTACTGCTCTTATAAATATTACAAGAAAAAAGAGAAACCTGAACAGAAAAGCTCTTTGGGGTGAGGGCTGAGGTCCTGGGGAGGGGGGGTGTCCGCATTTCCACCTCATGTGCAGACCATTTCCTTAAGCCTGAGAGTCTGCAGGTCGCTGGCCCCGCCCTGTCCCCTGCAGCTCAAGGCCCCACACGCACACCTGGGCCAATTTCTCTTCGATTTCTGCCTAGCTTGACAAGACTAGCAAGATCCATTCCCAAGAATGGGTACTGGATTTTACAAAATTATTTTTCTACATTTATTATGATGATCACAAGGCTTTTCTTCCTATTACCATAATCAATTGCATCAATAGTATTTATAATGTAGAACTGTCTTTTTTTTTAAGATTTTATTTATTTATTAGACAGAAATCACAAGTAGGCAGAGAGATGGGGGGGGGAGCAGGCCCCCTGCTGAGCAGAGAGCCTGATGCGGGGCTCAATCCCAGGACCCCAGGATCATGACCTGAGCCAAAGGCTGAGGCTTTAAACCACTGAGCCACCCAGGCGCCCCTGTAGAACTGTCTTTACATTCTTCAGCTAAATCATACTTGGTGGTGATATGTAATTCCTTTCAATACTGTTGGGTTCAACTTACTGTTGTTTTATTTAGGATTAAAAAAATACGGTTCATAAATGAGAATGGCCTCATGGGGATGTAATGTATAACATGATAAAACCATACTAGCTGATAATACCATATTGTATATTTGAAAGTTGCTGAGTAGATCTTAAAAGTTTTCCTCACAAGAAAAACAATTTTGTGACAATGTATGGTGATGGGTATTAACTAGACTTACTGCGTTTGTTTTGTAAAATATACAAACATTGAAAAAATGTAAATATTGAGTCATTATATTGTATAACTGAAACTAATATAATGTTCTATATCAATTATATCTAAATTTAAAAAATGGAAAAAATGAGAATGGTCTATGTAGTTTTTTGCCTTGTACTTTTCTTGACTTTGGATTCCACACTATGTAAGATTATGGAATCTTTCATTTTCTATAACTTACATTTATTTTATTAATTAGTTAATTTTAAAAAAGATTTATTTTATTTATTTTAGAGAGAGAGAATGCAGGGGGGAGGGACAGGGGGAAAAGGAGAGCAAAACACAAGCAGACTCCATGCTAGGCATGGAGCCTGACCCAGGGCTTGGTCTTACAGCCCTGAGATCAGACCTGAGCCAAAACCAAGAATCAGACACTTAGCTGACTGAGACACCCAGGCACCCCTATAACCTACATTTATATAAGTTTTGAGGAGGAAGTCTCTGTTTATATTGCACTGACTTGTCTTTGGCCAATCAGCAGTTACTGTGTCAATGGGTACCTAGTCTAACTATCATGAGGTCCCCAATCTTCTTCTGTCTCTTTGCTGTAACTTGGATGGTAACTTTTTGGGGTCTTGTTTCACCTTGTGTCCCTGACCCCAGGACCCATCCCGTTCCTGCCTTATTTAGGGCAAACTTAGTCTTGACCACAGTCCTCCAGAGTCCACTCAAAGATTGGCAGCTACTCTTTGGCCCTGGTCCACTCCTCATTTTCCAATACCTCTCTCTTGGTTCCAGCTGACCCCTTTGTGGCTGATGGAGTAGGCTGGGCAATTCGGTAAAACTATCAGGGCCCAGTCATCCAGAGGTAAGTCTCAGAGACCCCTGCATTGTTGATTAATGCAAATCTGCTCTTACTTGGGATGAGGGGACAATATTTTAAACCAGAGTCAAACTGCTTTTTGAGCCTTGCATACCCACCTTTATTCTTCTAATCACAGTTATCTGTTCAAGTTCAAACTTGGTCTACTCAATGTTTCTTCATGAACCACCGGAAGCCTCAGAGTATCCTTAGAGTTTGCGCATTCTATACAAAAAATATTTTTTAAAATTTGACACAGAGAAAGAGAGAGATCACAAGTAGGCAGAGAGGCAGGCAGAGAGAGAGGGAGGCAGACTCCCTGCTGAGCAGAGAGCCCAATGCAGGCTCCATCCCAGGATCCTGAGATCATGACCTGAGCCAAAGGCAGAGGCACCCCTCTATACAAATTTTTTTTTTTAATTTATTTTTTATTTTTTTTATTTGTCAGAGAGAGAGCGCAGGAGCGAGCACAGGCAGACAGAGAGGCAGGCAGAGGCAGAGGGAGAAGCAGGCTCCCCGCCGAGCAAGGAGCCCGATGTGGGACTCGATCCCAGGACGCTGGGATCATGACCTGAGCCGAAGGCAGCTGCTTAACCAACTGAGCCACCCAGGCGTCCCTCTATACAAATTTTTAATATTGTATTTCTATTTTGTTGATAATCTTTAAAAAAGTACAATTATGTCTTAGACTACCTGGGTGACCAAATTTTGTATTGATTCTTCCATGTGATTTTAGGACCCATGTTTGCATCTCTGTTTACCATCACATCAGCACTAAGTCATACCCCAATATATATGTTTTTTTAAACTTATAAGTCGAAGTATTATCTCTAACTACAACCTTGGTATAGGCCAGTGGACCAATCTGCAAAAACAATCTTAAGTCCTGGAAGTTTCCTCCTCAAAGGAAGTCTACACATTCTTCAAGTTTCAACATAACTGTTCTAGATTGCTCTGTCTGAGACCACTCCCTCTGTGGGGGCGTTGCGGGGGTGCTCCTTTGAGTGCTTGTGCTCACTTGGATTCCTTTCTAGCCATCCCTTGTTTCACAGGTTTGTCTGCAGTGTCCCCTCCTTGTCTACAACCTCAATCTGCTTCAACACCTGCTCCCAGTCTATGGGCTTTCTTGTGGGAGAGTGAGGGCTTGGGCAAGACCTCCAGGTATAAGGAGAACAGAAGGTCCTGAGCCCCTCCCTAAGCGGACGCCACGGTTTTCGTGTTGCATCTCCAGGTCCTGGCAGCAGGGGTCGCTACACGAAAAGTTATAACCAGGTGGCCGCTTTTCATGGCCTTTCTGGTGTGAACTCGGGAATCAGGGCAGCTTGGAGCCAGACCTTTACCCCCTGGGGTCCGTCTGTATAATGATGCCGCTGTACACAGCGGAGATGAATGGCTCTGTGGCTTCTGCCAGCATTGTCAGCAGAGAGTGGTAGTATGGTGGCTACACTAAGGACACACAAGGCAAATCAGATTCATCTATTTTAGACTGTTATTTATAAACTCTCTGGTTATACGTATTAAGAAAATAATAAAGTATCCAAATAAGCCCCAAGGACCAGATCTCTGTTTTAGCTACTTAATGTCTTGAAAATTACAGCAATACCTCCAGTTCTTCTAATTGTCCCTCGGGGCTCTGGCCCTCCCTTAGGATGGAGACCAGGAGAGGTCCTTAGCATGCCTGTGAGTCTTCTGTTTTTTTTTCCTCCTTAGAGTCTGAAACAAAGACTAACCTACCACCTTGGGCAGATCATTTCCTCTTCTTGGACCTCGTTTTCCTAACCAAAGACGAGGTTAAATCAGTGTAATAAATTTCTCTTCTGCGAGGCCATCTCCCAAATCCTGAAATCAACCAAAAACAAACTCTCAAAACAATGTAGGTATTTTTTTCTTAAATGTATTTAAAAACATTCAATAAAATAGGAACACACATGCGCAGACATTGTGGTTATTATTTTGTAAGAAGCTATTTTTGATGGGTGGTGACGCAGGCCTGGAACAGAAGGTGGAGGGTATAGAGTCAGGAGGGGTGGAGGTCTGCCATCTACCAGATAATCGCTGCCCTGTCAGGCCTCTTGTAATTATCGCAG
Source organism: Taxidea taxus jeffersonii (assembly GCA_003697995.1). Taxonomy (NCBI): domain Eukaryota; kingdom Metazoa; phylum Chordata; class Mammalia; order Carnivora; family Mustelidae; genus Taxidea; species Taxidea taxus. The sequence continues at coordinate 26,721 of RCUC01148546.1, read as the reverse complement.
AATTTTGTCAGAAGTTCTGCTTTTTGTTCTTTGTGCAAGAAAAATGATTTAATATTTTCACTCTTTTATGAGATAAAACAACATATAAATACGCATTGAGTCATTTTGTGTAGCATTTAACTTCTCTAGAAGACCACTTTGACTGCTTCGATGAAGCCAAGTGACCTTGCTCACATTCTGTCAATGGATGATCATGAAAAAAATGTTTTATTGTTCAAGTTCTCGAGAAAGCACTGGGTTGGAGGACCTTTAAATTTCTTTTAGGCCAGTAAATCTACATTAATAGGGATGGAATTCTGGGAATGAAAGAAGAAAAAAAGGTAGGAGGCCCCATCCAGGAGGGATCTGCATTTTTACAAGCCCTCAAGTGATTCTGATGCAGGAGTTTCATGGAGAAAAATGTCATCAAACTGTCTCAGATATCCCATTAATGTAACAGAATATTTACTGAGAGAATCAAGGTACTAAGTGTTCTAGAAAAAACATGCACGGATCACTTAGAACACGCGTGTTTTGGGAATCACGTTTTTTTTTCTTGCTCTCACAAGCAGAAGGCATTTCTGCTCCTCTTTCTGGATGATAAGGCCAAGGGGGCCCACTTGGTGCCCATAAGGTACTAGAATTCCCGTGTTCTTGGCTCATTGCAATTATATTGGCTTCAGCTGGCTTTGTTTTTTGTTTTTGTAACTTCTGGGATTGCAATAATAGTCTGGCTTCTCAAAACTTTAAGCATTTTATTATTATTTTTTAAAGATTTTATTTATTTATTTGTTAGAGAGAGAGAGCGAGCACAGGCAGACAGAGTGGCAGGCAGAGGCAGAGGGAGAAGCAGGCTCCCTGCCGAGCAAGGAACCGGATGTGGGACTCGATTCCAGGACGCTGGGATCATGACCTGAGCCGAAGGCAGCCGCTTAACCAACTGAGCTACCCAGGCGTCCCAACTTTAAGCATTTTAGATGACTCACAGGAACAAGTACATTTTAGTTCTTGATCCAGTAGAACATATAAAAACACACACATTCATTGATAAAAGTTTCTCAGTACTTCAACCTTTATGATTACATTTTCCATTCTGTTCTCTTCCGCTTAGTATTTTATTTTTATTTTAGTTTAAATTTTTAAATTTATTTCTAAAAAAGATGTTATTTATTCATTGAGAGAGAGAGCAGAGGAAGAGAGAGAGCATGTGCAGGGGTGCGTAGGAGGGGTGGGCAGTGAGAGGCAGAGGGGGGAGGGACAAGCAGACTCCCCGCTGAGCAGGGAGCCCTTGACCTGAGCTGAAGGCAGAAGCTTAACCAACTGAGCAACCCAGGAACCCGTCTTCTTAGTTTTTAAAAACATGCTGGTTATGATACACTAGATTGAATGCATGACCCACTGTTCTAGTCTATTACTGCATAAGGAACCACCCCAAAACCGAGTGTTTTAAAACAGCACCAGTCATTTTATTACCTTCATGTTTTCTGCTGCCTGGGAATTTGGGAGGGGCTCGGCAGGGCTGTTCTGACCTAGGTCTCTAAGTGGCTGTAGTCAGTCAGTGACAGGAGCGGGTCAGGGTGGGGCTGGTTTAGCTGTCTCTCCTTAGTCTCGTGTGGACTAGTGCGGCCTTCCTCACCGTTCGGCAGCCTTAAGGCTGGTGAATTGATTACATTGCAGGTGACTCAGGGTTCCAGAGCTTAGGACCAGTGATAAGGTAGCTTAGCCACACAACATCACTTCTTCCATCATCAAAAGCCCACCCCAGCTGCTGGAGAGAGGGCGGGAATTCCTCCTCTCGATGTGTGGAGTGACAAACTCACAGTGGAAGAAATGCCGGGTGATGGGGCCATAACCACTTATTGGGCACCATGGCAATTTGAAAAACACTCCTCTAGAGGGCACTGTTGTCATGTGACATTGGATCCATTTTTCTGGGGGACGGGGCGGGGTGATGGGTGGGACACTGGGAAGAGAAAAACGAAATTGAGTGCTGGCAAAAGTGGGGCAGCTCATCCTTTTTGAACGGACCATTCTGTTGCATAGAACACGTGATGGCTGGGACGGGCGCCTATGGCCTTGTGGATACCCTAGGGGAAAGGAACCCAGCAAAGGAGGAGGAGGCTGCTGACCTACACATTAGGTCTATGCACATTTTCCCCAGGACCTAGCAGAAGGCCTTGCACATGATCTGCTTTGACAGCAGAGTATGAAGTGCTTGCACAACTCCAGGCAGAAGTCCAAGCTGTGGGTAGGACAGTGCCACCCAACACCCTCATGGAACCCACAATTCCCAATAAAGCATGGCTGGCTCCATGCCTCTAGTACTCAGGGACCAGAAATGATGATTTGGAAGAATACTGTGAGCTTGTCCAGGGACAGTGTATACAGTGAGAAGAGAAAGGGCCCATGGAGAGAAAACTGAGCATGCTCAGCGTTTAAAGGGAAAAGGAGGTGGCAAAGGAGACTCAGAAGGTGAGAGATGGTCAGAGAGGCAGGAGAAGAACCGGAGAGCATGGTGACAGAGGCTAGGACAGACTTTCCAGGAAGAGGGAGTGGCACTGAGGCTCAAGTGTGGCAGCAAACTCAAGACTTACAGATCATCAGATTTGGCAACATGGCCATTGGTGACTTTTATGATGACATTGGCAGGAAGTCAGATGGGCAGGACATTATCAGAGTTCAGTGGTCATGGGAGGGAGGAGGAAAGCGTAGAAACTTGAAAGGGAGACAAGGTCAAGGTTTTTTTTTTTTTTTAATCTTGGGCGAGACAAAGTTTGTGTATAGGTGGGGAAAGGAGACAGGGAAGGAGAAACCTGGCTAAAAAGGAGTGATTGATACATCTGGCCCAGAGGGGATGGAGTTCTAGGTCCAGATGGAGGTTTAGCCTTTTCTTGAGAGAGAGAGAGAGAGAGAGAGAAAGAGAGAAACCAATAAAACAGGTAAGAGGTCAAGGTTGAGGGAGAAGAAAGGGTGGTCGGCTGAGCTAGTTCAAGTGGCCCCTATTTCCAGAGTGAGCAGTGAGGAAGGGGTAGATGGTTTGGAGGAATTTTCAGTCAGATGAGTGAAAAGCCTGTTTCGTTTCAACTCACACATATTTAGGACCTACTTTGCATTCAGAGTTTTCACAGAAATTGCTTTATCCTTCCAACAGTATGTAAAACAGAGAGCATCCCTATGTGCAGGATTTGTCTTCTTCTTTGGTGAGTTCCTTGCTTCACTTACACATGGAGAGAATATGGCTGTGAGGACACAAGAGGCGGGCTCATTCCAGGTCAGTCCAAGAGCTCACAGAAGGGGTATCATCTAGTCCCGGGATAGCTGGGAGGCAAATTGCCCATTTGAGACAAGAGAGAGCAACACTGTTTCTGTTGTGAGTGTGGAAGGAAGCATTCTCGTGTGATGTTTGTTCAGGGTCTAGGTAAAAGGAAGAGGAGGAGCTGAAGGAAGGTGGAAGAGGAGGAGGTGAAGTCTGCCTTCAGGTCAAGACGAGGTCCCCGGAGGCAGGCGGTATGGTGCAGGGCAAACAGTGTGGTCGCTATGCTTGGTTCTTCCTAGCTTTGTACTCTTAAACAAGGCACAGAATACTGAGCCTCTGGTTTTTCATCCAGCAGAAGGAGTTCACTCTATGCCTTTGTGGAATGCAAAGTACCTGCAAATCCAAACCATCCCGGAGCTGCTGTGTTGTTATTTATTTATTTATTTTTCCATTTACCATCTGAAAGTCAGTGAGGGGCTCCCGTTTCAGCACCAGGACTGCAAGAGCATGGTAAAACTTTAGAATATTTGTAACATATACACATTTTATCCTTTTTTAACATCGCCTCTTATCCCATAATGATTAGAAATTTTTTAAAACGGAGATTCCTGGGTACTTCCTCTCTGGGGAGTAACACAAAAAGGGAGGTGGGGAGACAGGGTCTGATTCTGCCACTTGAACTGGGGAGAGCTGGGGGGAGGACCAGAGGCCAGTGTGGCTATAGCTGCAGGGAGAGGGTTCCCTGATGGGTGGGAAGGGGCCAGGTAATGTCTGGAGGAGGGGTTGGTGCCCAGCTCAAAGGCAGGCCTGGGAGGGGATTCAGGCAAGCCGCGCACAGTAGATCATATGTGAAGGGAGGGCTTCCTTGCCACTTCCTGCCACTGTGCCGCCTGCACTGCTTGGAGGCTGGATGGCCGTCCTGATGGTTTGGTTCTGCATTTCCTCATCCCTCCTGCATTTACCTTGATTGCAGTACAAAGCCCTTTATGCTCACCTTACCTACATCACTCACCAGGCAGGAGCTGCTGGAGTTGGGACAGCTGGGGAGATTTTGGTGGCCTCTCTAATCCGATCCAGGAATGCCAAGGTCAGACCCAGTCCAGCTCTTCCTCCCCTTGCTCCAGACAAATGACCAAAACAGCCCCGTGGGTGGACGAACACAAGTCTGCAGGTTGCTGTGGATGTAAGAAGTACTTAGGCAACCCCAGGGCCAAGGGATGGGGGAAAGAAGTAGAGGGCCACATAGCGATTTTTACTTTGTTTATCCTAGTCAGTGGACCTCAGCTTTAAGAACCAGGGTGCTAAATGTTTAAAGGGACTGGCTGGGCCATGGGCTGGCCAGGGCTGCCTGTCTCTGCTGCAGGCCATGGCTCCCATTGGACAGTGGGTCTCCCTGGGCTCCAGCACCCACTCCCTATGTTCCCCACCAGCTCTACAGATAGTAACAGCTCCCCTGATTGCTAGTTGTAGGGTGCAGCACAGGATTGTTGTTTTCCTTTCTTCCTGTTAGAAGGTGGAGGACGGGGCACCTGGGTGGCTCAGTGGTTGAGTGCCTGCCTTTGGCTCAGGTCATGATCCCAGGGTCCTGGGATCGAGCCCTACATCAGGCTCCCTGCTCAGCAGGAAGCCTGCTTTTCCTTCTCCCGCTTCCCCTGCTTATGTTCTCTCTCTCTCTGTCAAATAAAGAAATAAAATCTCAAAAAAAAAAATGTGGAGGAGCCTCAGTAAAGTATCCTCCACGCTGAGAAGACACTTTAAGACTGAAAGGTGAAGCAAGTCCCTTCCATACCATTGACAGAGTTTTATTCAGGGTATCTTACTGATGGGGGGGTGGGGGTGGGGGATGGGATGAGCCATTCAGATGGTACGTAGCTACTCTCTACCTAGACCGGGCTTTAATCCTCAGCTTTTATAGGGCAAGAGGCATGATGGTGAGGTCATGGGGTAGTTATCTAAATTGGGCCCTCTGTGTACCAGTCATCTCTACTGGTTATCTAAAGTGAAGCCTTCTGTGCACTTTAGGGAAGTTCAGAACAAGCCTTCCCATGTTCTGGTCAGGGCCTACATTAACCTCCACAGTGCCTGGACATGTAGCACCAAGGGAGGTCATTGTGCGGACATGAACAAGATGGAGGGTCCAAGATGGAGTCAGTGTTGTCAGCACTCCCACATCTGTTCACATCGTAACTCATCTCTTTATTACACTCTCCTCATTTATGCATCTGGGTGTGCCCCTGCTTTTAAGGTCAGACACTTCCTTTGAGTCCTTGGTGCACCAGTCTTAGTTTTATAAACATCAACTTTAGGAGTCCTGGAGGGTCCCTCAGATGTTATTGGGTTTTCCAAGAATTCCTTCCCTGAGGTCCTTCCCTGGGGGCCCTAGGAACATGAGAGTGGAAGAATAGGGTTTTGTAAATAATTATGCAGCCCTCTTATTACCCCCATTGCCCCTTATTCCCCCCACCTCTAAACCCTAAAACCTTGTCTTTAGAGGGTCTTTTTCAAGAAGCCCAGGGATATGTTCTGGAATGAGAAGGTGATGAATAGGTGTTTCACTCTGTTCTGAGGGCCCCAGCTCCTTCAGAATAAGAATCATGATAGGATATAATGTTAAGATAAAAATATCAGTTACAAAAAAGCATACATTATATAATTTAGATAAAGCCCCAAACCAGGTAAAACTCATTGTGGTGTTAGAAGTCAGCACACTGGACCACTGATAGATCAATGGATAAAGAAGATGTGGTATATATACCACATCTTCTCTCTCTCTCTCTATATATATATGACTCAGCCATAATAAAAGAATAAATTTTGCCATTTGTAACAACATGGAAAGATCCAGAGGGTATAATGTTAAGTGAAATAAGTCAAAGAGAGATAAGCACTATATGGTTTCACTCATCTGTGGAACTTAAAAAACAAAACAGGGTGCTGGGTGACTCAGTTGGTAGAGTATGTGACTCATGATCTTGAGGTGGTGAATTCAAGCCCAATGTTGGGCATAGAGTTTACATGAAAAAAATGAACAAATCTGGGGAGCCTGTGTGGCCCAGTGGGTTAAGCCTCTGCCTTTGACTCAGGTCATGATCTCAGGGTCCTGGGATCGAGCCCCGCATTGGGCTCTGCTCAGTGGTGGGGGGGCTTGCTTCCCCCACTCTGTCTGTCTACTTGTGGTCTCTCTCTCTCTGTCAAAAAAATAAAATCTTTTAAAAAAATGAAAACAATAAAAAAGAGAGACAAAAAAAACCCAGACTCTTAAAAATGGAGAACACACTGATGGTTGCCAGAGGGGAGGAAGGTAGGTGGATGGGTGAAACGGGTGAAGGGGATTAAGAGTACAATTGTTGTGATGAACACTGAGTAATGTATAGAATTATTGAATCATATTGTATACCTGAAACTAATACTATGTTAATTATACTTGAATTTAAAAAAAGAATTCAGAATAATAATAAAAAAAAAGAATGGGAAAAAAAAAAGAAGTCAGAATAGTGGTTATTCTTGGGGAGAGGGTGGATAGCTTCTGGGAGAGGACACATGGGGGCTTCTAGGATGCTAATAAAGTTCTTTGTTTTCTGTTTGCTAGCCATACGTATGTGTTAAGTTTGTGAAAATTCATCAAGTTGTACATTTGTGGTGTGTGCACTTTATCATATGAAAGCTATGCTTCAATTCAAGGTTCAAAAAATATTTATGCTACTTCCAACAGTAACAAAAACTGTAAGTCCAGGAAAAAGGTCAAGGCAGATTTGCAAAATCTTTGTGGAGAGCATAAAGGACCTAAAAATACAGAAAATGTAATGGTTAATTTTATGTGTCAACTTGGCTAGACTATGGTACCCAGTTGTTTGGTCAAACAACAGTCTAGCTATTGCTGTGAAGGTGTTTTTAAGATGAGAGTAACATTTAAATTTGTAGTCTTTGAGTAAAGCGGATTACTTTCCATAATCTGAGTGGGCCTCATCGAATCAGTTGAAGACCTTAAGAGAAGGGACTGAGGGGATGCCTGCATGGTTCAGTTGGCATAGCATGCAAATCTCAGGGGCATGGGTTCAAGCCCCACATTTGGTGTAGACCTTACTTAAAAAAAAAAAAAAGAGGGACACCTGGGTGGCTCAGTTGGTTAAGCGGCTGCCTTCGGCTCAGGTCATGATCCCAGCGTCCTGGGGTTGAGTCCCACGTTGGGCTCCTTGCTCGGCAGGGAGCCTGCTTCTCCCTCTGCCTCTGCCTGCCACTCTGTCTGCCTGTGCTCGCTCTCTCTCTCTCTCTCTAACAAATAAATAAAATAAAAAAAAAAAAAGAAAGAAAGAAAAATGGGCACCTGGGTGGCTCAGTTGGTTAAGCCACTGCCTTCAGCTCAGGTCATGATCTTGGAGTCCCGGGATAGAGTCCTGCTTTGGGCTCTCAGCTCCACGGGGAGTCTACTTCTCCCTCTGACCTTCTCCTCTCTCATGCTCTCTCTTATTCTCTCTCTCTCATATAAATAAATAAAATCTTAAAAAAAAAAGAAAGAAAGAAAGAAAAAAAAGGGGGGGGGAGAGAGAAGACTGAGGTCCTCAGTGGAGGAAGGAATTATGTTCTTAGGCTGCCTTAGGACTCAAGAATGTGACATTAACTCCTGCTGGAATTTCCAGCTGGCCTGCCCTGCAGATTTTGGACTTAAGATTCTCTCTCTCCCTCTCCTCTGACACCCCTCTCCCTTCTCTGGCTGCCATTGCTTGCACGTGTGCACATGTGCTCTCTCCCTCTCTTAAAAAAAATTATAATTGCAAGTTTTGTAGAGGGATGATTTTTTGAGGTCCCCATTTGCATATGGGACCTTGAATTTAATGGTGAAGCATTATGAATTATAAGGAATAATGGACTATTCAATAAATACACCGAGACTCTATGATGGCTTTCCATAGAGAAAAATAAAATGAAATCCTTCTCTCATAGCACATACAATGTAAATTCCATATAGGTTAAAGACCAAATATAGGAAAGTGTAAAACTTCAAAAAGAAACACTGAAGAATATTTTGTAGAGACAGACTTCTCAAATAAATCCCAGAACTCCCATGAGGCAATCTGATGATATTAAGATTAAAACCTGGCAAATACTACAACGTTTCATAACCAAAGTTAAAAAGACAAACTATAGACTGAATGAAGATGTTGGCAATGCATATGACTGACAAATATTTAGTACCCAGGATGTATACAGATTTGCAAATCATAAGTAAAAAGCAAATAACCCAGCAGAAAATTGACAATGGATATCAATGGGTAACTCATACAGAAAGAACCTGAATATTTGTAAACTTACAGATGGATGCTCAACTCCACTGATAATCAGAGAAATACCCACTAGAACAAGCTAACATTTTATTTTATTAAAAAAATTTTTTTTAAAGTAGGCTCCATCCCCAACATGGGGCTTGAACTCATGACCCTGAGATCAAGAGTTACATGCTCTACCTGACTGAGTCAGCCAGGCACCCCTGAAAGAAGATAACATTTTATATTCAACATACTGAAAAAAAAAGTCTGATCTATAGTAGATAGATAGGGCTGGTGAGTATAGGGGTAAATGGGAACTCTTACATATTGCTGGTAGGCATGTAAGCGATTTCAACTGTTTTGGAGAATACTTTATCAATGTCTAGGGGAGTTAAATATATGGATGCCTTACAACCCAGCATTTCCACTCTTGTCTATCCCCTAGAGAAACTCTCACTAGTGCACAAGAATGGCCACACCCCTTTGTAGAGGGGAGAAGTGAGAACAACTTTAATGTTCCTCAATAGATATATACTATATTATTTTCTATACTTTCTCTTTGTTTGAACAGTTTCCTCCTCCTCTTTCTCTTTCTCTCTCTCTCTCTCTGTTTGCCTGGCTCTGGTGGGGTGAGTGGGTGTGGTGGGAAGGCCCCCAGACAGAGATCCATGTAGGCAAGAAACCCAAGGACCATGAGTTTATGACGAATGTGTATAGAAGCCTTTGAAGCTGGTCCTGAAAGTGGGAAAAAATGAGGCCCCCGGCACAAAACTCCCCCCAAAACAAAAAACAATAACAACAACAAACCAGCTTTATTGAGATATAATTCACCCATTTGAAGTATACATTTCAATGTTTTTTAGTATGCTCACAGAGTTGTGCAACATTACCATAATTAATCACTGCTGACTTTATTTGATTTTGGGGGGTTCTTAAAACAACAGAAATTTATTCTCTTATGGAGAAGCTAGAAGTCAGAAATCAAGGTGATGCCAGGGTTGTTTCCAGCTGGAATTCCTGAGGAAGAATCTGTCCCAAATCTCTTTCCCACCTTCTGGTAGCTGCTGACCATCCTTGGTATTCTTGGCTCACAGCTGCAGCCCTCCAATGTCTGCCTCCACCTTCCCATGACTTTCTCTTTGTGTATCTCTGGTGATCTCTCCTCTTCTCATGAGAATACTTGTTACTGGATTTAGGGTCTATTCTAATCTAGCGTAAAGGCTGTGATGTAATTTAAGCCTCTTTGGGGACAAAAACATTCATGACAAACAAGGACAGAAAAAGGAAAAGAGAAAGAAAGAAGAAAAGCAGGTCCCGGATGAAGGAAAACTGGTGGAGGGAATCAAAGAAGAGTAAAAGGGGATTAAAAGAAGCAAAATGAAGACTTTATGGAGAATGAAGCTGAATGTCTCTGAGGTCAGGCTCTTAGAAGTATGAGTATTTCTGAGCAGCCTCCTGAAAGGACGACAGACATCCCTTTAGCTAAGCAAGAAGGACAACCGACATTCCTTCCAGAACTTTTTCTTTTTTTTTAAGATTTAATTTTTTTTTAAAAGATTTTATTTATTTATTTGACAGACAGAGATCACAAGTAGGCAGAGAGGCAGGCAGAGAGAGAGAGAGAGAGAGAGAGAGAGAGAGGAGGAAGCAGGCTCCCTGCTGAGCAGAGAGCCCGATGTGGGGCTTGATCCCAGGACCCTGGAATCATGACCCGAGCTGAAGGCAGAGGCTTTAACCCACTGAGCCACCCAGGCGCCCCAGATTTAATTTTTTTTTTAAAGATTTTTATTTATTTATTTGTCAGAGAGAGTGAGCACAGGCAGACAGAGAGGCAGGCAGAGGCAGAGAGAGAAGCAGGCTCCCTGCCGAGCAAGGAGCCTGATGCGGGACTCGATCCCAGGACGCTGGGATCATGACCTGAGCCGAAGGCAGTGGCTTAACCAACCGAGCCACCCAGGCGTCCCAAGATTTAATTTTTTTTTGACTTAAATTTTTTAGTGCAGTTTTAGGTTTACAACAAAATTGAGGGGAATGTAGAGATTTCCCATATATTTCTGCACTCACTCAAGCATAGCTCCCCCATTATCAACACCACTCACCAGAGTAGTACGTTTTTTGCCAAGGATGAGTCTACCTTGGCTCATCATTATCACCCAAAGTCCAGAGTTGACATTCAGGTTCACTCTTGGTGTTGGACATTTGATAGGCTTGGACAGATGTACAATGATGTATATCTGTCATTATATTATCATACAGAGTATTTGCATTGCCCTGAGAATTCTCCGTGCTCTGCTTGCTCATCTCTGCCCCCTCCTTCACCCCAGGCAACCCCTGATCTTTTCATTGTCCCCATAGTTTCGCCTTTCCTTCCAGAAGCTTTAAATCAGTGGAATCAATTGCAAAGAACCCAAGAATCTTCTTTCCATTCCCTGAGATTTCTGAATACTCCAAAAATCATAAACATTAATGATTTTAGTACCATAAAAGAGGAGATCTAGAAAAATGCCCACCAGTCCACAAAAGAACCAAAGGATGACTCAGAATTAGTGTGTATTAATGCCATGTTTTATAACAACACTGACCGTTTATTATAAAGCTGCAAAGAGGCTATTGCGCTCAGCCGGGATCAAACTCAGCACCTGAATCAGTGCATAATCTTCAGGACTGACTCAGGAAAGACTGGAGGCTCAAAAGATGAATCAGACACCTTGCAGAAAGGGGAGGGCCATGGCTGCTGGCCAAGGGAGAGAGAAGAATCTATAGGTACTGATGCCAAAGCCTTCAAAATTCCCATGGAGCAAAGTAAAAGGGAAGTCCAAGATATGTTTGAATAAATGCAAAGCAATAATTTAGAAAGAGATCAGGGGCAGACTGGTCCCATAGTTAAAGGATCTGGAGGACAGCCGACCTGAAGGCTTGTAATGGCGAGCTGAGTTTGAAAGACCCAATGGCTCACACCACCAAGACTTCTGTGTTCTGGGTAGCCTGCGGTAGGATGGAGAAGGGGGCCTGGTTCTGTAAGACTGGGGATCCCGGCTCAGTGGCTTCGGTCTGGAGTAAATATCAATGAGGGGTCAAACCCAATCCCATGGCACCATTTCTGTAGCAGTTTGTTAGAGAACCACAGTTTTGAGATGATGATACCCAGGGGCAGTTTGCTCTAGGATCACAAAGTTGCAGACTGAGAAACTGAAAGCCCCCGACGGTTGAAGTGACTTGCACGTGGTTAGACTGCCCCCAGCGTTGAAGTTTGGAAGTGTTCCCAGGGATCTGTGACTTGAGCCACACATGCCAAAGAACGACGTTTGGAGGGAGCCCAGAAATCAAAGGATTCAGGTGGATGGCATAAAGGGTTTGTTTCACTAAAAACTGTCTTTCTTTGTTTAATCATTTACCTCATTCTAGGGTCGAGGCCTCAGTCTAGCGCTCCTTTTTATAGAAAGGTCAGCTGGGCGGGTCAGGCAGCTGGGGAATGTGTGCTTTTTCCCCAAGTTCAAGCTTCCTGATTCATAGGGTGAAATTAAGCTTTCTTATTGCCTCTCTGAGAAGGATGAGCTCATTGGTGGTGACAAGAGCAGCCCTCTGTCCTTCCTTTTCTTCTCCAAATGCTGGAAGAAGTGGGATGTGAGTTCTCAAATGTCACAGAAGCCTACAAAACGCTGACTCCCGGATGCCAGGCATAACTGGGGTTGGCTCAGAACGTGGAGACAGGGCGACATCATCATTTGCTAAGAATTCATTGTTCTGCAACTTGCCTGGGACACAATGGCAGGACTGAGGCAGGAGGGCTAGACGTGGGGCGGGGTGGGGGCAGGCAACCTGGGTGTGTCTTTGCAAACAGCCTTCTTGGGGCTGGGAGAGAAGCAGTGTTGGGTAAGTCAACGGGCCCACCGTGTGGGGGTTTAGGACACCGAGAAGCAGGGACACAAAAACCCCATGACAGTACAAAGCACGACAAAACATACACCCAAACAAAGAAAGGTGGGGGAGCACTGGTTTGGAGAGATCCTGATATACACTGCTTTTAAAAAGAACATTGAAGTAGTCGTAAGAAAATTCAGAATTCTGTTTAGTGTGTATATTTGAATCACAAATGGTGGGTGGGCTCTGTGACCTTTGCAGAGTCTAGGGTGCTATTTGGATTAAGAGGTCTGGAGTGAAGGGTGCCAGACTCCCTTGTGGGCAGAAGGGCAGCTGATGGCCTGCTGGGCATGCTTTGAGTGGCCCTGAGCGGATCCCTGACGCTTACCAAAAGGGCTCCAGAGGGTTAGCAGTTAAAGTGGGATTAGACATGAGTTTGTTTGCTTCTTTGTTCATTGTGTGTTTTCCAGATTTTCTTTTGTGTCTATGCATATGCACATCTATTTTTTTAAAGATTTTATTTATTTATTTGACAGATCACAAGTAGGCAGAGAGGTAGGCAGAGAGAGAGGAGGAAGCAGGCTCCCTGCTGAGCAGAGAGCCCGGTGCGGGGCTCGATCCCAGGACCCCAAGATCATGACCTGAGCCAAAGGCAAAGGCTTTAACCCACTGAGCCACCCACGTGCCCCTTGTTATTACATTCTTGAACAAAATCACTACTTTACAGTAGGAGGAAAGGAAGTCCTCTTTGGCCATTGTTCCTTTTAGGATTTTTTTTTTCTATGCATTCACACACATATATAGAAACACACAGATGATTTTTATTTTAAAAAATATAAAATGTTTAAAAAACCAAAAACCTAAGTGACATCGGCCTGCACAGTTCTTTCCTCAACTTGCATTTCTTACTCAACAACATGTCCTGGGTATTATGACACATTGATTTGCTTCTCTCTTAATTACAGCATGCTAGTCAATAGTATGGCTTTATTATACTGATTTAACCATTCCCCTTTTCATGGACGTGTGTGTCGTTTCCAGTTTTTCACTTTTGCAAACAATGCTTCGGTCAGGATCCTCAAACACAACTCCTTGGGCACAGGTACAAGGGTCTCCTCAAGGCAGATATAGAAGAACAGTGGGTCCTAAGATTTTCAGTTTCAATGGGTACTGGCCACTTGCCCTCCATGGGAATTGGAATCATTGATATGCCCATTACAGTATTAAGGCATTCATTTCCCCCAACTTTGTCAGCACTTGACCATAAGGAAAAAATTGCCAGTCTGATGAATGAAAAGTGATGTCTCATTGGTTTTTTTTGGCATTTCCCCGATTACCAGTGAGGCTATTTTTATTTATTTCTTCATCCTTTCCTGCGTTTAATTTTTTCCTCAGGAAACATTGCTACTTTTGTAATACTGAAAGGAGTTCTCTTCTTCTCTTACTCTTCCTCCTCCTTCTGGTTGTTATTAATGTAGGCCCAAGCACATAGATGAGGACTCTTAGCTCTGATTGGACCACCCGAAGTTAAATGCCCATTTCTGAGCCTACCAGTATTAGGAGACAGGAGAACCTACAACTGCCGGAAGGTAGGTGGGATTCCCCTGACTGGCTTCCTGACCACTCCTGGAGCTGGGGACTGAGTCAATCCCACAGTCCTCACGACTACTGCTGGGTAGAGGAGGGCTTTGTTCATTGTGCGATGACCCTTTCCAGTTCTGATACTCTCGGACTGCAAGAAGTACCGACATTGTTTGCTTAATCAATGATCTTTTGGTTGAAAAGAACAGAGACCTACTCAAGATAGATCAAGTGATAAGCAGGATTTATTTGGGGGTTGAAGGGGAAAGCAGGGGTATCTTCCAGAACACAAGGTGGAAAATAGAGCTGGTATAGGATAACTGGAAGACTGGCAGAAACAAAGTTCACTCTCTCCCATCCTCTCTGTTTTCCTAGGCACATCTCCCTCTTTTCTTCCTCTCTTTCTTTCCCTCTTTCTCTCTTTTCTTTCCTTCTTTCCTTCCTCTGTTCCTCCCTCCCTCCCTCTCTTCCTCTTTTCCTCCCTCCCTTCCTCTCTCTTTCTCTCTTTTTTCTTTTCTTTTTTTTTCACCCTTTTCATTCTGACCAAGTGCTTCTGCTCATTTATCTGTATGTGATTTAGGCTGGCCATCCTCACTTTGATTTAATGTCTTTTCTCCCTAAGTACCTACCATCTATTTCCTATGTTGTCTGGGTCTCCTAGTTCAATTTTTATGAGGATAAAAATATGATTGGTTTCTAGCCAATGGACTGGTTGATTTTGAGTCAGGTTTGAGTGTTCAAACCTGATCCAATCAAACTTGTCTGCCTGAGGTGGAGGACAGACGTGCCCCTTCCAGGGTCTATGGGTGTGGCAATTCTCATTCATTCATTCATTCATTCAAGAGAGAACACTGGTGCAGGCACAAGTCAGGGGGAGATGCAGAGGGAGAGGGAGAAGCAGGCTCCCCTCTGAGCAGGGACTCTAATGTGGGGCTTGATCCCAGGATCCTGGGATCATGATCTGAGCAGAAGGCAGATGCTTAACCAACTGAGCCACCCAGGCGCCCCTTGGTTGTGGCAATTCTTCCAGAAACTCCAGAGGCAGGTCAGGGAGTGGAATGTGTCTCTTACAAAGGTGTGGTCTTCTAAAATCTGAGGAATTATACTGTGTTCTAAAGTATGTAAGCAGAAGTAAGAATAACATGAGCTCCCCAAACTGTTCCCTTTTTTCTACCTCTCTCTTTTTTTTTTTTTTAAAGATTTTATTTATTTATTTGTTAGAGAGAGAGCGAGCACAGGCAGACAGAGTGGCAGGCAGAGGCAGAGGGAGAAGCAGGCTCCCTGCTGAGCAAGAAGCCCGATGCGGGACTCGATCCCAGGACGCTGGGATCATGACCTGAGCCGAAGGCAGACGCTTAACCAACTGAGCCACCCAGGCGTCCCGACCTCTCTCTCTCTTTTTTTTTTAAGATTTTATTTATTTGACAGAAAGAGAGATCACAAGTAGGCAGAGAGGCAGGCAGAGAGAGAGAGAGGAGGAAGCAGGCTCCCTGCTGAGCAGAGAGCCCGATGCGGGGCTCGATACAAGAACACTGGGATCATGACCAGAGCTGAAGGCAGAGGCTCCAACCCACTGAGCCACCCAGGTGCCCCTCTACCTCTTTCTTTGACCCCCTAACCTAAATCTGGAAATTTAAGTTAAGTTTAATGTGCAAAGTTATTTTATAAGTGTTACATATAATACTGATAAATTGAAATGGACACAATATCTTGTACTCAGAGGATGGCTAAACAAAATGTCCATTGTATGCAAATTGTGTGTCATAAAAGTGACATTCATTAAATTTTAAATTCATTAAATTTTTAAAATTTAAAATAATAAAGGATATGCATATTATAATATATAATAGTAGTAAGTGTAAAAGCATATTTGTATATATGGCAATACGATCACAGCTATATAAATAAAAACAAACCAAAATTATATAAATATGTGTATATATACATATATATAAGTAGTAATGAATATATATACATGAATGATGTGGTTCATGACTCTTCTCAGTAATGTCTGAAAACCATCTCCCTTAGACTGAGCTCTGAGACAATGGGGAATATCCTTTATTTCACCACTGTACCACCAGGGTTTAGTATAGTTTGCGTAATAGACACTGAGCAAATATTTGCTAAGTAAGTGAATGAATCATGAATGAATCCTGAAACTGAGGGTGATTGGGAAGGGGGAGGTGAAGTCAGTGGCCACTACGCTGTGAGATTCCAGCCTCTTCCCTAGAAGTTTGAGTGAGATGAACTGATCATTGGACTTGGTTTTGGGAAACCCTGCTTAATATAGTGGACTATGCTTCCAGCTCTTTTGCTTTTCCAAACTAATAATCCTCATTGGAGAAGAGAAGGGCATTTGGAGCCCCCTTATCACCTTCGCAAGGCCATCATTGATGGCCTAGTGACCCCTTTGGCTCACTTCCTGTACTCACACTTTGCTGACATCCAAGGAGCTGGGGACTCCAGGCTGGGGTCTCTGTCCTCCATCTGTGCTTGAGACCAGTGGCATGCCCCATTACAGTTCTCCACTATGACACAGGGTCTTCCCTGTCTCAGCACAGGACGTTTCTGAGGTTGGACTGAGGTTTTACTAAAATCAGAGCTCTCCATCCTGAGCGATGAGGATGCTGAACTCTTATCAGTGCAAGAGGGTGTGTGTGTGTGTGTGTGTGTGTGTGTGTGTGTCTGAGAATCAAATTTTGAGATCAATAAAATCTACCGAGAAGGAGTTGCCCAGTGTGTCTAACAACTACTAGTATTTTCTGTGTTGCTTCTTCTTTTGGTCACTGAATACCCTTGATCCTCCACTATTCTAGACTTCATTTCTCTCCTCTTTTACCCGTTTTTTAAAAAAAATTTTATTTATTTATTTGAGAGACAGAGCATGAGAGGGAGAGAGAGAGAGCGAGAGAGCACGCATGAGCAGGAGGAGGGGCAGAAAGAAACGGAGAAGCAGACTCCCGCTGAGCAGGGAGCCTGACATGGGTCTCAATCCCAGAATCCTGAGATTATGACCTGATCCGAAGGTAGACACTTAACTGACTCAGCCACGCAGGTGCCCCAAGATTTAACAAATATTTACTAAAGACTTACTATGGGTCAAGCATCTGTCTTGGTGCTGGATGCATAGTAATGGGCAGAGTGGAACTGGTTCCTGCCTTAATGGAACTCACCTTCTCCCAGGGAACTCGGATAGCCTTTGAGTAGCAAGGTTGTATGCCAGTGATTCTCAAGCTTGGCTTCTTTTTGGAATCATCTGGGAGATTTGAAAAATACGGATGCCTGGGTGACACTTACAGAGACTCTGATTTGATGGGTCTTGACTGTGGCCTGGGTGCTGAGGTTTAAAGACAGGCAAAACTCCCTGGGAGATTTAATGTGCAGTCAGAGTTGACAACCCTTGGTCTGGGCAGGGGAACCCGGAAGTGGGAAGTGCTGGAGTACATCAGAGAATGGCTTCTTTGGCTGGAGCGCCAACTGCTAGGCCAGTGGTGGGGCACAAGGCTGACAAGGTCAACAGGGGCTGGGCCACACGAGGTCCTCTGGCTTATGTTAAGTGTTTTGTTTCTGTGTGCTGAGAGCAACAGGAAACTACCGAAGCTTTTAAGCATGGAGTTGAGTTTGGTTTAGGAAAGATCTCTTTGGCTGCACTGGGGGGATAGGTTGGAGGGAAAGACTAATACTGGAGAGACAGAGAGGAAATGAATGGACGAACGCTGGGGAGAGATAGTAGTTGCTTGTTGCCTTTTGTGTTCCCAGGAGCAAACTCTGGGATGGAGTTGGGTAGGCGGGACAATTATTTTTTGCTATGGTAGAGTGGAGGGAAAGCAGGAATGGGCAGAGAGAGAATCCAATTTGCAAGGCAGGTGAGGGGGAGTAAAATATGTGCCCAAAATGCATCACTGTGGCATATGGATGTTTTGAGCTGAAGGTAACCAAGGCCCAGCAGACTCAGGAAAGGTTTTTAAATTTAAATTATTTTTATTTTTATTTATTTTTTTTAATTTAAAAAAAATTTTTTTAAAGATTTTATTTATTTATTTGACAGACAGAGATCACAAGTAGACAGAGAGGCAGGCAGAGAGAGAGGAGGAAGCAGGCTCCCCGCAGAGCAGAGAGATCAACGCGGGGCTCGATCCCAGTACCCTGAGATCATGACCCGAGCCGAAGGCAGCGGCTTAATCCACTGAGCCACCCAGGTGCCCCTTTATTTTTATTTATTTATTTATTTTTTACCTCTCCCTTAACTGCCTAAAGGAATGTAGATAGAGGTGGCCTGTACCAGGAAAAGAACTAATACCAGAGATAACTTTTTATATCAGAAAGACTTATCTGCCTGGTATGGCAAACATTTATTTACCAAACCTTTGTTCTTCTCATCTTCCTGTGAATTGCCTCCCACTGCTTTGAAGTTCCAGACCCCTACCCCCTTCTCCTTAGCTCAGGATAGCATATAAGCCTCAACTGCTCGACTGTCTTTGAGCCTCATATCGTTGGGGTTCCTGTACATAGGAAATTAAATTTCTCTTTTCTTCTGTTAATCTGTCTTATGTCAATTTGATTGTTAGACCAGACAAAGACCTTAGAAGGGAAGAAGGGAAAAGTTTTCCTCCTCTCTAGAGGCACGACAAAGCCAGGGCCAGCCCTACTGGAAGCTCTGCTTAGTACTGGGTCTGACAGGTATGTCCTTCATCAGCACAGAGAGGCCAGGAGTTTACACCTGTGTCTCCGTCAGCTTCAGGGCTTGGGCTGCCATAGGCTGGTGGCTCTCTGCAGCTAATATGGCTCTTTTTTTTTTTTTTAAGATTTTATTTATTTATTTGACAGAGAGAGAGAGATCATAAGTAGGCAGAGGGGCAGGCAGAAAGAGGAGGAAGCAGGCTCCCCGCCAAGCAGAGAGCCCCACTCGGGGCTCGATCCTAGGACCCTGGGACCCTGGGACCATGACCTGAGCTGAAGGCAGAGGCTTTAATCCACTGAGCCACCCAGGCGCCCCTCTGCAGCTAATATGGGAGCAGATAGCCTGACTAGTCCTTTCCTGGAGAGGGGTGTCCGTGGTGCATCTCCACGTCTAGCCTGCTGGAGGAGTATGGGGGAATGAGAGAGAGACCAGAGGATGGATAGGAATGTGAGTAGCAGGTAGAACCAGTGCGCCAGATGATTCATCAGATTGATTAGATGTGGGAGCTCATACATTCCTTAATTTGCTGGGCAAATATTTACTGAGGCCTGTTACGTACCAGGCACCGTTCGAGGCACTGGGGATTCAACAGCGAGTGAAACAGACAAAAATCCTTATGCTCATGGAGCTTATATTATAGTAAGAGAGAAAGAGTGAGAAATAGATGCAGGTGAAATACATGGAATGTTAGAAAGGGATCCATGCTAAGAAGAACAATACCACGTAGGAGGAGGACTGAATGTGTGGGCATGAGCGTGGGTGTTGCAATCTTAGGAGGGTGGGCAGTGAAGGTCATATTAAAAAAAGTGACTTTTAAAAAAAAAAGATTTTATTTATCCATTTGACAGACAGAGACCACAAGTAGGCAGAGAGGCAGGCAGAGAGAGGGGGGAAGCAGGCTTCCTGCTGAGCAAAGAGCCCGATGAGGGGCTCAATCCCAGGACTCTGGGATCATGACCTGAGCCAAAGGCAGAGGCTTTAACCCACTGAGCCACCCAGATGCCTCAAAAAGTTACTTAAAAAAAAAAAGTTTTTAATTATTTGAGAGAGAGGGAGAGTGAGAGAAAGCATGAGCAGGGCAGAGGGAGAGAGAGAAACAGACTCCCCACTGTGCAGGGAGCCAGAGTCAGGACTCGATCCCAGGACCCTAGGATCATGACCTGAGCCAAAGGCAGATGCTTAACTGACTGAGCCACCCAGGGGCCCAAAAAAGCGATTTTTGAGTAAAGATGTTAAAGGAAGTGAGCGAGTCAGCCACGTGGATACCTGAGGAAAGCACATTCTCAGTCAAGATACAAGTACAAGGGCTCTGGAACTTGAAGAGATGGAGAAAATAATAATGAAGTTTGTATTTATGAGTGTATCATATCTGTAGCTGTCATACTGGGAACAACACAAAAGTGAGGAAATATTCTTCCAGTACTATCATGAGCAAGTCACTTGCTACTGTAAATAAAATACCAACCCACATTCATGTCTGAACCACATTCATTTGCCAATTGCAACCTTAGGATGTCTAGCCATACAAGAGGTTGGCAAAAATCAGTGAAAGCCTTTGGCTTATTGGTTAGTTGGATCTATGGTATTTACAATCAAGAGTATTGTATATTTTACTATTACTTGTAAATGATGTGCTGGACATCCCTTATACCAGTAAACTTTCTATGCCAAAGGACATCCCATCCAAACTGGTTGTTAAACACGGACCACAACAACACTGGGTTGGAGAAAGATGCAGAAGCAAGCTGGGCCCTTGTGGTGACTTTATGGATTCCTGGCCGTAGGTAACACGAGGACTGTAGCACCCAGTAAAACAAAGCTTTGATCTTCCTTCCTTTGTCTCAGATTTCCTTAATATCCTTCTTCCACTTTCCACTTGGAAGTTTTGAGTTCATTTTCTTCCCATGGTATCCCTTCAGTGGTCTTGCACTCAGAGTCTCTTCCTCTCTGTTCAATGTCTTTGGGTTGCTGAGTCTCCTGGAGAGGCTGCCTGGTAGTGGATTCCCTGGGGGGTGGGGTACCCAAAGCTTCAACTTTGTTTACCACCCCACACCCTAGGTTGTCCGGGTGAAATGATCAGATATCTTATCTTCCTCAAGAAAGTTTCACTTCCCTGCATGTAATAAGCAGGTAAGTATCAGCTAATAGTTACTGTTTTTTTTTTTTTTTTTAATTTATTAGTTAGAGAGAGAGAGCGAGCACAGGCAGACAGAGTGGCAGGCAGAGGCAGAGGGAGAAGCAAGCTCCCTGCCGAGCAAGGAGCCCGATGCGGGACTCGATCCCAGGACGCTGGGATCATGACCTGAGCCGAAGGCAGCTGCTTAACCAACTGAGCCACCCAGGCGTCCCAGTTACTGTTTTTTTAAAAATGATTTTATGTATTTATTTGTCAAAGAGAGAGAGAGCACAAGCAGGGGGAGCAGCAAGCAGAGGGAGAAGCAGGCTCCCCGTTGAGCAGGGAGCCTGATGTGGGACTTGATCCCAAGACTCTGGGATCATGACCTGAGCGGAAGGCAGATGCTTAACCGACTGAGCCACTCAGGCATCCTATGTTATTTATTATTAAAGGTAGCTGATACTTTTGAGCAGTTACCCTGGGCCAGGTGTTCTGCTGGGAACTTTACATGTGTTCTATCTGAGGCTCACTACCACTTCTGAGGTCATTTTACAGAAGAAGACATTAAAGCTCATAGAAATTAAGTCGCTTAGGTTCGCATGATGATTAAGGTAGAGTTGGGATTTGAACCCAAGATCTGTGTGACTTCAAAGATAGGTACTTAAGGGTGCCTGGGTGGTTCAGTCAGTTAAGCATCCGCCTTTGGCTCAGATCATGATCCTAGGGTCCTGGGACCGAGTCTCATGTCAGGCTCCCTGCTCAGTGGGGAGCCTGCTTCTCCCTCTGCCTGCTGCTCCCCCTGGTTGTGCTCTCTCTGTCATATAATCCATAAAATCTTAAAAAAAAAGATAGTTACTTAAAACTACTATTCTATACTGCACATGGACTCTAGCCTTGTCTACAATGTAAAAGAAAAAATAAAAAAATACACACAAAAAGAAAAAAAAAGGTAAAATTAATTAGCTGACATTTTTATAGAGCATTACAGCCTGATAGAACTGTTTTCATATACAATATCTTCCCAAGAGAGAAGGCAAATTGAGCTGCCTGAATAGGTCATAGAAGGTTCATTGAAAATGTAATTAGACTATTTTCTGTGAAGTAGTCTCTCTGGAAGGAGCAACCTGTTTCATGAAACAAAGCCAACCTCACTGCTCTTTTCCTGTCAGTCTGATTCCCAGGAGCGAACTAACAGTGGTGGGAACTGACAGCTTTGAGGTCTCTCTCTGAATCTCCCTGTCTCAGTTCTACAACCTCGCCTTGGGCAACCCTGGGGAAAGAATACAAATATTCAGTACTTTAAAGATTTTATTTATTTATTCATTTGAGAGGAGAGAGAGCAAGCAAGCGGGGGTGGGGGAGGAACAGAGGGAGAGGGACAAGCAGACTCCCCGCTGAGCACGGAGCCCAACATGGGACTCCATCTCACAACCCTGAGATTATGACCTGAGCTGAAATCAAGAGTTAGATGCTTAACTGACTGAGCCACCCAGGTGCCCCCAAATACTCTATGCTTTAGCAAAGTTACTTTGCATGTATGTCCTAGAGCATTGTATAGTCAGGATCAGATAGAAGAATGTCTAAATTCTTAACCTTTCATAACTTAAAATTATTTAGAGACATGGATAGAAGTGAAGGTAATGGAAGGTTCTTGCCTTACTGAATCTTTCCTTCCTGACTTCCTATATTCATTACCCAGGGCACTCAGAAGTCCTCGGAGATTCAAAGATGGTAAGACCTGCTTGCTACCCTTGAAAAACTCACAGCTTGGGAAACAGATATTCTAGAATTACAATAATTTTATTATTTACTTTATTTTCAATTAAAAGTGGTAGAGACCAGGGCAACGGTCTTCCCCCAGCAAACATGACCGAGTTCTTCCAGTTCTAGCTACAGGGGCCCCAGGGCCCCATCCCCTGCTTCCTCGGAGGCTGCTTGGTCCCACCCTACAGTCCCCTCAGCCCAGGGAGGGGGCAGAAAGAAGCACTGGAGCCAATTCTGGATGGCACTTCTCCAGGAAGCTACAAGAAGGACCACTCTTTTGGGCTAGACCAATGACCCTTCTTGTTTCCAAAAGAAGAGGCTTATCGTGTCCAGAGGGCTTCAACAGCTTGGTGCTAGCCAGGGAAAGAGGTAAATATAAAGTCAATAGAGGAAGGCAGCTTAACTCATCTTGAAATGCAAACTAGGTTTAAAAATCCCCAAGGTGTGTGCTTCTGGGCATAGCTGGTTTCTCGAGGTGGGCTGAAGGGAGGAAGCCTGGAAAGGCACTGCGTGCGTGAGAGAGTGTGGGGTCTGGTGTGGGTGGGCCTGCTCACCTGCACAGGGCCAATGGATGTGTAAGAAGCAGAAAGGTTTTCTAAATCTTTGATGGCCACAGACTGCCCTCTCCTCTGTTCCTGGGCTCCACATCTCCCAAACCTGCCAATGGAGGCTCACAGTATTGCTGTGACTTTGTTAGAAGCTTAATTCTCAGGAACTGAGTTGCCAAACTGTTCTAAATCAAGGCTCACTTCGCTGAGCCGCAGCTCCCCAGACTTTGGCTGGGTCAGCCTAGGACCCAGCTCAAACATTAGCTCCTGTTTAAGAAAACAGGTCATCCTAGCACCGGATGGTTAAGTCCCCTGGGCCAAAGGCTGTGTCTATTTTATCTTTACATCTCCAGAGCTTGGCATAATGTATCTGGCACATAGTAAGTGCTCAGGAAAGTGTCTTAGTTTATTGGATTTTATAAAATAAAATAATTTAAAACTCTTTCTCTTTAAGGGACCCATATAATGTTTTTCTCTTTTTAAAAAATTTTTAAATTTTTTATAAACATATAATGTATTTACCATATAATGTTTTTAAATGAAATAAGGATAGATGTACAATTTTTTAAGAAAAAGTTACAGGCTCTTTAAGAACATGAGAGCTGGTGGTGGTCTTAGTCTACTCTGGGTGCCATAGCAAAATGCCACAGAGGCTGTGACTTCAACAACAGAAATTAATTTTCCCCCTGCTCTGGTGGTTGAGAATTCCAAGACCAAGGTCTAGCACGGTGGGTTTCTTTCTTTCTTTCTTTTTTATTTTTTTTGAGATTTTATTTATTTATTTGGCAGAGACAGAGAGAGAGAGAGAGAGAGATCACAAGTAGGCAGAGAGGCAGTCAGAGAGAGAGGGGGAAGCAGGCTCCCTGTTGAGCAGAGAGCCCGATGCGGGACTTGATCCTGGAACCCTGAGATCATGACCTGAGCCGAAGGCAGAGGCTTAACCCACTGAGCCACCCAGGCGCCCCCCACGGTGGGTTTCTGATGAGGCCTCTCTTCCCAGCTGAGGATGGCTGCCTTGTTCTCACAACGTCTTCTCTCTGAGTACTACAAGGAGAGAGGAAGTGCATTCCCAGCGTCTTCCTACAAGAACACCAATCCTGTAGAATCAGGGCCCAGCTCATATGACCTCATTCAATCTTCATTATCTCCTAAAGGCCCCATCTCCACATATAGTCACATTGGGGGTGAAGGCTTCAACATATGAATTTTTGGGGGACACAGTTTAGTCCATAGCAGGTAGTACAAATAATAAATATGAATATCCTAAGGGTAGCCCCAAATGAGAAGTGGCCAGGATGAACCCTTTCCCTCAGCAACCAGGGTGCAGTGCCCTGTGCTCCCCATTCTTACAAATCCCTTTCTCCCCAAGCCTCCTTACAGCACTCTCCTCCTCGAGTCCTCCTCACCATCGCTCTGTGAATTAATTTTTACTCAGGCAAGAGTGAGGAGGGAGTACTTTCATTGTCTGCAAATGGATGACACTGGATTCCATTGCTGACCCACCTCTCCCTTCCCAGAGGCAGGGGAACTTGGGGCGAATGGAGGGCTTGAGCTACCAGTGAACTCCACAGCCACATGGTTACCCCCGCCTTCTCTCCTTCTCTCTTCCTGTGGTGACAACTGTGAGCCAACCAGACCAAGGGTAAGTGGGGAAGTGGGAGGGAGCTGAGCTTTGGCCTAAGAAAAGCTCCTGACAAACCTACACAGATACTGTTATCATAAAGGAAGATATAAAAATGGGTATCAACAATCGCGTTGCCTTATTTGAGCATAAAGCTTCCATCTTTACGTGGCAGGTGTCTTTTTGTACCAGTGACTGACATCTGCGAAGCGTGAAGTTTTGGAATGTTTTTCTGGTTTATGTAATTCTGGAAGGGTCCAGAATGTGGTTCTGGTAGGCCTCCCGATGGAAAAAAAGAAAAAAGAAAAAAGGCCCTCATACTATCTCTGAGAGGGGCAGGTAATAAGCATTCACTAACCTGCCTAATGAGCATCTTGGTGGAGATTAAAGGCTGGGTAGGTGTTTTTCCAGGCCATACATATAATTTAAATTTAAATCTTTATTTATTTTACACTGATTAGTCTAGAAGTTGTTTTCTTAGGAGCAAACACGGAGCCATGCATACTTCCATTGTAAAAAAGGAAAATAAAATACCCATGAAATGCAAGAGGCCCTTCAGGTTCTTGGCCAAGGGCCAGCTCCATCCCCCCTGCGGAGCACTGGGTCATTTACTGTCTTGCAGGTGCTGTTTGTTTCCTAATCCCGGCTCTACGTGTTTCTCAGTGTCTCAGGTCTTGCTTTGAGTACAGAATATGTTTTATTTTTTCCTCTTCAAGGACCGTGTGTGTGTGTATGTGTGTGTGTGCGCGCATGTGATTCACTTTAAAAGCAGTTCGTGTTCACCGTAAAAATGTGCCCAGTGCAGAAAAGATAAAGAAGCAGGAACAAACCACCCTCCCTCAGGCTCCTAGTACTTAAGTACTGACTACTGGCAATTCCTATTTCTATCTTATTTCTTTGCATTTGATTTCCTTTACATTTTTGATGTAGTTGAATCACATTGTATTTTTCACTCTTGTATCCTGTTCTCTTCCCCTGACATTATTTCTTAAACAGCTTTCTTATCATTCAAGCAAGCAAGAACTCTGTAAACATAATTTTTAATGGCTGACCGACATTCTGTCTTGTAGGTAGTTATTTAATAATTTTTCAGAGGGAAAATGATGACTCTCTTATAAAAGTAAAATGAGCATGTCAGAGGGTTTATTTCAATCATGAATGAATGAGGGACCCAGAAAGATGCTGCAATTGGTTCAAAGGGGAATGAAAAGAACTACACAGATACCGACAATGGGGAACGCTGGAACGAATTTACAAATAGCTACTGAGCTGTCTGTGAGGCGGTTCCTTCCATCTGACCTAGCCTTTCCCTACCATCCTCTATGGCTCTCACATGGTATTCATAACTGAGAGGAGGACAAGAGCCTAGGCAACCTCCCCCAGGAAACTCCAGGCGCAGTAGGAGGAGCTCCTTTCCTTGCGTGAGGAGAAGTTGCTGGGTGATACCCCAAAGAAGGTGCTCTGAGGGGTAAGGGAGAGAGAACAGAGAAAGCTTCACAGTGGCCGAGAGCTGAAAGATGTACAGAAGTCAGACAGGCAAAGTTCTGTTTTCTAAGAACCACTGCTTAAACTTTCTCTGCATTCTACCACGGAAGTAGCAGTGGGTGTTTACTTCTGGTCCATTTTGAACAATTAGGAGCTGGGGGTGGAGAGATGGTTCTAGGGACAGAGAAGAACTGATGAAGGTGGGGAGTCAGGGGAGAGCTTGGCACTGGGATGAGCTGAAAGGAGCTCCGCCTGACTAGTGCTGGAGTCTGTGAGGAACCCTGGAGTGAGGCGGGGAGGTTTGCAGGGTCAAATCATGGAGGGGCGTTGAGGCTTTTAGTACTTTATCCTATGATCAAAATGAGCCTCATTTTCCTTTCCGTTCTTTCTTCTCTCCCATTTTAAAAACATTTATATATTTTTAAGATTTTATTTATTTATTTGACAGAGAGTGAGCACAAGCAGGGGAAGCAGCAGGCAGAGGGAGTTGGAGAAGCAGCCTCCTTGTTGAGCTGGGAGCCCCAAACAGGACTGATCCCAGAACCCCAGGATTATGACCTGA
>RCUC01148545.1:0-25436 GCA_003697995.1 Taxidea taxus jeffersonii | reverse complement strand
GTGACTTGTAAGCTCCTGAAAAGGTCTCAGACATTAAGAGGGTGTGAGAGGCCAGTGTTTGAATAACACACAGCGATTGAGAAATAAATCAATCTTCCGTAAGTAAAATTTCACACCATGAGTAAGTGGGCTCAGGAACACGTTTCGGTGATGTTCTTCCTGCCCTGGGTTTCTTTCATTGTGGGGGAGATGCATCGGGGGAAGAGGTAGGAGATTTTGTAGGCCTGAATGAAGGCACCTTTGGCAGAGCAGCTACGTGAAGGAAAATCAGGGAGTCAGGGGCCAGGGAGCCCAGTGTGCTAGAAATGGAGGCTAGTAAGAATACGTGATGTATCAGACACGGTTGCTCAAAGATGTTATTTAAAGTCTAATTTCTTGCTTCAGTCTAGATAATAACAATATATCAGCCAACATTTACTGAGCACCTTCTGTGTGTGGCACTAAGTACTTTAGACCAGTCCCCCCAAACAGTCCTACAAGGTAGTTACTATGATTATCCTCATTCCCATTTTACAAGCACAAAACCAAGTTACTTGCTCAATGGCACGTGGCTAATAAGTGACAGAACCAGTGTATGAACCCAAAGGATTAAGTTCCAGGATTCCTCTAAGACTCTGTGTGTATAACATAGTAACATATATGTTACAATAGCTCAGAACACTTTTAGCCAATGGTATACTAGTAAACTGTTTCTCCAGAGCGAAAATCCAGCCCTAAGTGGTCATGTTTGCTGACATGTTGGTATAAAAACTCCCACCATGGCTGATTTCAAGAATATTAACAATTAAACAGTTGGCTCCACTTGTAAAAGAGGGCTCTAAATACAACGCGGCTTTAGCCTCATAAGAACCAAGTTGAGTGAGTTTGGATCGTCTGATACTGCTTCATCTTTGGTTTCATTTTCATTAGGTCTTAACAATAAGCAGAACAAGGGGGTGCCTGGGTGGCTCAGTGGGTTAAAGCCTCTGCCTTCGGCTCAGGTCATGATCCCAGGGTCCTGGGATCGAGCCCCGCATCGGGCTCTCTGCTCGGCAGAGAGCCTGCTTCCTCCTCTCTCTGCCTGCCTCTCTGCCTACTTGTGATCTCTGCCTGTCAAATAAATAAATAAAATCTTTAAAAAAAAAAAAAAACAATAAGCAGAACAAGAAAGGCAGCAGACAAATGATATTAGTTTTAGTTAGGAGTGGAAAGAAGTATTTGACATTTATGGTGGTTAAGGATTTTGCACAAGTTAGAAAGAAATATAGATTGCTAGCAATTGGAATGGACTTTGTTTTTCTATATCCACCGTAATACCTGATTTTCTCATAACTATTACATGTCACCACCGCACATTACAGGAACAACATTTTAATTAAAGAAAATAAATGAGCAGCCACATCTAATGCACAGCATAGAAAGGTCACAAGTTTAAATCAGCTGACCAGTTCTTTGGTGCACTATCCATGCATTAGAACTATAAATGACTTCCTGTCTCTTTAACTCCCAAGCAATGGACTTGATCATGGCAGCTCTAACTTCCACTGTATCCAATTATGAGTGTGGTAATTATTTTATCCTTCAAATGGGGCTGCCCTCTCCAAGCATTAAACTATGGCACTTCATTGCTAGCTAACCCTGGGCTGTGTAAGAAAACAGCATACAGCACATATGAACCACAGGCAATTCCTATTTTTTGTAGACCTCATTATCTCATATTAATTTCCCAAGACAGAGGTTGAAATTATACTAAACATCAAAACATTCAAGAAAGCAAGCAAAAATTTCACATGTGACTTTTCAGAGGCTTTTTTAAAGGTCTAAGACTCTTAAAAAAAATAACCAGTAAAGTGACATAAACAGGTCTGAATTTATCTTCATAATTAGCATCCAATTAATATATATATATATTTATATGTCACCAGTTTTTATTCAAATGACTTTAATTAAACTATTAAGATAAACTAAATGACTTCAGTTATGGCCTTAGCCCCAGATTCAATCACCCAGCATCAGATGTAATGGCACTTTAAAAAGAAGTTCAGCAATGAAAATTTATGGGCTTTAAAAGTTTATTATAGTCTTTATAATATCTCAATTAAAAATACATTATGCCTATGATTTGCCTCCTGGAACTAAAAAGAATCACGTAAGCCAGTGCTGGTGTTGGAAACAGACATGTTTTTACTGTTTATGTGTATATAGCACATGTGAATATTTCTAGCAACTTCAGGTCAGTGTCCTATAAGGGTAATTCAAAATCTTTAACAATTGGAACAGGAACGGAAACTCTACGTGTCATTGGAGTTACCTCTCCATTATTTGGTATGTATTATTTTTAGTACAACTTGTTTTAATTTCCATTATATTAGTTACTGTCTCTTTGATCATTTTACTTAAAGAAATGAGGTTAATATTTAGTGTTTCAGGTGGGATTCCTGAATAGAATAAGAAATGTTTTTGAAATTTTATTATAGTTAATTCAACATTTATTGCATGAAAAATTTCAGAGGGGGGTCCTTGGCCTTTGTTAAACCATTCTTTAGGGTTTGTGCTGATAAAACTGCAGTCCTTGGAACGCCTGGGTGGCTCAGTTGGTTAAGCGGCTGCCTTCGGCTCAGGTCATGATCCCAGCGTCCTGGGATCGAGTCCCACATCGGGCTCCTTGCTCGGCAGGGAGCCTGCTTCTCCCTCTGCCTCTGCCTGCCATTCTGTCTGCCTGTGCTCACTTGCTCTCTCTCCCTCTTTGACAAATAAATAAAATCTTAAAAAAAACAAAAAAACTGCAGTCCTTGTTCTTATCTTCTTCTTTATTTAAAGATTTTATTTATTTATTTGAGAAAGAGAGTCTGAGAGAGGGGAAGGCTCCGTGCTGAGCAGGGAGCCAGATGCAAGGCTGGATCCTAGGACTCCAGGATCATGACCTGAGCCAAAGGCAGTCACTTAACCAACTGAGCCACCCAGGTGCACCTGTTCTTATCTTCAGCTTACTTGCGGGTCTATAATGCTTTACCCCAAATATGCAACAGGTACTGAAAAACAACATAATCAGGGATTTCTCACTATTTATTGTTGACAGTGCCAAGAACTGTGAAGAGTTGGAGATTTTACCCTACTTGCTAGCTAACAGGTTAGCCTGCCAGTTTCATGGAATCTGGCAGAAGACAAGAGGTACTGGGTCAGAGACAAAGGACTTCCTTGCTTACAGCATAGCAAGCAGCATGATCTTCATATTCAAGTCCCCGCTAGGGCCTGTGGGGGTACAGGGAGGTGGGCTCTGATGGGTATGGCAGCAGTGAGGTTGTATCATAGCTGAGGAAACTCAACTCAGGAAACCCAAATTTTTATAAGGATGTTGCAAGCAAATCTGCCTCACATTTGCCTCAAAAGAAGAGATTATCTTTATTATACTGCACAGCAAACAAATTGCCCCTTGTCCCCGAAGGGGACACTATCTCAAACAAGGCTCTTGCTGGAGAAATATTCTCGACCAGAACAGAAGCCAGCCGCATGCTTGCTGAGGAGGGTTACAGCTCCTACGTGTGAAATATCTCAACTCAGAATACTAATATTCTCTTCCTTATTGGCTTTTAGTAGAATAAAATGAGGTTGAACACATCAAAGTGCTTAGAACTGTTAAATGCTGAATCAATGCAGGCTATTACTATCTAATACACGACACTCTCAGATATAAGACCTTTAATACTTGAATTTCCTTCCCATTATGAGAAACAATATTTGCATTTTTTTTTCCTTTTAGGCTTCCATTTTTTAGAATGGTTTCAGGTTCATAGCAAAATTGAGCAGCAAGTTCATAAAGTTCCCTTAGTAGTCCAGTCCCACACACGCACATCTTCCCCTAATCTCACCATCCGCATCAGGACCCATGGATGGTTACACCCCAGGAACCTAAAATGATGCACATGTGTTGCCCAAAGTCCAGTAGTTTGCATGAGGTTATTTGTGGTATCATGTGTTCTGTAGGTTCGGACAACGTATACTGACACTCCAGCACTACAGAATCATGCAGAGGAGTTTCACTGTCCTAAAAGTCCTCAGTGTTCAGCCTATTCGTCCCACCCTCCTTGCTAATCCCTGGCAACCACTGATCTTTTTCTGTCCCCGTAGTATTGCCTTTTCCAGAATGGCATAGTTGGAATCAAACTACATATATATGTGCTTATTAAAAGAGAATGATAAGAGAATTCTTAAGAAAGCCATCCATAACGTTCCTACCCAGTAATAACTTTAACTTTTTCAATAATTTCTAACCAGTATCATTCTACGTATCTTTCGGTCTGCTTTTTTAATTCCTTTTGTCCTTTAGAGAGTTCATTTGTCATAAGTTTAACAATCTCCATAAAACTTCTCTACTACTTAGGCATATTTTATATTATCAGTCAGGAGAGGGTAATTTGTGCTGGATTAGAGTAATAGAGGCTTATTTCTTTTTATTTATTTATTTTCTAACGGTCCATGGCAAGAACACATTTATTTGTGAATGGTTTCAGAGAGACATGGCTGTCCTCGTGGGCCACTGTTCGCTTGCTCTGTATGATCAGGCTACAGTTACAAGGACAGAACCAGGATAAGCAGAGCAAAAATATAGCTTTGATTGTGCTGTGATTTCTTTCCAGTAAAAGTGATCCTAATGCAAAACTGTGGGAGTTCTAGTTTTAGCAACTCTCTGATTATTAATCAGCTCTGCACAAAGGCTTATTTCTCGTTCACACTGTGTGTCGCTGTGTGCTATCCCGGGGGTTGCTAGATATGGTCACTCAGTGGCTCCGGTTGATGGGGGCAGCCACAGCATGTCGTGTTGTCTTACTTGAAGAAAAGAAAGCTAGGAAGGGCTCACACTCTGCACTTGGAATTAAAGCTCCAGAACCTGTCTCATGCCTACACTAAATCACCAGGGTCCGGGAATAGCAATCTGGCCACATGCAGAGCTGGGGATGTTTGGTGAGCAGGATTCCTGACTCCATGGTTTATGCTGTAACTGGTAAAAATGAGACTCAAGCCATAGGGTGAGTCACTGTTGCCCTATTTAAATTAAAAAGAAAAGTTAGGGGATGGGATGCCGGGGTGGCTCAGCTGAGTGTCTGCCTTTGGCTCAGGTCAGTCCCACATCGGGCTCCTTGCTTGGCAGGGAGCTTGCTTCTCCCTCTGCCTGCCGCTCCTCCTGCTTGTGCGTGTGCTCTATTGCTGTCACAAATAAATAAAATCTTAAAACAACAACACTAAAATAAATAAATGTTAAATAATTAAAAAACATTGTTGCTGGGATTAATCAAAGCACATCAATGAAGAGCATGAAATTACCAACATCTCTTTATTTGTGGTTAAGGTTTTCTGTTCTGCCTATTGTGCTAAAAAGTACCAAAGACTGGAGTGAAGCTCACCTACAGTAATAATGAACAAATTTTGATACTGTTGACACCTAAATCCCTTCCTTTTGCTGATGTTGTTTAAACTGAGCTAAGATAATGCCCAGATGAAAGCCCACTAGACTCCTCCTTTGTTATATTAGAAACCTTACAGGAGAGGAAAGGTGAAAGTCTGTGAGCCAAAGAGGCAGGAACAGATTCATTCAGGCGGGAGAGCTGTGTGGGTAACTCAGTGTACCTACACCGTGTAGAAAACTTGACTAGCAAATCTGAGTGACAACATTCACGCTCTCAGAATCACTTAAAGTTGATTCATCGATATGTATACTAGGACAATTTAATGTCACCTAAGTAGTAGGCAAGTAATAGAACATTTTCTGTAGGGTCAAAGGAAAAAAACCTGGCAGGATGGGGAAGGTGTTGTAATCCTAGCTCTTACCTTTACCCCAAGCTGCCTCCCAGCCCTGTGTTTCCGCAGTGGCACAGCTAGGACAGATGTGAAGGAAACCACCAACTACTGTTTGCCATAAAAAAGTTAGATCATGATCAATTTTTCCAAGGTTCCCTTCCCCAAGAACTTTCTCACTTTTACCAAGTTTTAGGGAACCAGTTCTAAGTTCCATTTATGATTGGCTCAGTTTTCTTTTTGAACTAATTTCACTAGTTACCTAAGTGTCTCCCTTACCAACCTCATGAACACTGACAATCAAAATATTATTAAAGAGGTGAGCTTTCTCTCTGCCCACTGTCACCAGGGACAAAAAAAAAAAGTATCTCTAGCTTTTCAAAAGAAAAGACAACATGCTTGCAGAATTTAGATGGTATGATGTTCAAATCAAGAACTTAAATATTATTTCCAAGGCTAATTCCATTTCTGTCTTTCTACATTAGATATATGGGGAAATTATTTCCATCAGGAAGAATGTGAGTGGGAGAGAAAATACATTTTAAAAACATAAGCCCGTTGCTTTTGATCTAGGAAAGATGTTAGGGTGCGGAGCCAAGGGCCAAGGAAGATTTCTTGAGGCATCTTTGGTGTAAAAAGGTGGTTTTATGAAAGCATGGGGACAGGTCCCCTGGGCAGAAAGAGCTGCACTGGGGCCCACTGTATACGTTCAAGTTGGGAGGGGGCTGGGGAGCACGTAAGTCTCTAAGGAATTTGGAAGCAAGTTTTCCGGGACCTTGAGGGGGCTAGCTCTTATTAGGGAAAGGTCATTTATTACTGTGTCATAAAACCCTAGTCAAGAGACCCTTCAGATGTATGGTGAGTCATATGCTTGGGGGATGACTGCCAACATGTATCCAAGGGAGTAGAGATAAAGGAAGTTTCCAAAGGAATTTTTTTTTAAAGTTTTTATTTATTTATTTGACAGAGATCACAAGTAGCAGAGAGACAGGCAGAGAGAGAGAGAGAGAGGAGGAAGCAGGCTCCCTGCGGAGCAGAGAGCCTGATGTGGGGCTCAATCCCAGTACCCTGGGATCACGACCCGAGCCGAAGGCAGCGGCTTTAACCACTGAGCCACCCAGGCACCCTCCAAAGGAATTTTTATTTGTTAAAGTAGACTTACAGGATCCTGGTGGTCGGGCTAGGATTGCCTTTTGCCCTTAGCAAAGTGTCAACATTGAGGCAGCTAATTTCCTAGAGGAATGTCACTCTGCCTGTCTCAAGCACTTGTGGGGTGGGCTGTAAGTAGTGAGGAAATTTAATAATTTTTCTTCTGCCTTTGTTTCCCACATCAGTTTTTATCAGCTAAACTCCTAATTTGCTGGGGAATGACAGTCCCTAAAGACTTTCAATTTAGTTTTCCTGCTGGTACATGGCTGCCGAAAACATTAACAGATAACCAACATATGACACTGGGATTCCATCATACTGCACACTTAAATCTGCTTCCTCTCTTTTGTTCCAAGGCCCAATATCAGATTTAAACAAATCAATAACCGCGTGAGAATCCTCAAAAGGGTTTCTCTTCTGCTCTGTGAAGGTGAGTGAATCTATAGGATTATATTCCTAGTAGTTTACAGGCTACCATCAGTAGCTGCTACTTCCAGACTTCAGATTCTAATCCGTGAAGAATCTGATTTGGTGGGCTAGTGTTCTGTGAAATGGCAGGATTTGCAGTATGACCTCCAAAGGCCAAAGCAGCCATGAGAGCATAGAAAAAGGCCGACAAGTTCAGCTTGACAAGAAATGGTTTATTAAGGGGACTCAGGAACAGAAGTGTATCTTGGTCAGCTGCAAGATGAGCAGAGGTCCACAACCCCACCTCCTATAAAACCCACTTCTTATAGCCCTGGAGGCTGGGCCACCACCTGAGAGGAAACGTTGGAGAATCATAGTCCAGTCTCCAGAGCTGATCAAGGATGTTTTGACCCAAGGATGTACTTAAGAGTGTAGTTAAAAAGAAAGAAAGTGTGTGTGTGTGTGTGTGTGTGTGTGTGTGTGTGTCTCTCTCTCTCTCTCTCTCTCAGAACACCCCGGGTCACACAGCCGTCCTGGGGGCTCACTTTCAAGATGGCGTTAGTCACGTTCTCACAGCTGGCGCAGAGGGTGTTTGTGAAGAGGTTCTCCGAACAGTTACACACAGCAAGGTCTGAGAACAACGGAACTAAAAGCATTCTCAAAACTATAGCTCTCTAGCCCTCAATTATAAAGAACATTAAGTATTAAGGTGAGTTGGAAAAAATCAGAGCAGATCTACTCCAGTTTGAGGACAATATTCTACACACAGATTTATGTAAAAGATAATGATTTTGAAGGAAAAGATGATGCTGAGAAGGCACACAGACAACTCTCTGGCTGTCAGTCAGACAGCTGATGGCGCGCCGAGGAAAACAGGCCCAGCCAGACGCCATTTTACTGCCCTATTTCCAACTGCAGTCCCCAAACTACGCCCAAGAGATTAGTAACACTGTAGTATCAATCCCACTCCCTGATACATTTTCAGAACAAATTCTCGATACTAAGTATTAGTATTAAGTATTATAGTATCATTAAGTATCACATTAATACTTATAATTACTTAATAATTAATATATTAATTATTAAGTAATATATTAAATATTATAGTAGTATTATTAAGTATAAGTATTAGTAGCTAAAAGATCAGAGACTTTGGTGACTAAAGAAGCTTCACACATTGAGAACTCCATCAGAGGGAAAAAAAACAAAGAAAATCAACACGATTGCTCATCAGAAGATTTGCCCATACCTTCAAATACATGCAAAACAAAACCCGCCTCTATTATTAACGGCATTCTTTCCCCTTCAAACTGGTAGGGAGCCATATGTAGAACAGATCATCAGTGATAAGAGACCCATCCTTGTAAGGCAGTGAAACTACATCAGGACTAATCATGATGACGCACCGTTACTTGGTTTCTTGGGCCTAAAAAACTTGGACACTCTAATTATTTTAAGTATCCAAATACACATTACTTCCTTTGTCCTTAATACGTCACTATGGAAATCCATCCCCAAGCTAGCAATGTCTTGAAACCTTGAGCAGAAATCCAAATGGCACTTAAATGTAAACATACACAAAACACATGCATACATATTCATGTTCAGGACACAGACAAAGCTTAAATAAAAAGATGCAAAGAACCACGTTGGAAACAGAAAGGGAAAGTGCTGCTTCCGCACACATTTATTTTTGTGCCTATTTTATACAAGGAAGGTAGAATGCGTGAGGCATAGAAATCAAACGACAGTGAGTCACCTTTTCAGCCTTTGTTTCTTCCCTCTTTAAACAGAGATGCTGACGGAAAAGATGGATTAGATGCAGTCTACTCTTTCTTCAGTTGGCTGATTTTTTAGAGAATTATAAACCATGAAACTGAACTGAGTAAATGTGGGAAGTTTACTGCAAGCAGCACCTGGGGCCAAGAGAAGAGAAAGTCTGGGTAAACAGAAGGTGCACATCTTTACAACCTGTACAGACACGGCTTCTCCGCCTGGCCGCCGGCTGTCATGGCCCCGAAGTTAGCAGGGCCACAGGGCAGTGCTCAGTACTGATAAGCAGACCGGCCAGGAGAGGAGAGAACATGGCGGGGGGGTACAGGCCCGGTGTCTGCTGGTACACATGCCTGCTGTCTTTGCTACTATTGCTTTACTCTGGCTTCATATCCTTTTCTTAGTAAAAACAATTTAGGCAAATGCTAACAATTTTAGTTCCCTAGCCACTGAGACATGCCCCTCATTCAGCCCTAATCCTCCCCTCCTCCTGCTTCCTGTTCTTTTCCATTCTTCTCCCACAGGAAGAGCTGTTCCTCAAGACTTCTGCATCTACCCCAGGGCACCTTACCGCCTCCCCCTCTATGGCAATGCGGGTCTCTTCCCGGCCCAAACACCTGCAGGGTCCCCTTCTAATGCCACCGCTTTAGAGAACCAGTCAATTTTAAATTCATCTACAATTGCGTAATTGTCATTTTTACATCTTGTCAAATCCAACTTTGGGCCTTCTGAGGTTTATTTCTTAAGATGGAATCAATCAAACTGACTTATTTTAAACATAAAACCTCCCCCACACCCCGGCCATCACTTTTAATGACTTTGGTATTTCAGTACTTAAAAAAGAATAAGGAATTCCTCAAACAAGTTTTTCAAATACAGAACTGTGGGAAGTAAAAGATCAAAGGACAATAATAAGCAGTCTAACCTAATAAGTTATATTGATCAGTAAGCCGTGTTTATCTTCCTCATCTGAAAATTCGCTAATGAGAGGCGGCAGTGGTTGGTCTTGAAACACTTTGAAATTGTGGTAGGCTCGTATGAAAAGCAAATGAAGCAAAAGACATGCCTCAAATGCAATGCAACAATAATTCTGCTGACTTCTTTGGTTTACTCATTAGTAATACAGTTGGTACCTTGGCGCCCCAAGATCTAAATGACTGAGACATTAATATAATGAATGGAAAAGAAGCAGGGAAGATCATTTGTCCCTTTCGACCTCTAATTAATAAATGCATTTGACTAGAGTAGCCCATGTCAGCAGGCCCCGAAGCTGAAGCTGAACTTCACGGCGGACCCATGTCAAGAGTTAAGAAGGATGAGCCCAACCCTGGGTCATAAGCACGGAGAGTCAGCCAGACGGGGGGTTAGGTATATTTAAGCACTCTGGGGGTCCTGACGGATCAAGAGTTAACACTGACCCAGTGCCTACCCCGTAGGGTCCCTGTTTTTCATTGGATAGGAGCAAGTTACACCACGATATTTTATAGTGTATATTTTCAACAACATTTACAAGTTCACGCAAATACGAATTCCAAATAAAACTCACCATAACTTCCAGTCACATTGGCACATATCACGGCCCCAAAGAAGTGTGGAAAATACTTTTGAATTCTGGAAATCACTTTCTGGCAGGCTACCGTTGGATCTTCTCCTCTTCTCATATAGTCTACAGCTTGGTAGCTGATTTAAACAGAGGCGTAACTTTAGTATCACAGTGTCGACAGAGTACAAATTTGTGACCTGAAGTTAGAAACCTAAAACCATCGGAACGGTCACATCTGATAAGATACATAAGGAGAAGTCAGTAATTCCTGTGAGAGCGTCCACATGAAGGTGAGTAAACCTTGATACAATGTCTTTTCAATTCATCTACCCCTTCATTTTAAATGCCTGCTCTATTTGGCAACGGCTGGTAACTGGTACTTAGTCACAGCGGCCAGAAGTCCTAAAGAATAGAGATTACGTTTAAATAGGAAATGGGGCTACAATTAATGGGGGAAGTGGGGGGCATGTGCAAAACATCCAGTTGTAATGACCGCCTTTCAGTAATTAATTGTACACAGCGACTGCCGTTCGCGCTTTTATCATCAATTATCACAGTTCTTTTACTTGGTGGCCTTACATAAATTATTTATTTATTTATTTATTTATTTATTTATTTAAGATTTTATTTATTTATTTGACACAGAGAGAGAGAGAGAGATCACAAGTAGGCAGAGAGGCAGGCAGAGAGAGAGGGGGAAGCAGGCTCCCCGCCGAGCAGAGAGCCCGATGCGAGGCTCGATCTCAGGACCCTGAGATCATGACCTGAGCCGAAGGCAGAGGCTTTAACCCACTGAGCCACCCAGATGCCCCTACATAAATGATTTAAATGCATCATAAGTATTTTCATCTGTGAAGTGAAGCAAGAAATATCCTATTTCAGATGACGATGATGACTTAAATTATCGCCATCGAAAATAAGAGGTGAAGGGTATGAAAGCAGAATTTCTAGAAAGCTCCCGTGCACACAAACGCAGGCAGCCTGGCACTGACAGTTATTTTCTGTCTTGACAGACACCACCTCCGGTTAAGATCTGGAAGGTCCTAAAAGGGAGAAGTCACACCTGGGAAGAAAGCGCATCAGAATGTCGCCGTCGCCGGTGGCCGCAGCCGCCCCCACGCTGTCCTCGGCGTAGGCACCCGCTCCGGGTATTGGTGAATCTCCTACTCGACTTTGTGAGGGCAACAGCACAAAAATTTGGGACAGGAAAAGCAAGGGTGAATGCCATCGTATTTTACGAGAGGTTTCAACAATAGGGGGTGTTTCTACTTTGCCGCTGATGATTGTTTTAATTCATCAGAACACAGGGAGCAAAGATTCTCATTAGTTTTTCAAAAAAGGTTGCCACAAACCTCAGTTAATGATATCAGAATCAGATGCCAGCTCGGTTAGATGTCAAGATGGCACAGATTCTTACTATTACCTTAATAATCTTACAATTACTGAAAAATTCTTACTCGATTATTACCATCCTTTACCATCGAATTTCTGGACTATCTCAATAGGTTCCGATTGGTTTCCCTCAGCTACAATCTATTCCTGCTTTCTCTCTCATGTGCCAGTATTTTACCAAGGCTCTTCCTTGGAATAAACCTTGGATGTTTTTCTACTACTTCAAAATAAAATCCAGAAATCCTTAAACTGACTCAGGACCTCCTACAAGGTGCCAAAGCCCCCCCGACCCCCGCCGGCCACAAGCACCTGACATTTCTCTTCTGGTGGGAGCCCGGCACCGAGCAGGCGCTGCCGCAGGTCTGTGCGTGCCTGAGCCCGGTGCTCGCTTCCCTTCCCCCGGCTCGGGCTCGGCCCCAGCCTCTCTCTGCTGGCCTCTCCCAGGCCGAATGCTGGCTGACTCAGACCCCACTGCCATCCCTGAGCTCCAGGGCAGGGGCTACAACGCCCACGCCTTTGGCACTCAGCAGCGACTGCTTTGCTTGCCTCCACATTTATTTGTCCCGGCAGTAAGGGTGGGGCTGAACTCTGCATTGTGCCTCTCCCATGAGCTCCCTGCATGTGCGGCTTTATACTCAACGTGTATTCGTGCGACCTCTTCTTTGGGAAACACTAACCCAGGTATTTTGAATTTTATACCGTTTGTAGATGTACCAGCAGCAGTATGTCCCATCTTATGGACTACGACCATGCCTAGAGGGTAAAAAAAAAAAAAAAAAGAAAAAAATCACTGTAGCTGTCAGCTCTGAGGTTTACCTCAAATCTAAACAAATACTTGAGCAGCTGGTAATAAGAATATCCTCATTCAATAATTTGGGGTAGAAGAAAATCAGACGCTCAGGAATGCTGAAAATTATTCCACTTGCCTAATCTGTACGGTTTCAGAAGCCACTGTCACAGCATCATCTGGCAGACTTTCTAGATCCTTACTCTTCAGACTGCTCAGTTACCTGTCAAAGGTAATTCCAGAGCAAGTCTTTGACACAGAATAATGGAAATTCTCAACATGACAGCTTGAATGTGGCAAACATGAAATTATTAAAGAACTACATATCAAACAGGGGTGCCTGGCTTGCTCAGTCGGAAGAGCGTGCGACTCTTGATCCAAGCGTCATGAGTTCGAGCCCTAGATTGCTGTAGAAATTACTTAAATAAATGAATAAAAACTTAAAAAAAAACCCTATATATCAAATAAAGATTTAAAAATCTCCAAGTGGTTAAACACTAGATTTTAGGGGCCTTGTGTAATTTACCTAAATGTATATAGACGCAATGGAAAGAAGTGTGTGTGTGTGTGTGTGTGTGTGTGTACACACATGCACATATGTATATATGGCCTTACTTGGCAGCCGAAACAGTTAAAATCACCTTCTGGCACATAAATAAGGATGGAGAAGTTAAGAACTACAGATAGACAATTAAAAATGGCTCAACTTTAACCATGAAAATTATATAAAAGACAAATTACCAATTGTATCATGACCGTAATTATCTCCTGTTTCTTTATGGGTAGGACCCTCTTGCTTTAAGATACTAGGTGGCTTGTAAGGCCCACAGTATTTTGAAGGATCTGGTACAACATTCTGCGAACAAGATTTAAGTTTTAGTTTTTAGAAAGATTCATTTTAGCAACTAGCAAGTAGTCGCATACAATGAGGAAACATGAGTAAGAAATCTAAATGACGCCTGGTAACTGAAAGGTATGAATTAAAAACAACAGATCAGCTAAGTCTAATGTGAACAGATGGATATAATTTTATTTAATACCTAGTCTAGTCTCAGAATTACATAATATAGAATAGACATCTATTCTGTCTGGAAAAGATCCCCGATTTTTCTCTTTATATGGCTAAAGTTCTCCACATGATGGCAGATATAAATGAAAATTTTTGTATTAGATCTTAATCCTCAAAGGAATTAGGTACACAGCCTGACCTTTAAATTTCAGGGATTTGTTCTCTGGCCAAAGAAGAATTCTGAGATTTAAAGCAAAATCTATTTTAAAACCCTCTTTATTTCAAAGCTAGGTTCATGTGAACATAATCTAAGTTGTACTCAGATTCCTCTATAGATTTAAAGATACCAGAAAATGATTCAAATTCATAAATTTAGGTTGTGCATATGGATTAGTATTTAATCAGGAAACTACTACTCAGGTCTTATTCATTAGTGCACTTGCTGCCTCCCCTGACCCAGTTTTCTACACTGTTCTCTTTCAAATGCTGACCCGAGACTGGCTGGTTACTCAAAGGTAATTAGGATTTGGGAGAAGACACAGATGAGAGACTAAGGGAGTCCACAGAAGGGTTCTGGACAGCAAAGACAAACAGATTTATGCTAAAAGTCCCATTGATTTAAAGATAAATGATCCCACCACTAACACACTAGTCACCTAATAGTATAGATCCAGGCAATAAGGGCAAGATACTAGGCATACTTCATACCCATAAAACTTAAGAAATATTTTAGATAGGAACGCCTGGGTGGCTCAGTTGGTTAAGCAGCTGCGTTCGGCTCAGGTCATGATCCCAGCGTCCTGGGATCGAGTCCCACATTGGGCTCCTTGCTCGGCAAGGAGCCTGCTTCTCCCTCTGCCTCTGCCTCTGCCTGCCAATCTGTCTGCCTGTGCTCACTTCCTCTCTCTCTCTCTCTCTCTCTGACAAATAAATAAAATCTTAAAAAAAAAAAAGAAATATTTTAGACAAATGGTTTCTAAACTCTGATTTTTTTTTTGACTTGGAACCTTTTGTTGTAAGGAAATACAAGCAGAGCCTTCTGACCGAGGCTACCCCCTCTTTCCCACAGCAGAGCGGTCCCAGTTTGAGAACTGTTGCCAGGATCCAGGAGTTCTGCCACAGACGTATTTAGCATGAGCTAAGGAACGTTCGGGAACATCCATGCCCGGGAGTCGACTTAAATCGTTGGTTCTCAAGTGCAACCAGGGTAATAACCAGCACTTTATGAACAGGTAGCCAACAGGGAGCAGACGGGATGTCGGTCGTATGGTCTAGCAATTAACTTTTTTTTTTTAAAGATTTTATTTATTTATTTGACAGAGAGAGAGATCACAAGTAGGCAGAGAGGCAGGCAGAGAGAGGAGGAAGCAGGCTCCCTGCTGAACAGAGAGCCGGATGCGGGGCTCGTTCCCAGGACCCTGAGATCCCGACCTGAGCCGAAGGCAGCGGCTTAATCCACTGAGCCACCCAGGTGCCCCGTCTAGCTGTTAACTTTTGATAAGTCGGGTCTACATACCCTCCAGTGGTTTGGCTGGCAGTTTCTAGCAAGCCAGTCTGAGTGAAGGGCTCGAGAAGTACTGGTAGACAAGTCCTCACTGATGAAGCCCATACTTTCAGCAAACTTGGTGGCTGGAGATTTGGAAGAAAAGAAGGAGGTAAATTAGTTAAGCACTGCCTTCTAAATAAAATACATGTCCAGGAAGCATGTTTGGTTAGCGGTCTCTCAAGTGGGTGCACACAACGACCTTGAGAAGAATATTTAGACACAAGTAGTTTTAAGGACACCAGTTTCTAGATCTCAACCTGCCACATGTCCCATCTGATCTCCTAGAGACCCTTGGGGTGTGTATTATGACGGTTCTTGGTTCTCTTTTCCATCTCCCTTCACGATCTCCCTCGCACACCCGTCTCACCAAGCAAGAATCTTACTGTTCCAACCAGGGCACAGTGCCCGGCGCTGAGACAGCGACCAAAGTGCCAGCTGGACTCCACGCGTGAGTGACAGATCCTCTAGCCCGTCAGGTAGTTTTTAATTCCGTCCTTTGGCAAAAGTGAAGGACGCCTAACTGTGGAGTTAGCTAATTCATCCTTTAAAAGTAGTTTTTTTTATAGATCACTGCGTGATCTTTGGTGTACAACTTGGAAGACATTCAAGCAAGAGACGCTGCCATAGCACAACTGCTCTGGTGCCCGTCCTTGGCTGGGACGAACGCTCCGTGGTCTCACACGATACAGTGAATCCAGGGAGAGAAATGCTGCAGCTCACGCTTCTGCCCAGCCATTACCTATCTACAGATAATGAACTAGGTTTTTCAAATCCCATTTTAAAGATGAAGGAAGTGTGAATTTAGAAGTAACTTACCTGAGGGTAAACAGATACTACATAAAACAGTTGGAATTTGAACTTGGGTTGGCTTTGATCGGTTTTATTTGTTCACAGTGAGGAACAGAAGAGACAGGGGACTAGATAAAGCTTCAGCGTCGTAAAAATATACCTGACTCTCCCACTAACAGCGTGTGTGCTGTATGTTCCAGCACTTTTCGAGCCACACCAATCGCGTTTTTAATTCTCCTGAGGTCTCCTACGGCTCCTACATTCATAGTCGTGCTGCAAGAAAAGAAGTGCGTGCCCCTGATTAAGGTACTTTCACAGGTTCAAAAATAAAACAATACTGGTTTACTGGGAGCAACAGTTTTGTAGGATAAACACCGCCGTCTTAACCGTACACAGGCTAGCACATGCATGAAGTTCACACAAAGTCCCACAAGCAGACAGATAGATTAAGAAACACACCACAAGTCCAACTACCACATACTACAACAGCACTGCCATTTGTTTCTCCTGATTCTTTTTTTTTTAAAGATTTTATTTACTTGCAGAGATAGAAGCAGGGAGAGAGAGAGAGAGAGAGTGGGAAGAGTGCGGGGCTCGATCCCGGGACCCTGAGATCATGACCTGAGCCGAAGGCAGAGGCTTTAACCCACTGAGCCACCCAGGCGGCCCTCTCCTGATTCAGTTTAAATGCGGTTTCCGAAAGGGGTTTTAAGGCTTTGGGTCATTCGTAGCTTGGGATTCTGTATGGTCTAAGGCTACCTACTTCATGTGATATTTCTATTATGATGATGAGAGGGAAACTGCCTGTGCTGGGACCAGCCAGGTACCACGAGCTAGGGGTGTTGACCTGACAAAGCTTATGCACGCCTCTGTCTTGCTCTCCGTAGGTACATCGATGTTCTTACCCGTCCATGATCATGGCATCCAGTGTGGTTTCTCCGAGCTCATCGGGACTCCCTCCAAAGCCCACGGTGCCGTCACACTGCTCCCGCTCACACACGGCACAGCCCTGCTCAACCGCATCCAGGGCAGAGCCTCCAGAGGCTAACGTCCTCCATGCTGTTAATCAAATCCCAGGAGGGCCGGCTTATATACTGATTTTTGTTCTCGGTGCCAAATGCAACAAACCAGAAACGTTTTGAGAACTCATATAAAAAAAATTTCACATTTACACTAAGTTAAACAGAATTCTAGTTTAGTAAACGCTACAAAGGAAGGATGTAGACAAAATTATATAATGCAACTATTTGCAGTGAAGAATTTAAAGCCTGGTTACCAATAGACAGTGAGTGGTGGTGTTTTTTACTTGGTAATATTT
The DNA here is from genome assembly GCA_003697995.1 of Taxidea taxus jeffersonii. Classification (NCBI taxonomy): domain Eukaryota; kingdom Metazoa; phylum Chordata; class Mammalia; order Carnivora; family Mustelidae; genus Taxidea; species Taxidea taxus. The sequence continues at coordinate 7,950 of RCUC01148545.1, read as the reverse complement.
CTATGCTGTGGAAGGAATGTCTTCTCTCCTTCAGTTTTATAAGTGAAGCCACTAAAAGGCAGTTAAATAGAAAATTCATTAAAGCATAGTCTTATAAATTTCTTCTGCATCATTCGATTATTAAAATTATATACAACTAGTACTTTTATTGAGGTAACATCAGTCACAGCAAGTCTCAATAACCAAACCCTAACGGCAAATAATGACGATGTGGGCTTCACATGGCTTCTTTGTCCACTAATGTGCACAACAGCTTTTCAGGTAAGTACTGTCTGGTTACTATCCTCATTTTAAATAGAGGGAAGCCGAATGGAGAGGTTATGTAACATGCTCAAGGTCACACAACGGGTAGGTAGCAGAGCCCAGATTCCAAAGCCATTTTGACTCCCGTGGCCATGATTTTGGCATTATTTTTTTCTGTGAAGTCCCATACATTTGAGAAGGAAGGAAACAAAAAGATCTTTGATGGCCAATGTCTTCATTAATCAAAATAGAATTCTTTGAAGGGAAGTAGCTATTACTGGTCATTTTAAGTTTTACTACTGGACCTACAGGCTTTAAAGTATATTTCAAGAAGTTCCCCTTTCACTACGGGCGACCTTTATATGTCCCCTGTCTTGGCTGCTGTACTTCCTGTTCCTCACTGCAGCAGTTTGCCTTGTTTTTTCACTTCCTCTGAATCGTATGTGCCGCCTAGAACTGACACTCGGCTCCACCAAATTCCGGAGTCAATTCTGCCCCAGTAAGTAGTATTAGCAACAGGGGAGGAGTCTGGAATTACTCTTGGGGTAGTAGGTCTTGGAATGAATGAGACAAAGCCTCCATACATGAATAAATGACAAGATCATGGTAGGAACAGGATTGAATCAAAGCATAGATGACAGGCATTCCGACTGGGCATGAGGGCAGTAAATCAAGGAAGGCTTCCTGAAAGAGGGGATAGGTAAGTGGTTCTCCATCTTGGCTGCAAATCAAAATCACTTAGGAAGCCTTAGCACACCAAAACAACACAGAAGTCCTGTTTCCAGCAGTTAAATGAAAATCTCAGGAGGTAGGGCTCAGGCACGCGTATTTAAACTAGCTTCACAGATGATTTTAACGGCCAACCAAGACTGAAACAGTTACTGCCCGGTGGCAAGCACATCATGCCAGTGTGTAACAACAACAAAAAGTAAATGTAAAAAGAGTATGTGCGCTTTGGAAAATTAATAGCCGTTTGCAAAGCTGCAGCTGAGTTCAGGGTACTGGGGAGAGCTGAAGGGTCAGGCAGGTGGCAAGGTGACCAGAGACAGGCCCCGGGAGAGAACGGATGTCAGGTACGACAGCGGAGGCGCCCCGGGGGAGGCTTACAGCAGGGAGGCCCTAGTGCTGCAGGGCAGCAACAGGGTGGAAAACAGGCAGGCGCGGGGCCGAACGGAGGGCGGATTGGGACGTGACGACGACCTGGAAAGCAGCAGTGGCAGGCAGGGCTCGGGGTCCACTGCGAGAGCCGCCGCGATGCAGGAGGCCCGGGAGGGCCTGGGAGCTGAGGCTGCCGGGGGCTGGCCCAGACGTGCGCGCCGAGGGGGGGGGTGTCCGCCGGCCGGTCGCCCCCCAGCCGGCAGCCCTCGCAGCGCATCCCCGCCCCCGGCCGCCGCCCCGCACCTGCTTCGGTTGCATTCCTAAAAGGCCAAGTGTTGAGGACCAGGGGCAGAGGGCTGGAGCTGTGCGCGACGCCCGCGCCGAGCAGGAGCGGCACCAGGAGCAGAGCAGGGCTCCACGGCCGCGCCATGGCCGCGCGCCCGGCGCAGAAGGGGCGGAGCCGCGGGACGCCCGCGGAGCTCTTGATCCCGGCGCCACGCCCCGCCCGCGGCCCGGGCCACTCCCGGGGGCGCCGCCCGGCTCCCTCTACTCTCGCGAGACCGGGCCTCCTCGGGCCGCGGGAGCTGCGCGCGCTGTGGTTCGGGATTCCCGGGCTCTTGAGGTCCCGCGCGAACTTCTTCTTCTTCTTTTTAATAATGAACCGAATTATTGCTTCTCCCCCGTTGGGAAAGGCAGACTGAGCCCGCAATGAGCTTATACAGCCCCGGGGTGCGTTAGGAGTACTTCCGTTCGGTTTGCGCTCACTTGAGCGGTCGAAGTAGAAGTCGCAAATTGGAAGCGGCCCGGGATCCGCGGCCCGGGAGGTCGGGGCGGGCACGGCTGTGGCGGGCGGCGCTGCTGGGAAATCCCCGCGCGGCAGCGGAGCACGCGCGGGCTCCGCGGGGCTCCCGAAGGGCCCGCTGCTTCCCGCGGCCCCAGGGCGGGTCGGTTCCTTCCGGAACGTCCTCCACCTGGTCCCCGACGGCCTTCAGGGCTGAATGCGTGTTGGAATCAGGGTGGGACGGAGGCTTCGCGTTGGGAAAGGACACGCTGACAAATAGTCAAGATTTTGAGAACGACTTTTAAATAAAGGCGCTACGCAATATATTGTGGGAAACTTCCTTTGTGAACGTTTACTTACATCTTTGTAACTAATGGGGAGGCGGGGGGGGGGGAGATTAAAAGAGCCCGCGTCCTGTGAATTGTTTCCAGAGCCGCATTGCATTTCGTGCAAAAACGAGGTGGGTAACGCCTACAGCTGTATTTAATTCTTCAAAGAATTGGGGTCCATCCTGGTGGTGTTCCTTGGCTCACCCGCCCTTTCAGCTCTAGGAGCCTCCATTTGCATCTCTGTATCGGGGAGACTATTTCGACGGAGATGGAAATCAGAATATTCCTGCGTTCTAGCTTTAGGGCTGTGTGTATCTTTGCAAAGTCTTAGGAAATCCTTTTTACAAAGGCTTCAGCATGCATCCTTTCCCTCCGGGTACAGAGCTTCATTTTAGCCAAGGGGAGAAGGCCTAAAAACTTCCCGCCAAGTTCTGAAGATCAGTTTTCAATGCGGTCTCCTCCTGACCGTAGAGCTACACTAAAAACAATCCTTTTGAGTATCTCAATGGGCCTCAGCTGAGACAAACAGTAAATGCTCCTGAAGGTACTGAACAACCCTTTAGATATAAGGGGCATCCTCAAAAAATGTGCAACGGATATGACCCTTCCAAGATCCAGAGCCACTCTCAAAGATCACCAAAAGAGAGAAAGACGAATTTTCCTGAGAGCTGGCAACTGCCAGCAGGGCACGCAGGTGCAGAGAGCAACCTGCATTTCTGCATGGCCATATTTTGGGCCCAAGCCCCACAGGTGCCAAGCTAAGTTCTCAAGACGCAAAATGAGACAAACAGGAAGGCAGCAGCTGTACTCAGGAGAGAAAGGACTGGCAGCCAGTGGGTACCTGAAAGCAAATTCTTGTGTCACAAATTCAAAGATCTAATTCTTCAGTTCTTTTTTGCCTGCCAATCTGAATTTGGAAAGGAAGGGACAAAGTAGAATTTTACCTCCCTCTCTCACCAGGCACCACAGATGGAGATCTGGGAAAGCTGATTTTGGTAAGAATTCTTGCCATTTGCCAGCTTCTGCCAGTTTTCCTAGGATTCTGTGTGTAGGCTCCAGAGGGAGTGGAGTGTCCCAGCCGGTCTCCTCCTGGTCCCCAGAAACTATAGAGGAGGAAAAATTATCGTCCTTCTCCCCTTTATGGTAGTGCTTCACTGAGACCCCTTTTATCCTAGGGCAGCTCCTTAATAGATAAGGTTGTCTAAAGTAGTTTAAAGTTCTCCATTGTAGCTGCCCTAATTCAAGATTTATTTTTGGTAAGCTTACCCTGCTTATTCAGCCATAAAACAAAATTGTGTTCACCCAAAGCCTCACACTGGACCCAATTCAGCCAGACCTAGTCCCGCTACGGCCAGTTTAGGACCTAGCCCAGTTTCCAAGTCAGACCGGTCCAGTTTCCAAGGGGCACCTAGTCTGGTTTCAAAGTCAGAGCCTGTCCGGTTTCTAGGTCGGACCTGGCCCGGAAGAAGGAACTCTCAGACGAAGTCTGAAAGCTCCTAATGTAAGAACTGCAGGTCAGAAGCCTCCCTGCATGTCCAGAGGCAGCGGGAAAACGGCGGAGCTCTCCGGACTCACAGGTACCTTCATGTGGTTGCTTGTTCCTCCTTCCATTCTCTGTCTGACCCCAGAACTGTTACAAGATAAAGTGAGGCATATTGAAAAACTCGAGTTTGTTTGACAAAAGTTGATTCAAATTGGGCAGTATCCAATCTAGCAGATGGAAGGGAGCTCGCATGGGCTGCAGATTCAGACTTCTACAGGGAGAACGGGGTGGGGACAAGGACAGTTAGAGCAGGCAATAAAGTGGGTTAATTAATTTCTGGGGACCTCAGGGGGACCACCAGGCAGATTACCTGACTGGCGCTGATCAGGAGACTCCTGATTGAGTGGGTTAAGGTTCTGTTTCTGGGAAGAGCCAAGACTATAATTAACTCTTGGTTTGGTGATAGAAGCTATAGCATAAGCAACTTCATTTTTAGACCTGGTGCCTTGTTTTTCGCAACACGCACGGTAGAGATCGCTCATTTGGACACTGTGGTTGTCTAAGCACACGGGCCAGCATGAACCAGGAATCCCTTTGGGGCTCTGGAATACCTGACTTTTGCCAAAGGAAGCCACGTCATCAAGTAATTTTGACAGGCATTTACAGATTGATCCAGACTTATAAGGCATTAACTTGGTGGGAGTTGTGAGGTTTTTCAAAGTCTTCAAGGGTTCATTGCTACGAAATCAAATACACAATTTAAACAGCTTAAGATGGTCTGGAAGAAGTATCCCAGGGCAGGAAAGTGCTATTGTAAAGGTAGATGCAATTGAAGAGAAGTGTTATAAACTCCCACTATGGGATTTTGGAGGAGAAACAAGTAATCTCTGCTGGTATACTCAGGATAAGCTAATGCCATGTGAAATTTAAAGGAGGGGGTGAAATAGGATAAGAAAGCCAGGGAAACATACGTTGGGCCTTAAATTAATTTTCATTAGCACCTGAACTGAGCCTCAGTATTTTTGTATGAGGAGCCTCTGTATGAGGAGCCAGGACACGGCTTCAGTGAAAAGTTGTGTAATACAATACATGAAAATTTAGTCTCAGTGCCCCGCTGCTCCCTGTAGGTCCTCCGTTGTGAAGTCATTTGTGTTTCTTCTGGCCAAAAGAGCCTGAGCTTTGTTACCTCCACTAAGCCCACCCTTTTTCTAATAGTACTCTCTCCCCACTTGAACTCAAAATTCCTAACAGAGAAATGCAACTCATCTTTTGGTTCGGGGAAAACGGCTAAATTATACTAGAGTGGGAATGTCTGGGAAAGGGTCTCAATAGATCCGCTTCCCCAAGGGTATTTATAATTAGGATAATTAATATGTCACCACCAAGGGAATCTGACTTAGTGGGGGGCTTTTTAGCATCTGTTAAAATACCCAGTGGGTCCACTATCTAGTTAACCTAAACTTAGAGGCATGTCTGTAACTCTGTCTTAGAGATGTTGACATACTCTGGGTATTTGGGTTCCTAATGGATTGATTTTTCGTTGGCTAACATTTGAAGAATAGTTTTGAGTTTAGTCTTGGAAGTACCCTCATGTTACTCTTAAGTTTTCATATAACTCGATCCTTATGCTTTATTTTGAGGTAAATCTAAGTGAAAGGAGATATCAATGAATTGATTAGGTAGCAGACCTTTAAAAAATAATGGTCCAGGGTTTTCCTAGCGTCCTCTCCAATTTTTCATTCTTTTAAATTATTTATTATACACACCAGCAGAAATATGTAGCTTTACTGATAGAAGAATTAGTTATTTGTTATTTTTATTTAAGTTTAGACCCCGTTACATAATTTTCTTTGGTAAGATGTTTATGTTGCTAAGTAGAACTTAAAACTATCAGTAGGATAGAATAGACTCTCAGGGAGATTCTAAAGACATAGATTTTTAAAATGTAGGCCAACAACCTGTCAGCCTTGGTGTACTCATCTAATCTTCCTGAGGCTCCCTTTATCTGAAACCCTGAGAAAATTAGAGTATTCTACTTTGTCTTATAAAGGTTTGTGAATGAGGGTGGGGATTTGAGAGAAAGGCAGAGTACTTCGCAGATTGAATAAAATTCTTTTCTTTAATTGGCATTTACTCAGCATCCATTCAGTGATGTCAGGGAGGAGGCGGTCCAGAAATGTACAAAGCAGCAAAAAGAAAGCAATCTGCGATTCAGAAATTTCTACAGGAATTATATAGAGTTGGCCAGATACCTATAATGCATTTTAAAGGAAGTACTTAACATTTCCTTGACTGTCTTAAATGGGAATTAAAAGTCAGGTTTTCCATCCACTTGGAGCTGTCTAAAATTTGGTTTAAGTGTTTATAAAAATGGTCTATCGCTGGGTTGTGAGATTTCCGTATGTCTTAAAAATATCATCGTCCAGTCTTACCAAGGAGACAGCCTCAAATGGAACGTTAAGCAATGTTACAAATGGAGTCTTCCTGTGTGGGGCGTGGAGGGGGTACAAGAGGCTGCAGGCTCCCCTCCATTTCCTTTAAACTTCATGGCTTTCAATTTATCAGTCTCAGAGGGATGAAGAGTTGAGTCTCTCCTGATAGCATTTGAAGCTGTGGTTCCACAGAGGATTTAACGCCGTAGTTGTGGGGAGTCTAGGTATTTCAAATCTAAGGCTTAAAAAACTAAGCCATCCCCTCCGGCTTTTGCACTGATGCTGTGAAATCCATTTGAGAAACATGCCCGTGTTTTGCTACTTGTTCAAAGCTGTAAGCGTGACTTGGCATTGAAATAATAATTTCTTTTTCAGAAACTCCCCGCTGAACCTGGGTTATCTAAATACAAGTTATTTATTTGATTGGCATTTGCTCTTGTGAGTTTCGAAAACTCTAAGTAATGAGGGCTGCTAATGTTAGAGCATTTGTGGTACTGTGTTTCTAAGTTGAATCCGTTTTCACATTAATCTGGGAACACTTGAGCATTACTCCCTGATTGTACGTTCTGGATGAAATTAGAGTATCTTTCATTGTACAGATTAAAGTATTATTATTCTATAAATGAGGAAAGAAAGTATTCTTCCTTCCTGAAATATTTTTTTTCCCGGTTTATGCCCCCTGAAACCATTTGTCAAACCCATGGCAGATTCAAGTCCCAAACTTGTTTTTGACTTTTTAACCTTTAAAAGTCATCTTTGTGACTCACAGGACCAAAACTGTATGATGGAATATTGGCCTATTCAGTGACCTTGTCTCAAAATAATTTATACACAATGTATTTTCAATTTGTAATACTAATACTGGGCCAGTGCTACAGTAAAGTCATCATAACAAGGATATAGTAGATCATTTTACATGGTATAATCTGCTTTTTTATGGCAGTTGTTTATAATGTGATGTCTTCACGAACGTGATCCATTATAATAATAAAGGCCTAGGGCAACAGAAAAAAATCATTGGTGTCTCCCGACCATTTTAAACATTACCTGACATTGTTGACTAGTGTCACAGATTATTTTAATGAAGAAATTTAACAAAAAAAGCAAAATTCTAAAACAATGATGACTTGCAATGAGTACTCTCACTGTTTAAAATAAGTCTTATGCTGATCATAACTTAAATGGAAAAATACTCTGGGGCACAGATGTACCCTGTGTATACCCATCCAACTAATCTGTTACTTCCCAGTGGTTCATATAAAGAGTTGTAAGAAAAGATCTTATATGTGACCTAGTATTTATTTTTAAATGTTTTAGAAGTATATATCTTCCACAGTCTTTACAGATCACCTGCCTTTTAACATGTCGGATATATCCGTTTGGTGAAAAATCTGGATGTTCTGTACATTGTTGTATAACCCGTTTTTTATTTAAGGTATCTTTAACCTTTTTGCATGTCCCTAATATTCTTTATACCATTTTAAACCTTTATATTGTGAAATATAATATAAATCTAGAACGGCACATAAAACATAAATATACAGCTCAAAGAATATTGCATAAAACGAACATCCATGTAATCAC
>RCUC01148544.1:0-41813 GCA_003697995.1 Taxidea taxus jeffersonii | reverse complement strand
TGATTTCTGGGACTCTAGCCTGATTCTCCCAGGTCAGAATTTGGGTTCTTGGTTGCTTGCTTCCCTTGGCTGTGTGGAGTTTTGATAACTTCCAGGGATTCTGAGCTCTTGTTTCCTGCCCTGAGCCTGTGCTAACAGGAAAGTAGCAGAAGCGAAGAGTTGTCACTTCTGAGATTAGGTTCCAAAGAGACTGTGGCTTCCATTTTGCTTGCACTCATTCACCCTGGCTCTTCTTACTTACTCTGATGAAGCCAGCTGCCATTTTGTTAGCTGCTCTGTGGAGAGGCTCATGTAGCAAGGAACTGAGGGAGCCTCTAGCCAATAGCCAGTGAGGGGGTTTGAAAGAAGATCCTTCCCACGTCTTCAGATGAGATACCAGCCTTGGTTGACACCTTGATTACGACCTTGTGAGAGACTCTAAGCTGGAGGACACAGCTAAGACATGCTTAGGTTCCAGGGCACCTGGATGGTTCAGTGGGTTAAAGCCTCTGCCTTTGGCTCAGGTCATGATCCCAGGGTCCTGGGATCGAGCCCCACATTGGGCTCTCTGCTCAGCAGGGAGCCTGCTTCCTCCTGTCTCTCTCTCTGCCTGTTTTTCTGCCTACTTGTGATCTCCGTCTGCCAAATAAATAAATAAAATCTTAAAAAAAAAAAAAAGACATGCTCAGGTTCCTTACCCACAGGAACTGAGAGAATAAATATTTGTTGTTTTAAGTTGACACATTTGGGGTAATTTGCTATGCACCAATAGATAACAATACAGTGGTCTTGGAGAAGGAGTGCTGGAGATCAGGAGAGCCTACTCGGGGCTGGTCAGAGACGCCATGTCAACCAGTACAGGAACTGTGACTAGCTCTAGGCAAGGAAGGAGACATTTGTCTTTCATACCTTCTCTAAGTCCTCAGAACTAAGTAGCCAGAGCCTAGAAGAAGGGATGGGTGAAGGTGTGAAGGGATGGGACTCTTTTTTTTTTTTTTAAGATTTTATTTATTTTAGAGAGAGAGCGAGAGTACAGATGAACTGGGGGAAGGGCAGAGGCAGAGGGACAAGCAGGCTGGATTCCATGACCTGGGGATCGTGACCTGAGCCGAAGGTAGATGCTTACCTGACTGAATCACCCAGGTGCCCCTGAAGGGCTGGGACTCTTGAGCACATCAAAATGATGGGTTTTCTGTCCAAGAGCTGCCTGGCGGTTAGCAGAGGGAGGACAGACAAGAGACCTTGTGACACTCGGTAGGGGAAAGGTGGCCCCTAGAGCCACAAGTTAGCCTACCCCAAGGGGGCTATGTGTATAGACGGTGCCAAGAACAAGCATTTGAAAGCAGTCTCTGTTTTTGTCTAGGAAAGCATGAAGGCTCTATCATTTTTTGGAAAGTTTTACTTTTCTTCTATAATCATAGGAAGCACTGTCTTATTATGGAGGAGCTGCTTTCTCCATCAGAGGGCGCACAGATATGAAAGAGTAGGATCGACAGGACCCGGGATCCTTAGAAATTCTAGAAGCTTCGCTGGGTGCCGTGAAGTGGAAACAGGAGAGCATTCTTTGCCGAATTTTATACTGTTTCTTTAGGAGCATCTTTTTGAATTGCCCTCCGTTCTCCAAAAAAAAAAACAACCCACCAAAATTGTCTGTAGGAGAGCAGAAAGGAGAAACTAAAACCCACGAGCGCAGTGCTTAGCAGGATTATCAGTGAACATCTTGGTGTATGTTCTTTCAGTTGCTCTTCGAAGCTGTCTCTGTTGTGTTTTACATGGTTGACTCATACCACAGAAACACTTTTGTCAACATCTTTTGTAATTTACCGTAATAATAACTTGAACGTTTTTTAATGTTTCCAAGTATATGACCATATTTTTAAAAAACGTATTTTATTTTTAAGTCATCTCTAGACCCACTGTGGGACTCGAACTCACAACCCTGGGACCAAGGGTCCCGTGCTTCACCAACTGAGCCAACCAGGTGCCCTGACCATAACCTTATTTTTGAAGGTTCCATAGTATTGCATTTAAAAGATGCAACATAATTTAGGGTATTTAATGTCCTCCTGGTGGTCATTTAAAAAGGTTCTACTTTTTTTTTTAAAAGATTTTATTTATTTATTTATCAGAGAGAGAGAGACCGCGCATACACACACAAGCAGGGGGAGGGGCAGATGGAGGGAGAAGCAGGTTTCCCGCTGAGCAAGGAGCTCAGTATGGGACTCGATCCCAGGACCCTGGGATCATGTCCTGAGCCGAAGGCAGATGCTTAACCTACAGAGCCACCCAGGCATTCCAGAAAGATTTTAGTCTTCTACTAGATGCAGCAATCTCTCTTCTTGAGTTCCTGAATTACCAGAATATTCTTGTCTAACAGCAAAGGGATAGCAAAAATTGTGAGCCTCCCTGAATGTTTTCTGTTTCTGTTTTCTTCCCACATGCCATGTGATGTCAACTCTGAGGCTCTTCCCTTGCCCCTTTCCCACCTGGGGGCCACTTAGCACAGGTGAGTGGGAGCAGTGGGAGCAGGGCAGGTGCCAGAGGGTTGGGGAAGAGCAGCTTCCATAACTCTTCTGGTCTGCAACCCTGGAGAACTGAAAGTCATGGTAGGAGATACACAGGTTGATGGGGAAGGAGATGATGGGGAAGGTCCATGTGCTGACATCCAGGACGGGGGCTGCTGAGGACAGTCCAATGAAGGCCAGGTAGTGGTGCAGGGCAGTGCCCCTACACAGGGCTGGGTAGGTGACCGACATCATGGGGTAGCCTCGGGAGAGTGTGTGTAGGGTCCCCAGGTCAGGGTGTTGAAATGGGGGCAACTGGCAAGAGTAGAGGATTCTTCCTGGAAGAGATAAATGTTCCAGCATGGAGTCTGCCAGTAGCTGCTGTTCCGCCCATGACAGGTGGGATGGCTCTCAAAATGGATCTGACCCACGTGCTGACAACACTGATCCTCTTAACAGGAAAATGTGGAAGGTCCCCAGGGCTCCTGCAGGTGGAGTGGGTTCATCCCCCTCCCTCTCCCTGCCCCTCCCCGTCCCCCCCAGCTGGAAGGGCATCTCCTGGAACAGCACAGCAAGTGGCCAAGGACACCGTCAGCCACGAACTGATCTGTTCACGAACCAGAGGTCTGTTTTTTGTCCTATTCATGTTTGAATCCAATGATTCCTCAAAAAACTGATGGTTGGAGTTGGTGGCACAGGATGCAAGGCCTGTTATGTGAAAAGGAAGTAGGAACAGGGCCAGTCAGCAGGTCCCTGAGCCAGTGCAAACCCAGCTGAGAGCTGTGAGTTGGATCTTGGACAGTGGAGCCGGAATTCCTGGCAAATCACCCAGATGCCGCTTCAGGTCTCCCCACTGCTTTCTGGAAGCTGGTTCCAGCTTCAGCAGTTAGTTTTTTTTTCCTTTGGCTTTGCGGACAGAGGCAGGCTGGGGGGTGGAGGAGGTCTCACGTCCCGGATGTCTGCTATGGCCTGACCCAAAGGTGTTTTTTCCAGGAAAGAAAATGGCGCTGGTCTCACTTCTGTTTTACTTGCTGGTTGAGGCTTCTGTCCATTTGTGTGACATGCAGGCGCTTGGAGAAGGTCAAGTGCTGAAATGTCTCCCGCGGCTTATGGACGCTCCTGAAAAGATGCATCGTGTGAGGGCATTCCTGCAGTGCCCCTTTTTCTGGAAGCCATACACATCCTCCGACCCAGCCTGTCAGGAGGCATGAGGGGAGAGTATGCAGGGATGGGCTGTAGTAGTGCCCGAGTCTGGCTGCTCCCTGGGGTCCCCGTGTCCTCTCTCCTCATGGTTGCTGGGCACTGTCGTCTTCCTTTTCCTGAACTTTCACTTCCATGGTTAGTCTTCTGGGCCTGGGAAGGGCACACCACATAGGGAAACAGCATGAGCCACGGTCCAAAGGCAGGCAGCGTCCCAGCATCTTCAGCAACCTTTTCAGAAACCATCTCTGGGCCCTGTTTTACTCATAACTAGGAAGGAAGCCCCCTTCCTAGTGTTATTTTCGTGTGCACAGGTGGGGCTGACCCAAGTCCCTGTTCATCCTCGCTGAAGCTGGCTTAGTGCTTCGAAGAGGACGGTTAGAGATGACGGCTAATGCCACTGACTTGTTCCTGGAGCAAGCATCGAGGACCTCTAGGATCTGCATAGCCACCCAGCTTTACCACGTAGACCAAGGAGTCTCATTGCCTGGCAAAGTCAAGGGACAGGATTATACAGGGGACAATGGGGTTTAGTGATTGAGCAGAGAGTATATCATTAAAGCATTTTTCCCCCTTATGATGAGTTATACATTTTTTATTGTGGATAATTTTTATTGCATGGGAAAATATCAAATAGTACAAGAACAAAAATCAAAAGGATTCTGGGGGTGCCTGAGTGGCTCAGTCTGTTAAGCATCTGCCTTCAGCTCAGGTCATGATCCCAGGGTCCTGGGATTGGAGCCCTGCATTGGGCTCCCCGCTGAGTACCCACCCCCACCCCCCCCGCCCCGCCTTGTGCTCTCTTTTTCTCTCTCTCTCAGATAAATAAATAAATCTTTAAAAAAAAGAGAGAGAGATATTCTGGAAGCTTCCCCCTCCCCCTAGAAGTAATAGGATCTGACTATTTGACATGAAATTTTTTAACCAACTGAGCCACCCAGGCGTCCCTGACATGAAATTTTTAAAAAAGATTTTATTTATATGAGAGAGAGAGAGCAAGCGCACAAGTGGGGGGGTGGTGAGGAAGGATATGGGGAGATGGAGAAGCATACTCCCCACGGAGCAGGGAACCTGATATGGTGCTTGATCCCAGGACCCCAAGATCATGACCTGAGCCTTAGACAGATGCTTAACTGACTGAGCCACCCAGGCGCCCCCTGACATGAAATTCTTAAATAAGTTCTTTTTCCAGTTATCACTGCTGCGTAACAAACCACCCTAACACTTAGTGCTGTCAATCACCCATTTTCTTTTTTTTTTTTTTTTAAGATTTTATTTATTTATTTATTTTACAGATCACAAGCAGGCAGAGAGGCAGGCAGAGAGAGAGGAAGGGAAGCAGGCTCCCTGCCAAGCAGAGACCCCGATGCAGGGCTCGATCCCAGAACCCTGGGATCATGACCTGAGCTGAAGGCAGCGGCTTTAACCCACTGAGCCACCCAGGCGCCCCAATCACCCATTTTCTTATGCTCACGGATTCTATGGGTCAGGAATCCAGGCTGGGCACAGCCATGGTGTTGTCTCTGCTCCATGGTGTCTGGGGCTTCAGCTAGGAAGACTGAAATGCTGGGGATGACTTGACTGCTGAGGGTTGGAATCATCTGGAAGTGTCTTCACTCGCACATCCAATGGATGATTCTAGATGATGGCTAGAATCTCCCGCTGGCTGTTAGCCGGAACAAATACAGATGATCTCTCCATATAGACTAGCTTGGGCTTCCTCACAATGCGATAGCTGGATTCCTAGAGAGAGTATCCCAAGAGATAGGAAGTAGAAGCTTGCCAGTGTCTTCAGAGACTGGACATGGTCATAGTGCCATTTTTGCTGTATTCTGTTAGTCAAGGACTAACAGGACCCAGGTTTGACATTGACCCTACATTTTGATTGGAAGAACGGGAGAGAATTTGGGAGCTCCGTTTTAAAACCTCCACAGTTCCCCAGATGGCGTGTAGCTCAGTGATAAAGAGGCGAGGGTCTGGGTTCTTATTGGCTGCGTGATTTTAGGCAGGTTTATTGTGGTAGAAACTATTGCTCACCAGTATCTATTTCTTTTCTTCTCTTCCTGGGAGCACAGATAAGCTATTCCCCAGCCTCTTGCCTCTAGGAGGGCCTGAGAAACTAGTTTTAGCCAGTGGACTGTGAGCAGAAGTGTCGAGTGTCACCGTGAGTTGAGGGGAGGAAGAGCCATGGGTTTTCTCGCTCTCTCCCTCTTGCTTGCTGACTAATTGCCGGGGATCAAGTGGCGGCTCAGCGTAGGAGGTCAGGGAGTCACAATATGGAAGGAGCCTGGGTCCCTGAATGATGGCTGGGGTAAGTCCTTTGTTTCATGCCCTCTGCCAGCAGGGATGTTGGGGAGACCTAGGCTTTGACTATGTTAAGTCACTGAGGTTTTGGGTTTTTTTTTGTGATAGTGGTTAGCCTACCCGGACCAATGCATTACCCGACCTCTCTGAACCTGTTTCCTCACTTGTAAAGTGGGGGTATTAGCTGTAGCTATCTCTGGGTGCCAGTGAAGTGAGACAATTTATTGTATGGCACGTGGCCTATAGTCAGTGCTCAGTGGAAGTTAGCTACATTTACTGAGTGTGAGTGCCAGTTCGAAGAGGGGCAGGTTTGTTCGTGCAAGGATGGGAGTCTCGCAGGAGTGGAACAGTAGACCGGCCCTCACCATCACCACCACCCCCGCTGCATCATCATCATCATCAAGATGGCACCACCATTTACTGAACACTGGCTCGGGCCACGCTCTACCCTAGGGCTGCTTCACCTGGATTCATTTCAGTCCCCTTGAGGCAGATTTTATTTGTCTTGATGTAGAGATGAGGATCCCAGGGCCCAGAGTGCTGCTAAAGCTGTCTGAAGTCATGGGCAGGCTTTTAAACTCAGGGCTCCCTGACCTCAAAGCCTGCCTTGTTTTACTGCAGGGATGACACCTCGTGCATTTTTGGGAAGTGTGACGTGTATTTAAAGTAAAAAAAAAATGAGGCCTCCGCCTGCCCGCCATCTCACTGGGGAAGTGGTGTGTTTTCCTTCTGAGATTTTCTCTACTTCAAGTCACAGGGATTTGCTTTTGTCAGTTAATCTTTTGGCAGAAAGCTTGCCTGCAAATGTGGATGGCCCCTGCTTCCTTCCCTTCCCCAGGGTCCTCTTGCTTTTCTGTTTTGTTTGAACTCTGTGGGCTCTCTGTGGACTCGGTCAGCGGAGAAGGGGACTGGATCTCCAGAACAAAGCCCCTGTCTGAGTCCTGAAAGTCTGTTCGGCTTGAGGCCTCCTGTGCGGAGAGTGGATATTTTAAAGCCCTCTCAGTGGCATTGATAACCCAAGGTGGGATTATAACACCAAAGTGGCTTGCTTGCTTGCTTCTTTCTCTGTGTCACTTGACGAAAGCAACTTGCATTTCCACAAGAATGAGAAGGGCTTCATGAAGCTTTGTGCCGGTGCTTAAAATCCTGGGACTCGATTCATTCCATGAACCAGTGACTCATGCCTCTATGCAGTTGCATGTAACTGGCTCCCTCTCCCTCCTCTTTGAGACACCCGTTTGCTTTAGCAACATACCCCACTGCACAGACCAGTAGGTCGGAAGGTGTGGATTCTGTCGTTGGCTTTCTGGGGGTGCCCCTGGACCACATTTGCGTTTTCATTAGAAGGACAGCTCTAATTGCTGCTGTGAGGCTGCGCCCGCTGGCAGTGTGCTGAGCCCAGACAGGCAAAGATAAGGGTTTATGACATATTTTACTCACACTGCTCCTTTTCTGGCTTAGATGGAACTTTCAACGTAAACTGCTTTCTTCATTTTATCCCACAGGGAGTTTTTTTTATTGAAAGCAATATGAAGGGCAAGGAGGATAAAGTCAAATTCTATCCTTTAGATTATCTTTGAAATATCTATGAATATCCTGGGTGTGGGTGGGAACCTTGGCCACTTTGGTGTTAGAACAATGGGTAAAGTTGATTTTCTTCTAGAATGTTGTTATTATATTGTTGTTGGAAAGTATCATAGACTATTACAGAAATTCTGCTGCAATGAAACTCTGAGAACTATTTTGTTCTTTAAAAATGCTGCTACTGGGACACCCAGGTGGCTCAGTTGGTTAAGCATCTGCCTTTGGCTCAGGTCATGATTCCAGGGTCCTGGGATCAAGCCCCGCATTGAGCTCCCTGTTCAGCAGAGAGCCTGCTTCCCCCTCTACCTCTGCCTGCCTTTATGCTTACTTGTGCTCTCTCTCTCTGTCAAATAAATAAATTAAATCTAAAAAAAAATGCTGCTACTGAAATAAATCAATCAGAGAAAGACAATTGTCATATGATCTCGCTGATATGTGGAATTTGGGAAATAAGGCAGAGGATCATGGGGGAAGAGAGGGAAAAAAATGAAACAAGACGAAGCCAGAGAGGGAGACAAAGCATAGGAGACTCTTAATCTCAGGACACAAACTGAGGGTTGCTGGAGGGGAAGAGCGGAGGGAGGGATGGGATGGGGTGGTTGGGTAATGGACATTGGGAAGGGTACATGCTGTAGTGAGTGCTGTGAAGTGTGTAAGACTGTTGATTCACAGGCCTGTACCCCTGAAACAATAATACATTATCTGTTAATAAGAAATAAAAAAATTAAATAAAAATGCTGCTACTAAAGATGAAGATCAGAAAAACAACAACCCCCCCGCCAAAACCCTTTGTGGCTATTTAAGAAGTCACACAAGATGGCGCCAGAGAGCCAGAGAGGAGATGGGTTTCGTCCAGGGACCAGAAAGGCCTGAGTGAAAGGGGCAGCCAGTGGGTGACAGAGACTATTTCTCAGAGATGGCATCTGTTGCCTCTGCACGTCCTCACGGCCCGATCTGTCGTCACAAAGCCTTTTCACGAGCTTTCCGGCCCAGGTACCACCTTCTGGCTGAAACGCATGGAAGAGGCAGGTTGGCCTTGAGCCGTGCAGGGAGAAAAACGGAAAAGGCAGAAGGAGCAGAGCTCGTGCCCAGCAGTGCTTCTGGGATGCATGGCCGCTGCCAGAGAGGAAGAGCACAAACAGGCACAAGGGAAGGCGGACAGAAAGACAGCTTCTCCTCTCTGGGCCACCCACAATTTTGAAGAAACTGTGGCCGGGGGTTTGAGGGGGGGTAACTGTGGCAGAATAGGGCGGCTGGCTGGCTCGGTCAGTGGAACAGGCAACTCTTGATCTCAGGTTCATGAGTTCGAACCCCACAGTGGGTGTAGAGATTACTCAAAAAGATGAATAAAAAACTTAAAAAAAAAAAGGAAAGTGTGGCAAAATATACATAACATGAAACTCAGAATTTTAACTTTTTTTTACTTTTCCATGATGGTTAAATACATAACGTAACACTTACCATCCTCACTGTTTGAAGTGTACAGTTCTGTGAGATTCGCTGTGTGGGCATTGCTGTGGGGCCAGCACCACTGTCCATCTCCGAGCCTTTTCCTCTCGCAGAACTGAAATTCTGCGCTCATCTAACACGACCCGCCCTCCCCCAGCCCCGGCAGCTGCCTGTCTACCTTCTGTCTCCGTGAGCTTGCCTGCTTGGGTGTACCCAGATGTCTTTGAGTCTCTGCTTTCCATTCTTTGGGGTAGAAGTGGCATTGCCTGATCAGATGGTAATGCTATGTTTGCTTTTCTGAGGAGCTGCCTTACTGTTCACCACAAGGGTTCCCAATTCTCCGCATCCTCACAACACCTGTCAATTTTTGTTCTTATTTTTTTTTAATCTTTGATGATAGCCATTCTGGTGGGTGTGAGGTGGGTTTTTTTTTTTTAAGATTTTATTTATTTGACAGAGAGAGAGGGATCACAAGTAGGCAGAGAGGCAGGCAGAGAGAGAAGGGAAGCAGGCTCCCCGCTGAGCAGAGAGCCCGATGTGGGGCTCGATCCCAGGACCCTGGGATCGTGACCTGAGCCGAAGGCAGAGGCTTTAACCCACTGAGCCACCCAGGCGCCCCGTGAAGTGGTTTTGGTTAGCATTTCTGAATTAGAATTAGAAATTCCAAAACAAATTAGAAATACGTTTTAATTCACTATGTGTTTGAGCCACAGACTCTTTCTGCAGTCCACAGCTTGTGCGGTGTGGTGTGGCATGGTGGGTAAGGGCAAGGATCCGGTGTGTGACGGCCTGACAGAAAATTCCAGCGCTCTCCGCTCTCCCCTACGGGCTGCGTGATGCTGGTGAGTCACAACCGCGCTGAGCCTCAGTGTCTTTACCTGTTGGCTGGAGTTCATCATAACTCCTTCCGCAGAGGTTGGCTGGAGGAATACAGCAGGGGAGACGGGAAAAGCTCTTGGTATGCAGAAAGTGCTCAGAAATGGTAGCTGTGTATACAGAAGCCCAGTGCATGAAGCAGCTAACCAGGGCTGATGGAGCCTTCCAGTCCCTTTCCTTAACACCTGCTCTCCCCCACATAGCCGACGTCCAGCCCCCATGTGCCACGTCTCTAGCAGAGAGGAGCCCACTTTGAACCCCGGGCCAAGTAGTTCCCAGGGTCCCTCTCAGTGTGCTGGAGCTCACTGAGCCGCTTCCCAAGTCTTGGTTAGAAAAAATAATGTCACTAGCATCACTGTCGGCCCTTGGGGGCCAGGGGCCTCGCCCTGCAGGCTCAGTTAGGAACAGACAGAGCAGGACACCTGGGTGGGCTCTGAACTTCCATCTGCCCAGCTCAGCTTCTTCTGGGAGAGACTCCTCCGGCGGGTAGGAAGGTCTGCTCCCCCTGCGAATTTGAGCCAGTGGGTTTCATACGATGGCAAAGTGTTATCATTACTGAGAACACGGAAGGATGTTTGGAGGAAGGGCGATGTCTTGGACTTCATTAAACGCGCCTGCCCTTTGCAGTGTGGACCGAGCAAGAAGTATTTTGCAGTAGAGCGCAACACGTTCTTCAGTAAGTCAGGAAGCTTGGGAGAAGAGAGAGAGGCCGGGGCAGGACAGGGGTCTCCTTTTTTCCTAAGGAGCCGGTGGCAACTTTGCAGGATGACTGGGTTTTGGCTCCCCACCGGGAGTTTCTGTTTGGGCGCAGGAACCAGCCTTACAGAAGAGATGTATCTGCATGGGACTGCTGTGGCGCTGCAGAAACAGGCAGGCTCGCTGAGGAGGCTTGAGCTGGGGTGGCCAAGCTATGGAGCAGGAGCAGAGAGGCGAAGAGGAAGGCTGGCTCAGAAGGAAGGGCAGAGCCCAGGCCCGAGCTGGTGAGATTTCCAGAGGGACCAGAAGTGCCCAAGGTGGTGACGCTGCAGAGAAATTCTTCTTCGGGGAAGAGTTGCAGCAGAAAGTTCCTCAGTTATCTGCTGAGGAGTAGGCCCTGGGAGACCCTTCCTGGCATGCAACAGCTATTTACAGAGCACAGCTTTTGGTCCTAAAACGCCCAGTAGCGAAGCAGTCAACCTAGACTCAAGTCGGGGTCACAGGGACTCATACCAGGCTGGTCAGGGAGTACATCCTGGAGGAGGTGATGTGGGAGCAGGGCCTTCAGGGACGCAGAGAAGGTCAGGTGAGCCATGGAGGGAGGTGTGGAGGCAGAACAGAGGGCGGCTGGGTTTGTAGGTCTAGGCAGAGGAAATAGCATGTGTAAAGCTCTAATGGTGAGCCATGGTGTGGGAGGTTCTGAGAACTTCTAAGGGTGAGCCGTGGCTGCAGCGGAAGGTTTCCTGTGGTGGTTGTGTAGGTCTACGTTGAAGTTCAAGAAGGAAGCAGGGCCGGGTTGTGCTAGGCCTTTTAGTCTCGTACGCCTGGTGAGGGAGTTTACATTTTGTCTTGAGGAGAGTGGGGAGCCAGTGGAGCGTGTGAGGCAGGGGGTGATGTGATAGGACATGACTCTTTGATAAAGGACTCCATGGAGGCTGGATGGGTGGGGGCAAGTCGTGTCAGGTACCCGTAGTGTCCTCCACTCCAGGCTGTTTCTATTCCAGAAATGGAGGTCAGAGCTAAGGTGATGGAAGCAGAAAGGAGAGGAATGTAAAGTGCTTTTTTTCCACTGCACAACTCCAGGGGCCACCATTCTCGAGGGGCCACAGGGTGAGTAATACACCTTAAATTGGACAGTGCGCACCCTGTACAACCCTGTGCAGCATCCCTGAGTGAACAGATTGAAAACTGAAGAGGATCAAGAAGATAAATGATGTTGGTTGATTGAATACGTGGGAAGGAATAGAGGAGTCAGAGAGGACTCCCAGGCGTCTGACTTCCTTGGGGGCTGGGGGATGTGGGTGCCATTCAGTGAGTCAGAGGACAGGGAAAGGGAATGGGTTTGGGAGATGTGACTGGGAGAAACTGGGAAAGCAGTGGGAAGTAAGGGACTTTCCAGGGCACAAAGCCTGGGAAAGCAGGGAATTTTTCCCCGCTTGCGGCTCCTGGCTCCTAGCTGGGCACATGGTAGCCTCTCCTGACTCCCCCAGGGCCTGATCCAGGCTCCTGAGGACAGTAAGTGTTCGTGTTCGACATGGTGGTAGCGTTGGGGTCAAGAACCAGCAGCCAGGGGAATAAATGAGGCACCAGAGCCCTCAAGGGGCACCCGGCATTGTCTCCATGGTGACCCCAAACAAACAGAGAACCCATGAACCCATGGGGATATCAGGTCATTATAAGGTCACTCACACCACTGCCAGGACAGATGTTGAAAAGGAAGCCCCCAAAAACCTGGTGATAGAACTGAACTCAACGCCTTTCTTTTCTTTTCTTTTTTTCTTTCTTTTTAAAAGATTTTGTTTATTTATTTGACAGAGATCACAAGTAGGCAGACAGGCAGGCATAGAAAGAGGAGGAAGGGAAGCAGGTTCCCTGCTGAGCAGAGAGCCCGAAGCGGGGCTCCATCCCAGGACCCTGGGATCATGACCTGAGGCGAAGGCAGAGGCTTTAACCCACTGAGCCACCCAGGCGCCCCTCTTTTCCTTTTTTTACCAATGCCACCAATTTCGTTTTGTGTGTAGTCAGGCATCTTGAGGTGACTCCAGGAGGAGTCACCTTTGTGAGCCTGGGCAGGGGTCCCCCGACTGGGGCACGCCATTCCCACCTCTTATTTTTATTCAGGAAGTTGCTCAACCCCACACTTTTTTGCCGGGGTCGCCCACTTACTGCTCTGCAGAGAACATGAAAAGCATCCATGACAGAGACATTGCAGATTTTGTGGGTCATGAACCTCAAAGATGAATTTTCCTGTCCCATTTTATGAGTATGGGTTTTAAAGCCTCCATAATGCAGGGCTGTCCCTCTGCAGTGCCTGTGAACTTCTTCCTAAGGTGATGATTTGTGTTGTTAATTCAGCCAGGAGAGGCCTTGGACCATACTGGATCACTTAGCGTATGGAACTGATTGAGCTGATTATCTTTTTTATCCCCCAAGGCTGGCAAAAGGGAGAGTTTGCTGTCTTTGAACTTCTTAGCTCGCTGATGGGATACTCTGTGGGGAACGTGTGTGGGGATCCTAGGCAAGTGGGAGATGCTGTGTTCCCCAGCAGTATCCAAAGACCCTGGGGGTTTTTGAAGGGACCTCTAAGAGGGATAGGTGGTAAGATGAGCAAAACCATAGATTGTTGGGGCTTACAAAGCCTTTGGGACCGTTTGCCCCAGTTTGTTAAATTTGCAGACTGAGCACCAACGCCTGAGGTTTTACTCAAGGTTATCCAGCGGCCTCTAACGCTTAAAAATAATTCTTTAATTTACAAAATGGAAGGCTTTTTTTGGTTAAGTGGGGCAGTGAAATGAAACACAAGCCTCCATTTGTGGCCTAATAATAACCCAAAAGTTTTTTCCTGCCCTAAATTAAGAATCCCCATTAACGAGGAGGGCTTTTGTTTGCAAGAAGCCACAAAGCATGGCCCGGTTCCCCCCTGCTGACAGGGACAGCAGCGATTACAGCCCTGGTTAGCCAGCGATGTTTTTGTGCCTTCTCTGTGCTTGCAGGAGATTAGTCACTAATGAGACACTGATGATCCTGCTCCCAGACTTAACTAGAGCTCACTCTTGCCTTTCTTGGGAGAGGTGAAGAGACCTTTTCCCTTCCTTCCCCTAATCTGTGGTGATGCAAGGAGCAGGTTTACAAAATCCAGGCAGACTAAAGCCCAACCACGAGAGCACAGTGACGTCTCCAAGCAAGGCCGCACAACACAGACCATGGGTACGCATTTGACAGGCTTGGCAAACCTGGTTCTCCGTCGGCTGTGTGTTTTTTTTTCTGATGGAGGATGCACGACCTGAAAAAGATCTGACCCGTCATTCTGTTCACTTGGCTTGGCCTCAGAGTAAGAGCGCTCTTCCTTGTGTCCTCATGGACACTTGCTTTGGAACAAAGGCCTGGTCTTTCCCTTGATGCATGGACTGTGTGGACTGTTTTCCCTTCTTGGCAGAAACTGCTCCAGATCTGCACAGCATAACATCTCTAGCTCGGTGTTTGGAGCACAGCAGGTGCCCAACTGCTTTAGTGTGGGTTCCCCCAGAAGCAGATCCCGAGATGTGCCGTAGGGAGCTGGGAGAAATGAGATGGAGCGGGGAGCAGGCAGCCAGGAAAGGGGTGTTTTATTTTTTGTTATTTATTTATTTATTTATTTATTTATTTGACAGAGATCACAAGTAGGCAGAGAGACAGGCAGAGAGAGAGGCAGAGAGAGAGAGAGAGGAGGAAGCAGGCTCCCCGCGGAGCAGAGAGCCTGACGCGGGGCTCGATCCCAGGACCCTGAGATCACTACCCGAGCCGAAGGCAGTGGCTTTAACCACCGAGCCACCCAGGCACCCCGGAAAGGGGTGTTTTGAAGCCAGCTCCCATGACAGGCAGCTGGAGTTCCATCCTGTGGAAAAGGTGGGATGTAGTGGGGGGATTATCCCATCTGGGGGGCGAGGGAGCTGGGGTGTTTATACTCCAGCTTGTCGGTGGTTGGCTGGGGGTGTTGGTTCCTTGAGCCTCTGCCGGTCTTCTGCAGTGTTGAGAAAGCCGTCAAGGAAAGAGATAGCACTGGCATTGGCAGTCAACCAGAGCCCTGACCCACGGCAGATGGGCAGGGAGTGGGCGGGAGCCGTCACATCATTCATTATTTTATTAGCTACTTATCTCTCTATTTCTATCTATTATTTCCTTCCCACTTCTTTCTTATTTTTTGCCTTGCTGCTAAATTTTGTTCTATAAACTTCGACTCATTTCCAGCCACTGTTGTCAACTGAGATTCTGCTCCAAGCTCTGTACCTTCCCTTAATTTGCCAGGGAGGCCATGACACCCTGGCTATGAGTTTTGGTTTTCTTTAAGTTTCTTGCAGGAAGGAGCTAGAATGTAGAAGTGGGTTGCTGTGGGTCTCGCATGTGCCCTCTGCCACCAGGATGGACACTGGGAGTGGATCCCATTGATACTTTAAAAAATGGTCTTCTAGCTGTTCCTCCTGCACCCTGAGGATCTTCAGGGTCCTCTAGCTGCCTCAATGGCTTGGAAGAGGAAGTCAGAACACACAGCTGGGGTGTCCTCTGGACTTCCAGTATCCTAAGCCAGTTACAGAACCTTCTGGAAAACACTCTGGGACTTGCTGCTCACCTCAAGCATGTCTTCAGGAGGTTGGTGGGCTTCTACTTGGAGAGTTGAGTCCTGCCCCACCCAGGGTGGGTGCTCAGGGGAGAGAGGGCTCTCGAAGTGGCTTTCTGTGAGCAGGCATTACCTTAGGCCTACTGAACACTCATGACCAACGTGTGAGAAGATGCTGTTCTGCTACCTGAGAGCCACAAAATCTGGTCTGCGTGGTGCTGCCTCATCTCCACGTCTCAGTGCTGACTGCTGCTGCCTCCTCATTTGTCTGTCCAGCCTCTGCTCAGCGATAACAATGGTCTTAGGTTGGGCTCCCTCAGAAGTAGATTTTGATAAGGAATTTGAGTGCACGTGGTTTATTTTTTGGCAGGGGGGAGTCTTGGGAAGTGTGTGAGATGGAAGGAAAGTGAGTCCCTTCAGGAGGCTGAAGAGCCACTGTTGCCATGGGTGCTTGGGGCGTGGTCCTCCCTGACAGTCTCTGGGAGATTGTGCCAAACACACTACAGAGCTCCCAGTACTCCCGCAAGGGCAGAGAAGCTGGGGTCTCTGTCCCCAGCTCCTGTCCTGCATTGGTTGAGAGCTGTCCCACCTTCAAGGGTGAAGTGGGTTCCTCACCCTAGGCAGACAGCCCTGGTAGTCACGGGTGAGAATTCTGGAATGCTGGCTGCCAGGCACTTGTGTCTGTCCCAGGGACCGTGACAGGGGTTTGAGCTCTGCTGTATGCCACGCGCCCTTCACGGGCTCACCTGTCTGGCTCTTCTCCCAGAGGAGGCAGGAAGAGAGTCAGCAACTTGCTCAAGGTCATGCAGCTGGTGTCTCTTGCTGGTATCCTGTCTGGCCTCTGGCTCGGGGCAGTTGGCCCTCTTTGACGTTGGCTTTGGGGCCATCTCTTGCAAGCTGCTTTCCTGGGGGAGCTGCAGGACTTCTCACTTTGGCTCCAATGGGCTTATGTTAGACACAAGGCAAGGTCACTACTAAGGCCACTCTTCTGGTGAGGTCCTTGTGGTTGAGGGGTTGAGGTTCTGCCCAAAGCCCACAGTTGGCAAGGCAGGGAACGGGCTCTCGGGTCACTTGATTCTGTCCCGTGTCTTCACTGTGTTGGGTTGTGGCCAGATAGATGCTCCTTCTGCCGCCGGGTGAGTGTAAATTGGGGACATCTCGGTGGCGGACAATATGGTTAGTGTCTATCAAAATGACACACACACACACACACGGCCATAGACCCAGTAATTCCACTTCTGGGAGCTTATCATGCAGAGACACCCGCCTGTGTGTGAAATGGTTTATGTATTTAGTGGGTCCCAGCAGCACGGTTTGTGCTTGTAAAAGATTGGAAATCGCCTAAATGACCACCAGTAGGAGCCTGGCCAAAGCAGGTGTGGGACATCCCCGCGATGAAATCGCAGGCAGCCATGAGAAATGAGGATGTGGGCTGCGTATTTGTTTGCTAGAGAAAAATCCCAAGGGGCACAGCAGTGTGTGCAGTGTGCTGTAACTTGTGTCAAGAAAGTAAGTGTGTGTGTATTTGATTGTTGGTGTGTGTCTCCGTCAGGAGACCCATGATGCAGGAGATCCAACATCGATTGCTTTTGGCAGGGGAACTGGGAGGCTGGAGTCAGGTGGGAATTCCCTTTAGTACCTTTTGAATGTCAGATGGTGTGGGTATTGGGTACCTACTGGAAAATAAATAAAATTTAAAAAAAATCAGTGTGTTTTTGTATCGCATTTCACTGTGAAATCCCAGGTTCCCTATCTGTTCAGTGAGGAAAGTGGTATATGTTTTAGAGAACAAGGACCTCTATGTCTGTTCCTTTAGCACTTCCCGCCGCCCTTAGATATAATTTTGGGAGCGGTTGACTTGATCTGTCTCCTCTGCTCAAGGAGAAGAACCACAAGGGCAGGAACTGGGTATCTCTTGTCTCTGGGACCTGTGTTTGGTGGGGGCTAGACGAAAAGATTTTTTGGAATAAGGAGTAAATGAAAGCACTCTGTTCAAGAGAACATACTCTTTGTCTTTGTATTTGTAGCCTCAAAGTGCAAGAGGCAGCTGTGCCCAGAGGCTCCGATGATCTAGGTTCAAATCCCAGCTCTGCCACTTACTAGCTGTGTGACCATGGGCAAGTCACTTAACCTCTCTCTGCTTCAGGTTCCTCATTAGCTGACTGGGAGCTGTGGAAGTACCAATTGCTGTGCGATTACAGAGAGTTCATCCGTGTAAGCATTTAAAACAGCAGCGGGTAATCTGTAAATGTGAGATATTCTTATTTGCCACGATTCGGACGCTTTCCTCTTTATAAATCCTCATCTCTGTGATTCTGGCAAGACTTCTTGTAGAATTTGGGAAGACCTTTAGATGGGTAGGAATACTTCTTTGTTTGTTCCTCCTCTCAATTCTTTCTTTCCTGCTACCTTAGAGTGGCTCATTCTCTGAGTGGTCTCTCTTATTTTTCCAGAGAAGACCATCAGGGAACAAAGGCTTCCTAATTTAGAGGACGGTTGGCCTTCAGATTGTGCAGGGATTGGATGTGGGGGATGGCTCTTTTGTTCTTTTCTTTCTCAACACTGGAGGGAGAAACCTCTGGGCTCCCTATTGGCCTTTCCCTCGAAGCCTTGCCCTTCTCATTTCCTCCAGGGGCAGCTGGGCCGGGCTTCTGAAAGCCCAGCTCCCCATCTGCCTATCCCTCCATGGGCCTGGGCTTGGGGGAGATGAAGTCGGCCCAGGATGCCTGGAGAGCCGCAGGGCGCCCAGGAAACCCTCTGCTTTCTGTTTGAGCCCATATGAAAAGGAACACTTTGGCTGCTAGCTTACTGATTGTTACTGGGGAAAATTGTGGCTTGAGTGGCCTTGATGGAGGTGCACAAAGGGATGTGGACAATTGGGGCCTGAACTGCTCAGGGCCCCTCCGTGGGGAGCTGGGCCAAGCTGATCAAAGAGCAATGGGAGAGTGGCTCTGAGAACATGTTCACAGCAGCCGCCTGCATTCTGATGGGCTCCCTCGGTGCCCGGACCCCTTCTCGTTTCTGAGTTCACCTCTTCTCTGACAGCTTGGAGGATGTAGGGATGGCCGACTGCCCTCGCCCTCCTGAGCCCCTTTCATCCCATGGCTTGCATGGTGGCCACCGTGCTCAGAGTGTTCAGGGAAAGTTCTTTTGCCACTGGGAAGCCCGGTGCTGGGGCAAGATGGCTCATTAGTGCTGGGTGTTCTCCATCCAATCATCTGCCTGTTGGAAGTGTCTCCTTGAGAGGGTGCTGCTACCTTGGGTTGGCTCGTTGGAACTTGAACAGGTGGTCATGACAGCCAAACTTGGAAGATGCCAGGAGCTGTGCACTCCAGTGCCTGGGCTTGGAAGCTGCAATTCATCTTCTTTCTTCTCAGGAGTCTCTAGGCTTCTGTGCATTTCATCTTGTTTCTTGACCCGAGATAGCATCTTATCACAGTAAAATGCACCCTCAGTGTTCACCGAACCCCCGTGGGGCTCAGCCATATGGAAATAGCAGTAAACGAAATCACCACAGTGTTAAAAAACTGAGGACAGGGACAGTAGGTTGACAGTAGCCTGAAGGGGAGAGAAGAAACCTAAACTCTTTGAGTCTCAGGTTTTAACTCCTTATCTGCTGGATCCTGGGGGTGGGATGAGGAAGAGCCAGAATATCGGGTGGTGGCTATTTCCCTTTGTTTTGAAGTTCCCCGTACTGCAGGGGTCATAAAAAAGAAAGAGAGAAAATTTCCAGAACTGGATCTTCCAGCTTTTAAAAATAGGAAACAAAACAAGCAAAACCCCCTCCCAAGCCCTCCTCCCTGCTCCTTACCTCTGAATAGCAAACCAGAAGTGAAGGCCACACACTACTAGACTATAGGCTGTATCTGGTTCGCTAATGTGTTTTATTTGGCCCACACAACATATGTTATTATTAGTATTAATTTGATTCAACATTTAAACACTGGGGGATTTCAAATAACTATCTAGAAAATCTGGAGTCCCTGACCACACTCAAGTTGCAAAACCAGATGGAGCCATGAAGTTGTGAGGGGCTCATCAGCCTCTCACCATCCCATTCCCTGTTGCCTTGGCTGGTCTCTGACCCCTGTGGGTATCTGAGTTTGCCATTTCTGATGTAAAAGTCCTGGCAACCAGCCATCATCACAGAATTTTTCTGGATTAAGCTTTCTGGAGCAGTGGGAGCATGGTGCTAACTATTCTTAGATTCTTCTCCAGATTTGTCTTAGCCATTCAACTCTTCTTGAATGGCTTTATTAACCCTTTTTCTGTATTCGTGTTAAGCCTGGAAGGTGAGCTTCTACTTCAGTCTCCCTGGCCTATAGAGGTTTGCTATTTGATTTTAATTTATGAGTCTTTATGAATTTATGACTGTTTTGATTTGAATGCTTTTGGGTAAGCAGGAAACTCAGAGTTTCAGATTTGTTCTATAACCTTAGGCCATGCTGACTTAGTAATTTTTTCCAGGAACATGTCTGTTGCATCCAAGTTGTATTTATTGATTACTTATTGCCCTAACATTTCCTTATTATCCTCTCACTGTCTGCAGGATCTGTAGTGATGTCCCATCTCTCATTTCTGATATTAGAATTTGTACTTGTTCTTTTTTTCAGTTGTTCAAACTAACTTAGTGGTTCTTAATATAGCTATGCTTTGACGATGTCTATGTATTCTATGCCTATCTGTACCATCTTAGGTTCCCTCAATTGCCTCCTTTTTTCTGAAGGCATGAACCACCTCCTGGACCATACTGCAGACACCACCAGGGCCAACCAGTCACCTGCCCTGAGAGCGCTGGGCCCTCCCTGTTCCTTGTGCTGCACAGCTGGGCCAACCAGCCCATATGCCTGAGTCTTCTGGTTCTTCTTGCCACTTTGGATTTAGAAAAACAGAAGTACCACTATAGTTATGGAATCTAGCACCTGCAAGTTTAGGGTCACCCTGTGGGGTAAACATTGACTAGTGCGGAACTGGAGACAGGTGTGAGCTTGCCGGGGCCAGAACTTGGGGAGCCGAGTGAGGCTTTGAAGGTGCAAGGTAAAGAGGCACCTGCTCTCAGGGTCATACCTGTACATCAGGTGTTTTCCTTGCTTTACCCTTTTCTCTCCCCCAGAATTAGAAGATAAACTTCCATCCTTCTTTTCTCCCACAGAGTGCTCTCTGAGGGTCAGTTTTTCCTCCTAGCACACCAGTGTCTCCATGTGTGGAGTGAATCTACCTGCCTAGTGTCCTGTTGCGTCTCTGTGTTATGCAGTAAACAGAGGCAACACTCTGTAATGCTCCTCCTCTTTCCTTTGGTCCTTTCCCCCTTTCCTGACTCTTAAATTCTAGGGATAATATCCCCCTCCAATAAAGTATAAATGTTTTAATCCTTGCCTCAGGCTCCATTTCTTAGAGGATATGGGCTAAGACGGTACGAAAGTCTAAAGACAAAACACTATATGAATTTGACTTTTATTTTGAATTTTCACCTTTAATGAAATATTATAATAGAAAAAGCCACTTAATTCTGTTTTTTTTTTTAGAAAAAAGTATAGGCCATTAATTGATATTCATAGGCTGAATTTGTTATGTTTTCTTTGATCTATCTATCTATCTATTTAAAAAATTGAGTGGCCATTTAAGAATCAGGCAATTTTTACATAAAAATCCAGATTTTTTACTTCTTTTGGGCAGGGGAAGATGTATAGTATAGGCCAACAATCAGCTGGCTTGGGCATTGACTGCCCACTTCAGATGGAGTGGGCATGCACACACCAGCTGGATGTGGTCCCAGCACTCCGCAGTGACAAATATGTTCCTGTGCATGGCCCCTCTCTCCTCATTAATGGAATGTGCCCACCTCCTTATAGGCATTTGAGTTTAAAATATCCAGGGTAAAGGGCAATTCAGCTAGATGTCTTGTTGGGATAGGAATTGCTTCTCAGAGGGCTTCTATACACTGTGGCTAATGGCTGATAGATTGCTGAATCATCTGGCTCAGTTAGAAGTGTTCTTTGATCGACGGTGGGAGTCAGGTCAAATAATATGGAACACGTGCCAAGGTCCCTTTTGCATATGCTGGGAGGGCTGTCTCTGACAAAATGACAGTGTTGTTGAGAGCTCCTGAAGCAGAGAGGGGGACTGTCAGCACCAGTAACACTATGAAGAAATTTGGCAACAAAGCCTCCGAGAGTCAGAGAATGTGTGTGTGTGTGTGTGTGTGCGCGCGCACACACACACACGTGCATACATGTATATACACATGTTATATGCTAGCATATATAACATTGTACCGCATATTATATAGTGTATACTAGTATTACATATGCACTGTATATTATGTATACTGTCATATATGTCTGTGTGTGTGTCTATAAATAGTATTGTATGAATTCCGTGATGCCTCTTGGAGTCAGGCGCTGAGCCACTGATTCCCAGTTGGTGGGTGTAAATCGCTGGCCAATGAAATGATGCTTGTTTCAGGATGTGCTACGGCTGCCTCATTGTCCGTCTCCTTCACTTTCTTTCTCTTCTTGGTTTCGCTCCCTGGGTTCTGGCTGTCTTCCACCTCCACCCGATCTCCAAGCAACCCAGCTGAGTTGTAGAGAAACAGCGTGTGGAAACTCACAGGTTATTATGTCCCTTCTTCCTTCTCAGTGACTGACACCGCCCCCTTGGAGCTGAGTGGTACTTCAATATTTTCAAAGTGCTTACACATCTTTCATCTCATTAGACCCCTCTAACAGACCCGTGAGGATAGAGCTGGCAGAACCTCCATTTAAGATGGACAGTGAGTCACATCGAGGCTAAGTGATCTGTCGTCTCCCATCAGCAAGGAAGGAGAAGGGCAGGGACTCGGCTCAGGCCTCCAGGGGTTCCCCACTTGACTCCCAGCCTGCCAACTGGTGACATGATTTGACTTTAATTCTTCAGCTGGACTGATAGAAGCAGTATTTTTACAAGCTGGGGGATGCAACCCAAGTGTAAAATCAATTAAATGGGGGAAACCAGTTTTTACAAGTGAAATGGAGTAGAATAATTATCAGAGCACATCGCAGAGAGAGATAAGGATTGTTTAATGAGACTTTGGGTGTACGTCTGCTGCCATTTTGATTACCTGGGCTCTGGCTGTTGCTTGGTCAAGAACAGATTCATGCTCCTTTCCATGTGGATTTTCCAGTCAGATGTTTCT
This sequence comes from Taxidea taxus jeffersonii, assembly GCA_003697995.1. Classification (NCBI taxonomy): domain Eukaryota; kingdom Metazoa; phylum Chordata; class Mammalia; order Carnivora; family Mustelidae; genus Taxidea; species Taxidea taxus. Next base: position 19,453 of record RCUC01148544.1, on the reverse strand, counting down.
GTCTGAGTTTCAAGGAAGTTAGATTTTAGTGACAGGTTGTTGGGACATGCTGCTGTAGCACGTCTGATAATCCAGGGCAGGAACGCACCTCACGGATGACAGGACTTCCAATATATGTGTAATATTGGATTAAAACAAAACAAAACATGCCAAACACCCCAAACCCAGAACCGGAAGACTATATTCCTGCTTAGAAAGGCTAGAACCAAAAGGATCATAAACTACTAACTACTGGGGCACCTGGGTGGCTCAGTGGGTTAATGCCTCTGCTTTCAGCTCAGGTCATGATCTCAGGGTCCTGGGATTGAGCCCCGCATCAGGCTCTCTGCTCAGCAGGGAGCCTTCTTCCTCCTCTCTCTCTGCCTGCCTCTCTGCCTACTTGTGATCTCTGTCTAATAAATAAATAAAATCTTTAAAAAAACCCAACTACTAACTACTAGTACCATGCTAACGTATGGTTTTAGAGAAAGAGTAACTGTAATATTCTGCTGTGAACACTGGAGAAATACATGCATGGAGCAGATAGGTGGAAGACGCTGTGTGGGGCAGAAGCTTGGGGCAGGAAGGGGGCAGGAGTAGATGTAATTCAGGGAGTAAATGTGACTTATGGCTGGGAAGGAGGTCAGTCCTGAGAAGGCTGTCTCATGACCAGGGGAATTGGGAAGGGGTAGAGGAGCAGAGCACAGGTCAGGACACAGACCACGAAGAAGGGGGGAGGGTATTAAAGAGCTGTTCCTCACAGGTATTGCCCAGAGGGATTACAGGCAGTTTCCATGGAATGTCTGGACCAATGATTACCAGTGTGAATGATTGAAGTAGTCCGTGTACATTGGGTCACTGAGAAAAACCTATACAACAGAAGCCAATCAATCAAGAATGGTGGTTAATAAATAATAAATATACTTTTAACATGGAGTGCTCTAATTGATTGCCTCTTTGCCTAACTTTTCTTGCAGATGTCCAGGGGGAGAATCACATAATCCTAAATCATACTCAGTTGAAGGCAGAATATTCTCTTAAGGATATAGTGGCTTCTGTCTGTGGTTTTTACTACGTATGCCCAAGTATTTTCCTCTGTGGGATCATAGTTCTGAAGTAGCAGTGGAAGCCAATGGGAAAATGCGATGATTTACAAACATTTGTTTTACATAAAGAATTTTCAACTGGCAACCTAAGAAACCAGGGACGATGAAGTCTGTCACAAAGGCGGTATGGTGATGGGTTGCTTGCGTGTGTGAATGGAAGGTAACAGCAGAGGAAGAGGCAGAATGACTGGGACCCGTAGAGAAGGAGGGGCTGGGGCTGTGGAGGCAGGAGCAGATAGAGACAGGCTCCTACAGACCAGAGAAGGGGCATACTTTTCTAACAACCTCAACTTTCTTCAATCCTCCTGGTAACTTTCCGGCCTCCAGCATTGAAATCCCCTACTTGAAACCCCACCAAAAAACTTGATTTCTTCCTCCAGTTTGACTTATTATAACTCAGATTCACATCAATAACACTTAAGTATTTCTAGATGCATAAAATATATTAAAATATATAAATATGTAAATAATTATAAATATATAAAATATGCATGTACTCTACAGACCCCAAACCAGCCTAGGTCTCTTACTGAATGGATAGTAGTTGCTGGCTACATATGCACACATGGCCGGTGATACCCTCCTCTTCTGCTTTCAGTTGTATTTTCCTTCCCCTATTGACCCTCTGGCTGGCTTCACTTCCTCTGTATACTGAGGCCTCAAGATGATGATGGTGGAGCTGACCAGGAGAAAGCCATGGTCATGTTTGGACTGAGGAGAGGGTTGGGTGATGGTGGGGATGTGAGGGTTGAGTCTAAAGCAACAGCAATGCTAACTCGTACAGCGGTTATCCTAAGTAATGGATTTTTTTAAAAAAATTTTTTAAAGATTTTATTTATGTATTAGTTAAAGAGAGAGAGAGCAAGCACAGGCAGAGAGAGGCAGGCAGAGGCAGAGGGAGAAGCAGGCTCCCTGCCAAGCAAGGAGCCCGATGTGGGACTTGATCCCAGGACGCTGGGATCATGACCTGAGCCGAAGGCAGCCGCTTAACCCACTGAGCCACCCAGGCGTCCCAGTAATGGATTTTTTAATATGAGATCTTTGATCCTGGGGTTGTACTTCATCATGGCGTTCAAAGACAAGCTATCTGAGCACAGACACAGCCAGATTCATGGTCTATGTCATGCATGCATGCTAGGCGTCCCAAATTCCCTCAACATTCACCGTCTCTAAAGACAATGCCCTGAACAAGATTCCAAGCCTTTTTAGCTAACAGTGAGCCCCCGATGCATAAAATAATTGCCCAAGTTAATTTTCATAACATCTACCTCTGGCTTTCTCATACTGAAAATCCATTCTCTGCTGTACAATTCCTTTGGCTAAATTCAAATTTTAGCTTTTATTTTGTTTGCATCCAACTTTTCTGGTCAGTTTGGTTAGGTAACTCAATCGCTTACGGCTGAAAGCCCTCCTTTGCTTGCTCAGAAGGCTTAGAACGAGGGGAGAGAAGAATGAGTCCAGGAACCGTTTGTGACAGGTATTAGACCTCTGAGCTCTGCGATTCTGACATTGTACCCAACAATACAAATGTGGCTCCGTGGTCCAGACACAGCACAGTCTAATCCTGGCCTGTCGGTGGGGGGATTAATGACTCGGGATGTCGTCTGTGTCCAGTGGTAGAAGGGAAAGCTTCTTGCCCGTGCTGCTGGATGATTTTGTCCCATCAGTGCTCCTGATAATGGACACAGGGGACCTGCTCAGAATAACATTGGATTCCAGAAATAAGGAGGTGGTGGGAGGGACTCACCCATTTCCCACCCCAATGTGGAGACACGCTCAGAAGACACCTTGAGTCCTCCTCCATCTTCCTGTCTTAAACATGAGGAATTGGCTGAGATAGGGCTGGTTCTTGCTCCTGAGTTCCAAAGGGCAGCAGGCCCAGTGCATCTGGGGCTCCCAGGCTGCTACCTCAGAGGGGTAGTGTCAGAAAAGTGAGTGCCACGATAAGCCACCAGAGGAGGATTCCAGTCGTGTGGGCAGTGGCACTGGGAACTTGTAGAATTAAGGCCTACCAATAAAGGTGGGAAAAGTAATTCCAAAGATGGATGCGGTCATCATACGGTGGTACTATCTCATGTTATTCTGTCTAATTTTCTATATTGAATCTCTCACAAGATGATTACAATTTTGAAAGCAGAGGTCTCTTAGAGTGAGTGACTTACTGTTTTTAGTGTGGTGATGGACACATGGAATGTGCTAGTTAGAGATGTGTGCACTGATTGGTGAGGCTTTACTCAGACTGTGAAGTATCCCTCCCTGTGATAACAGCTGACCTTAATTTTGACCTGTTGGGGCCACGATGCAGCCAGGAACACTGCTAATAGATTGCTTTTCACTCCAACGGCTCTTATGAGATGGACCAGGAGCATTTGTCTATTATAAACCAATGTAAAATTCTGCTACTTTTCACCTTCTGCTGCTGAGCAGTTGTTAGGCGTCACTGACTCCAAGTCACTTGCTGGGCCTCAAATTTATTGGCTGAGTCATTGGCAACCTCTGGGTGATTCCCAGGAAGCCAGTCACCCAGAACAGGATTTTGAATTAAAAGTTTATATATTGCTTGGAAGGAACATGGGAGTCATGGCCATCGAGGCAGAGAGGGAGAAATGGTAGATGTTGGCTTCTGGTAGTGGGGCATGAGATAGAAATCTTTCCAGCTAGATGCAGGAGCAAAGCTCAGCACATAAATATTTCGCTTTGATGCTCATCTAAGATGAAGCTGAGTTCTTGGATTCCTGGGATGAACTAGCAGGTGGTGTGCATTTTAGTGTTGATATGTTCGATTTAGAAGATGGGGGATGGCAACTAACCCAGAATGCCACTCTGAAGAGTTATGGGTTTAGTTAGGCAGACCTGAGCCCTCCTGAAATCACCCTCGCAATGGACACTGTTGGCCCTCTAGTTTTAGGGCTTGGCACTAAGTAAATAGAAATTTCTGTGGTATTCAGGAATTTCACTTAGTGGAGATTCATTTCTTAAGTATTTCCTGATCTGGAGAGCCTCTGCTGAGGATACATGAAGTTGTTACCGGGGCTTAGTAGCTCAAAGAGAATTAACTTACATGATCCCTTTTATTTGTTGGCAGGGCAAGGAGATGATGGGAGGTAGAGGGAACAGAGGGGAATTAATATTTATTATGGACCTCTGGTGTGCCAAGCACTGTGCCAGCAATAATAACCACATACCTCACGGAATCCTTACAAATGTGTGAAAGAACTTTCTTTGACCTCAGAGACAGAGGGTTGAGTTAATGACACCTTAATATCAGTCAGTGCAATGTCACTTTCTGGTTCAGTTATTTTTATATCCTTTTATCTTACCCTCTGTGTCCATTCCCCAATTCTTCTAATGGCAGCCATTGTAATATTTTTGACACATGTCCTTTTATTTGTATTATTTTTTGGTGTTTATATTTTATTTTATTTATTTTTTGTTTTTATTTCTAAGATTTTATTTAATTATTTGAGAGAGAGAGAGAGAGAGTGAGAGAGCATGAGCAGAGACAGGGGCTAAGGGAGAGAGACAAGCTGACTTCCACTGAGTGGGGAGCCCAAAGCAGGGCTCCATCCCAGGACCCCGAGATCATGACCTGAGCTGAAGGCAGATGCTTAACCTATTGAGCCACCCAGGCGCCTGGTGTTTATATTTTAAACTTACATTAATGGTGTGGTCGATAACCTGTTTCATTCTTTTTCTTACCGTTATTTAAAAAACCTTTTATTGTGCAAATATTTCAAACAGTGTCAAAAGTAGAAGAGTGTGACGAACTTCACTATACCCAGCACTCAAAGTGAAGTATACAACTTGTGCACAGAGTCAGGTTCCAGTTGTGGCCAGTTTTCTCTCATCTGTACCGCCATCCCTTCCCACTGTTCACAGATAACTTTGAAGGAAGTCCCAGACTCATACTATTCCATTGATAAATATTTTGTATGTACCTCTAACATATAATTGTTAAATTATATAATCAGTATATTATCATACCTAAAATTAGAAATGATCATTTAATATCATCAACTATTCAGTCATTGTTCAAATTTCCCCAATTGTCTCATAATTTAAAAAAATCACAACCAATTGTGATTGGTTGATATGTCCCTTGTCTCTTTTAACGTATGTTTTTTTTTTAATGATTTTATTTATTTATTTGACAGGGAGAGAGCTCATGAGTAGGCAGAGAGGCAGGCAGAGAGAGAGGAGGAAAGCAGGCTTCCCTGCCGAGCAGAGAGCCTGATGTGGGCCTCGATCCCAGGACCCTGGTGGGATCACGACCTGAGCCGAAGGCAGAGGCTTTAACCCACTGCGCCACCCAGGTGCCCTAACGTATGGTTCTTTTTATTTTAAAGGTTTTATTTACTTATTTGTCAGAGAAAGAGAGAGGGGGAGCACAAGCAAGGGGAGCAGCAGGCAGAGGGAGAAGCTTAACTGACTGAGCCACACAGGTGTCCCTTAACCTATGGCTCTGTCCTCTGTCCCTAAATAATTATTTAGAAGATCAGAGTGTTTATCTTCAGGAAGTTTTCCGAAGTCTGGTGACTGTATCCCTGTGGTGTTTTTTCCATATGTTCCTCTGCCCTCTGTATTTCCTGTAAATTGGTAGTGAGATCTAGAAACTTGATCAGATTCAGGGTCCATTTTTTTTTTTTTGGACAAGAAATACTTCACAGGTGAAGTTATGGACTTCTGTCAAGAGGCAGCCAGTGTCTGGCTTTCTCTGTGATGTTAGTGGTATCGGTAGTCAATGCCCAGGTCCGTGATTCCTCAGGGGTTTCAGCATAATGATAACTTAATTCCATCATTCCTTCTTTATCTATTTGCTGGACTATTTCTATAAAGAGAAACTTAGCTACCTCCAGATACAGTTTGTATAGGAAAAGCAAGACAGTGCTTGATTCTTTCCTTTATCAATTTTCAAAATAATGAGCTAGTTCCCCTGAAGATAAATCAGTAAAGTTTAAAAAATAAGATTATAAACTCATGTATTTAAACATATTTGCTTATTTCAGTTGTTTGCAGTTATTCACACTGATGTTCAAATTATCCCATCTTTGGCAAATGGGAGCCTCTACAGGGTTTTATTCCGTAGTCATTATTATTATTACTGTTACTATTTTTTAAGATTTTATTTATTTATTTGAGAGAGAGAGAGCATGAGAGGGGAGGGGTCAGCGGGAGAAGCAGACTCCCTGCCGAGCAGGGAGCCCAATGTGGGACTCGATCCCGGGACTCCAGGATCATGACCTGAGCCGAAGGCAGTCGCTTAACCAACTGAGCCACCCAGGCGCCCCTTCTGTAGTCATCATTGACACTATCTCATTAGTCTTGGATAGCTGCCTTGCTGCCTGGTATGATAAGCTATTCCTGGATGAACTTATAAATTTATTGGCCCAGACCTAGAGCCAGCCATTTCTTCAAGGAGCCCTGGTTCTGATAAGTGGGAGATTATAATTAGAGTCCACAGCCCAGGTGCGAGGTGCACTGTGTTTCTACACTTTATCCATATTGCTGTGAATGTCTGGTCTGCTTTTTCCAAGTGTTGCACGATATTCCATAGTGTGTAATCTCTGCATGGCACAAACCCACTTCTCCACAGTTGGATGGCTGCCGACTTCCAGCTACCACAAAACAACACTACAGTGAGCATCTCTGAACATGTCCCCTCATTGATCTGTATCAGAATCTTTTTTTTTAAGGCCAATATTATGATCCCTGTGTAATTGGGGAGGTCACCAAGCAAGGAGGGGGAGAAAGAAGGCGGGGAAAGAGGGAGGGTTCCCCTGTGTGTCTCTTGAGTGGAAGCTTCTCATTCTCCCATGGTCCTGGCATCATGGGATCTGGAGGAAGGACAGGGCAGGGATGGATCAGCCTTCTCCTTCTCACAGCTGTTCTCCCACCTCCCTTCAGGGGTGTGAAACTCTCAGTGCTCTAAGGCTCATGTCGCTGGAATATCTCGCAGCTCTATGGTTGTGTTTGCTGTCTACACTTCGTGGTTTCTTCTGCACATCTACTGAGGCCTTGGGCAGGTGACCCGAGTCTTCTCCATTCCACTTCCTTCCATCATGCTGGTCAACTTCATTATCCATATGGATGGCTCACTCTGCATGATAGCCTCTCAGCAACTTGGGTCTCCTCTCTCCCAACTCTCTTCACTCTATTCCACTTCAGGGCCCTGTCCTCACTGCCAGCTAAGGGGCAGAGAGAACAGGAAAGCCTTGGTAACTAGAAAGAAGGCTCTTACGGCTACAGCATGGAACTTAGAGCCCACAGTGCTAGTTGAAGCCCTAGAGTTAGGCATGACTCCGTCACTCAGCTTTGGAGGTTATATCGCAGATTCTGGCCTCTGTCCTAAGAAAAATAAGCTATTGAAAGATTTTAAACGCAGCAGACAGGGTGTTACGAATTGATGAGGGTAACGTGATCAAATTTGTAGATTGAAAAGATCCCCATGGCTACTGTCGACCTTAAAAGCAAAACAGCCGGGCGCCTGGGTGGCTCAGTTGGTTAAGCCGATGCCTTCGGCTCAGGTCATGATCCCGGAGTCCCGGGATCGAGTCCCACATCGGGCTCCCAGCTCCACGGGGAGTCTGCTTCTCCCTCTGACCTTCTAGCCTCTCATGCTCTCTCTCACTGTCTCTCAAATAAATAAATAAATCTTAAAAAAAAAAAAAAAGCAAAACAGCCAGTATTTTACCAGCAAATGGGTTTATGTGGAAAAAGCAGAGGAATGCAGTTCAGGACAAGCAAGCTATTGCCAAAGCCATAGGCAAGTCTGGAGATCAAAGGAGAGGAGTGTTACTTTTTACAGAAAAGGAAGAAGCTGGAGGGGCTACTTTTAATAAAAAATCCATTGGAGGAAAGCAAGCGTTCAAGGTGGTGCCTCTTTCTCATTGGCTGACTTGGCTTCTTCCTGCTGGGTCTGCTGTTGAGTGGTGGGACATGAGAGCTCCCTTTTCTAGCCTGACTCCATTTTATTGATCTTTAAAAAATATTTATTTATTTTTTTAAAAAAGATTTTATTTATTTATTTGAGGGGGCAGAAGGGCAAGGGAGAGGGAGGGGGCAGGGAGCCTGACTCGGGGCTTCATCTCAGGACCCTGATTCCATGACCTGAGTCAAAATCAAGAGTTGGATGCTTAACTTGAGCCATCCAGGTGCCCCTTTTTAATTATTTTTAAAATATTTTAATTCTGGCATAATTAACATGCAGTGTTATATTAATTTCAAGAGATTGATCATTGAACACATGTTCAGTCCCTGTCCCTTCTCAAGAGAATGAAAATTCCAAGCTTCTGATCATGGCTGGGTCTTTCCAGGGACCTGCACCCAGGTGCTATCCAGGAGCCCACCCAAAGTTACCTCAGGAAAACAAAAGATACTCCAGTCCCCAGGCAATCACAAGGGTTTTAGGAGCTCTGTGCCAGGAACCAGGGGCAGAGAGCAATATGTCTCATAAGATATTTTCTCGGGGCGCCTGGGTGGCTCAGTGGGTTAAGGCCTCTGCCTTCGGCTCAGGTCATGATCCCAGGGTCCTGAGCCCCACTTTGGGCTCTCTGCTCAGCGGGGAAGTCTGCTTCCTCTTCTCTCTCTGCCTGCTTCTCTGCCTACTTGTGATCTCTGTCTGTCAAATAAATAAATAAAATCTTAAAAAAAAGAAGGTATTTTCTCATAAGAGCATTAATGATAGAATAATGCTGAATCCCCTTTCAGTGTGGTAAGCATGCAGTAGGTACTTAATATAAGCTTTAATACCTAACAATCCTTTGTCTACCTCACTGCATCCATGTTTTGTGGAGATGGTGTAGGTGGGAGGGATATAGATGGTTGATATGAAAGGTAATTTCTAGAACTGTAAATCTACAGTTCCACTTGAAATGTACTGTGGTGGTTCATATACAAAAGCGTTTTCCAGCTTAGGATCACAGGGGGAAAGTGCTGAGATTGGAGAATCCAAACAGTCGGTGTAGGGGAATCAACTTCCATTTCCACAGCTGTAACCACCCGTCAGCTACAGTGAGGAGTGAGCACTCTGGGAGCGAATTGTATTTATTGCTGTTCTGCTCAGCGTGATGTCACTAAGGGGGATTGCAAAATCACCCAGTTCCAAGCAGAATAGAAAATCTGTCCAAGTTGTGCAAATGTTATTTAAAATCCTTGCCATCAGCGATGAGAAAAAGTCCCTGCAGTCACATCAAGAAACAGAATAGTTTTCAAAGATGGTTTTTATTGCTAAGTTGTTACTACAAACATGCTTTCACCCAAATAGAGCAAAAAAAAAAAAAAAAAAGCAGTTTTCTGAAAATCAGAGCTTTGGAATCATATCCCCAGAATATTTATAATTACTGTTAGCATTCCCTTTGTCAGCATTTCAGTACACATCTTCAGGGGGGACGACCAACGCTCCAGTACGAGGATATATTGACAATTAGTGGAGCTACTACTCTTTCTTAATTTAATTAAAAAATCTAATTTAATAAAATTGCCTGATGGATTGTACCATTTTTTAAGGATAGACTAAAACTTAGAATTTATTTCTGCATTTTCTGCATATATCCTATTTTAAGCACTGATCTACTATATAAAAGTTAAAACTTTTCCTATCATAAATAACAGATAATTGCATTTTCCTCACCAAAGCATTAGTGTCAAATAAAAAAATTAACACTTACACTGCTCTCCTTTTTTAAAAAAAATCATTACCTGTCAGTTTAGAACATAAGAAATTCAGTTTATTTCAGGGTCTCATCCACCATCACTGATCATGAGAGCTTATTTTAAAATGTGTTGATAATGAGTTTGCTGACACATACATTATGAAATCCAAATGAAAAGATGGGGTGATCTTCCCTCTGATGCTGCTGTTGCGAATTTACTCCATTATACTTGGTTAATACATTCAGGGAACAACTTTGCTGTGGATAGGGGGTTGAAATCCTTTCCACCAGTCTTATAGAACTTTCATTTTAGATACAAATAAAAATGACCATCTCTACTTTAGATATCTTATGTATTTTACTTATTTTTTATTTTTAAAAAGATTTTATTTATTTGAGAGAGACAGAGCGAGCACAAAAGGGTGGAGGGGTGGAGGGAGAGGGACAAGCAGACTCCCTGATGAGCACAGAGCCCATCGCAGGGCTCTATGCCCAGGCTCAATCTCGGGGCTCCCAGGACCCTGAGATCATGACTTGCCTGAAGTTAGACACTTAACCGACTGAGCCACCCAGGTGCCCCTAGATAGCCTATGTATTTTAAATGGTACAACTCCCTGTAACGATGGGAAGGGCATACAAAGGAGTGGATGGCTCATGTCTTTTAGGGGGTTTAGTAAAGCTACACTCTATGCTTTAGTTCTTATTGGGTCCTATGAACTTTGGGTTTATTATCATGTTTGTCACAAGCCCATGAGGAAAGTTTATCAGCTGGGGAAGCTGAGAAGTCAGGATGGGTGAGAAAATTTGCTTAAAATTTCACCACTAAAGTAGTCAGAGACATTACTGTAAGATACTCCAACTCTGCTGCTGTTTAACACAGAATGGAGGGGTGCCTGGGTGGTTCAGTTGGTGAAGCATCTGCCTTCGGCTCAGGTCATAATCTCAGTCCTGGGATTGAGCCCTGCATCAGGTTCCCTGCTCAGCCAGGAGTCTGCTTCTCCCTCTCCATTTTCCCCTCCCTCTGCCCTCACTCTCTCTGTCTCAAAAAAATAAAATCTTAAAAACACAGAATGGAGCTACTGGTCAAGGTGATAAGAAAATAAGAAAGGACTGGAAAGGAGGAAATAAAACTCTTTATGTATGATCTACATAGCTACTTAGATAATCCAGCAGGATCAACCAGTAGAACTAATAAGTGGACTCAGCAAGATTTTACTGGATAAGATATCACTTAAAAAATGGTATTTCTCTATACCAGTCATATCCCATTAGAAATTTTAGTAAGAATAAGGTATTATTCACAACATCAACAAGTATCTAGGTGTGCACACCTAGTGTGCACACACACAAGCACACACACAATGGAATATTACTCAGCCATCAAAAAGAGTGAAATCTTGCCATTTGCAACGATGTGGTTGGAACTAGAGGGTATTATAGTCACCTATAATGACTATTATAGTCATATATGACTATAATGACTATTCTGACTGAAATAAGTCAGTCAGAGAAAGGCATATCTGAAAAATACACATGATGTTTCTGGAAAAAGAACTTAACTCTGAAGATCATAGAGGCTCATCTATGGAGACATAGTCTATGCTCATGATGCCATAATTTAGTATCATAGAGATGTTGAATTTCTCTTAATTCACCTGTAAACTCAGTGCAACCCCAATAAAATTCCAGTTGGATTTTTTGATGAATTCAATAATCTATAAATATAAGCTATTGAAACTAATATAAACTATAAAAATATAAGGAAGAATAAGGGTCCACAAAAAAGTGAACAATCTCTGAAAAAGAGCAAAGAATGAGGAGAAGGTATGCCCATTATATGTTGGGTCAACTTCAGAGCCATAGTGATAAAGACAATATGGAAGAACGGATAGACCACTGGAACAGAGAGGAAAGCTCTAGATGGATTCAGCTGTATCTGGGAACTGAATCCATAAAATTAAGGGGAAAAGGATGGGCTATCTGAAAGAAGATGTTGGGAAAACTTGCTCATTACATAAAAGGAAAACTGGTGGATCCCACATCACATCACATACAAAGGTAGACTGCGAATGAGTGAAATACATACAATTAAAAGGTAAAATGACAATTAAAAAAAGATTTTATTTATTTATTTGAGAGAGAGAGAGCAAGCACGAGTAGGGGGCAGAGTCAGAGGGAGAAGGAGAAACAGACTCCCTGCTGAGCAGGGAGCCTGCTGTAGGGCTTGATCCCAGGATCCTGGGGTCATGACCTGAGCCAAAGGCAGACACTTAACCGACTGAGCCACCCAGGTGTCCCATAAAATGACAAAGTTAATGGAAATTGATGTTGGAGGATATTTTTGTGACTTAGGGATCGAGACGACCTTCTAGTTCAAACTTTCCAACTTAAAACATAGCTGATCATAGCAGAATAAAGGACATCACTGTAAAGTTAATAGGTATCAGGACAGAGGGAGATATTTGCAATGCCTAAGGGTGGCAAGGAATTAATATCTAAAATATCCAAGGAATTCCCACAAAATAATAAGAAAAGTATAGGAATTTCTATAGAAAAATGGGCAAAGGATCCAAATGGGCAATTAATAGAAGTGGAAGTAAAAAACGGCTACTAGGAAAAGATACTCCCAATCATTAGTTATAAGAGAAATAGAGTTATAAGAAGTAAGAGTTATAAGAAATATATATATTTATATATGTATATATAAATATATATATACATAAGAAATAGAGTTATAAGAGAAATGCAAACTAGAACAAAAGAGAGCTAACAGTGGGGGAAAGGGGAACCCTCTTACACAGCGCGTGGGAATGCAAACTGCTGGTGGGAAAACAACCCAGCAACTGCAGTACTAAGTATTTATCCAAAGGATACAAACAAAACAATCCAAAGGGGCACCTGCACCCCAGTGTTTATAGCAGCAATGTCCACAATAGCCAAACTATGGAAAAAGTCCAGATGTCCATCGACAGATGTGAAACACACACACACACACGTGTGCACACACACAACACACACACAATGGAATATCACTCAGCCATCAAAAAGAGTGAAATCTTGCCATTTGCAATGATGTGGATGGAACTAGAGGGTATTATGCTAAGTGAAATAAGTCAGAGAAAGACAAATATATGATTTCACTCATATGTGGAATTTAAGAAACAAGAGAGATAAACATAGGGGAAGGAAAGGAAAAATAAGATGAAAACAGAGAGGGAGACAAACCATAAGAGATGCTGAACTCTAGGAAACAAACAGAGGGGTGCTGGAGGGCAGGGGGGGGGGGGGATGGGGTAACTGGGGGATGGGTATTAAGGAGGGCCCTTGGAATGAGCACAGATTTATCACATAAACAGTGATTACATGAACATTACTACTCATACTAAAACTTATTTCTTGTTTGTTTGAAACTCAAATTTACCTGGATGTTCTGAATTTTATTTGGCAGTCCCAAGTTTACAAAAAGAAGGTTATTGAGGGATTCACGTAAAAAGGCATTGGAGGGGCGCCTGGGTGGCTCAGTGGGTTAAACGTCTGCCTTCGGCTCAGGTCATGATCTCAGGGTCCTGGGATCGAGCCCCACATCGGGCTCTCTGCTCAGTGGGGAGTCTGCTTCCCCCTCTCTCTCTGCCGGCCTCTCTGCCTACTTGTGATCTCTCTCTCTGTCAAAGAAATAAATAAAATCTTAAAAAAAAGGCATTGGAATGGTTAAGAGTGGTGAAGGTGTGTGTGCAAGTGTGTCTAAGTAGGGAAAGGGATAAAAAGAAAAAACAAGAAAGAATTTTTGCACTAATCCATGATGATAGTGCGTCATAACAGAGGGGTGTGATTAATTCAACACCGAAACCTGAGGTCCAACTTCTTTAAAAACTTGCACAAGAAACTAGAGGGCATTCCTCTAGCTATGGGCTTGTATCTTTGAGACCAGAAGGAGAAGGTTCTTGACTCAGAGGAGTAGGGAACTACTCTGGAAAGGAGAAGCGTATGCGTATAATTTCTGAGACGAGGAAGGTCCCACAAAGCAATCAATTAATCAGTTGAAGAATGCTTAGAATTTAAAAGAGCTGGAGAGACTGGCCATAGGAAATGAAACCAAAGTTTCTTGATTTTTTCCTGTGTGTCAGATGCTAGGAGACATTATTCCATTTGATGCTCCTACTAGTGCTGCACAAGGTGCCAATGATTGCCCTGATTTTATAGATGAGAAAGTTGAGTTTGGGAGTGTCTTTTTTAGTTAGGGTTGATTTTAGTTACATGTACCCATAGCTTGGACCCATAGGGCATTTTCTATTTCATCAGCAAGAATTCTAGAAGTAGGTGGTCACAAGATTGTTCAGAGGCCCAACAATATCATTGAAGACACTATCTCTGTCTTCCTCTGCTGTCCTCACTGTAAGGGCTTGTGTCCTACACTAGTTTCCTGTTACTGCTTCATGTGTCCATTCTTACCCAAGAGCCTCCAAAGCCGGAAAGCAAGGAGGGATCAAAAGCTTTTTTTCTCACAAGCCTGTCTCTTATCGTGGAGGGAGAAAAACCTTTCTCAGAAATCCTCAAAGGCCTTTCCAGAACCAGATCATGGGCCCACATTTAAACCCATTGCTGGCCGTGATTGTTTTAGGAATGGGCTTAAGACCTCGGTTTATCTACTGAGATCCAGTTTGGGGACTTATATAAGAGCTCTTGGAGACTAAATAATTCCTCTTTCCAGTAAGGTTGCTGAGAGTTTGGGGGTAGGACTTTGGCCCACCATCTTGCCACCATGATGGCAGGGAGAATCTGAGGGGGAATGCCTCCAGTGTGGAGAAAAGCAGAGGCAGGAGACAGAGTGGGATCTCAGTGGTGACACAGTTTGACCTCCTGGATCCACAAGTGCCTGATGCTTTAATTCCCTGGGATTTTCCTGTTGTTTGAGCTAAAATCCTTTTGTGCTCAGGCCCAAGTGACGGAAGAGCTATGATTCACTACTGGAAGCGTGCTGAGTATTGCTCTGAGCACCAAGGATGAAGACCAAGGATATAAAAACAGGACTTGGTCTTCTTATAAAAGGAAGCTTACCGTAAAATTAACCCCATGCTAATGTAATCATAATTATTGTAATACAAGAGTACTGGAATTGGATATCTATTATTAGCCTTCTTCAGAGAAGTAGAAAAGAGGATTTACATATATACCTCCTGTTGAATAGGGTGAAAGGCAGATTTGTTGTAAGGAATTGGCTCATGAGACTATGGTGGCTGTAAAGTCTGAAATTTGCAGAGAGGGCAAGCTGGAAGGCTGGAAATTGAGGCAGGAGGAGATGTTGCAATCTTGAGTGCAAGGCAGAATTTTTGTGTTGCCGTCAGGAGGTAGAATTCCTTTTTTTGGGGGGGCACCTCAGTCTGTGCTTAAAGTCTTGAGCTGATTGGACGAGGCCGACATGATGAAGGGTAATCTACTTTACTCAAAATCTACTGATTTAAATGTTAATTACATCCAATACCTTCCTGGCATCATCTATGCTGATGTATGACAGAACAACTGGGCACCAGAGCCTAGCTGAGTTGATGCATAAAATTAACGTTCACGATATAGACTGTTCTAGGCTGAATTGTGTCCCTGCCCCCCGACCTTCTAATTCCTATGTTGAAGTCCTAACCTCCCATACCTCATTGTCTCCAACCATAATTGGAACTAATGTCTTTAAAGAGGTAATTAAATTAAAATGAGGTCTTTAGGGAGGGTCCTCATCCAATATGATGGTGGTCTTATAAGAGCATTTGGAGTGACATGTGCACTCACGGAGGAAGGACCACACAGTGAATGCACAGCCAAGGAGAGAGGCCTCAGGAGAAACCAAATCTGCTGACACCTTGATCTTGGACCTCCAGCCTCCAGACTGAGACAATAAATTCTGTTGTTTAAGCCACTGCTCCGTGGTACTGGGTTACAGCAGTACTGGTGAACTAATATAATAGCTTATAGAATGGGACAGAACTGATCTTTTATGTAGGATTTCTGGGAACAGCCGGGTAGAGGTGGGAAGAACAGGAAATGGGATTTGGATATTTCAGGCCCACTGGGTCCTGTCAGGAGTCCAGGTGGCAGGAACTCTCTGCCAGGGAGGAGGGGTCACCTTGTGGGGGTTCTGTCAACCCTGGCTGAATGGGAACACCCTTCTTACCCAACCACCAGGTGCTGGGAAACTGGGCTCAGAAAAATCTGGGGTTTCTGGGCTTAGGGGTGGGGCAGCCTCTGGCTCTTCAGAATAGTAGGTGTTGCCCCTCTTCCTTGAGAGAGTAGGAGGCAAGGTGCTTCTCCCCATCCCAAGGATGACCTTATTTGGGGAAGGACCCAGTAAATAGTGCTCTCCCTGTCATGTTTCCTGGGAGGCCTTGAAGTCAATGAATCAGTTTTACGCGGGTGAACAAGCATGGCAGGTGTGTGTATTTGATCAGTCATTTATACCTGACTAAAATAAAAATGCAAATCTGGTTTGCTTAGTTACAAGTAGCTGAAAAGGGGTCACCTGGGTGGCTCAGTTGGTGAAGCGTCTGGCTCTTGATTTTGGCTCAGGTCATGATCTCAGGGTGTGAGATGTAGTCCTGCATTGGGCTCCATGCTCAGTGTGGAGTCTGCTTAAGATTCTCTCTTTCTCCATCGATCCCTCTCCCCACTTGTGCCCTCTCTCAAAAAAATTAGTGATTCTTAAAAAAAAAAAAACACACACACACCAAAAAAAAACAAGTGGCTGAAAAGTACACAGGAAAGGAGGGCCTCACTTCCATTGGCCTTGTGATGGGACAAGTCCAAACCTTCCCTATTCCTGAAGGGGGCTTGCGGTCTCCCACTCTGTGCAGCAATTACAGGGCCAGCCCTGGGCTCCATCACTCCCCACCTTCAGTCTGACCACTCTCCTCCCATTCCCCAAGATTCCCCATCTCCCTTTGTGCATCCTGTGGCTAAATACTCAGAAATCTAGAGAAGTTTCAGGATGACCTCATTTGGATGAAAGGAGGTTATGAGCTGAGGCTAAAAACCAAAAAAACATTCTCCTGCCTGGCAGGCCCAGAGCCCCCTGGAGATTGGTGGGAACTAGCAGCATGGAAAGTTCCCTGAGCACCCCTTGGGAAGGGGGTTCTTCTGTGCCTCCCAGATATTTCTCATCTCATTCAATCTATGCACCACCTTACGACAATAGCATTCTTCTCTCTGTTTTACATGATGGAACCTGAACCTCAGAGAGGTTGTTTTCCATGTTGGACAATGTCCAGATCAGAATTCTCACTCAGGGCCCTAGAGTTGCTGTTGCATGACGTGAGAGAATCGCAGAGCCACTGAAAGGTGGAGTCAGAGGGATGGTAGACCTTAGGGAGATGGGGAAACTGAGGTCTGGTGGGGGTGGGGTGGGCTGGGGTGAGGGTAGGAGGAAAAGGGTATGGGTGGTGGTGAAATGACTTGGCCATTAAGTGACAAAGTAATTTCCATTAAGTGACGAAGCAAACCGGGTGCCCAGGGAGGTGTCCTCCACTCCAAACTGCTGTCTCAGACCTCTGCTTGACTGGGGCAGGACCTGACCACGTGTCAGATGATTCCGATCTATGGACAGGACAGGTGTCCAAACCAGGAGACTAAAGATCATTGAGGACTGACAACAAAGACTAGAATTATTTTTGTCATCTCTTAATTAAGCATAAAATAAAACTAGATATAAACTGTTTATGTTGACAGCTCTTAGGCACCTATAAAAGCAAAAAATATGTAAATTAAAAGCAAAAGAAAATGCTTAGGCAACATCTAAATCAACAACATTATTTTGATGGGATTTATGATAAGACTCTACTAAAAATAAATCACATTTGCTGGCTTAATAATGGAAAGATGCAGCCTTGGGTCTAGTTCTGTAATCTCTTTCTGTATTTTCGCTTTAATAGTACCAATGCAAAGACTCTCGTCTCATAAAAGTAAGTCACAAATGGTATCAACCACATGTATCAACCACATCGAGGCTGTATTTGCTGATGCTGGACCATCAGATACTATATAATCATCCGTGAGCCCGTGAGCGATTCCCAGTTGCTGATTTTAATGAGGTGTTACTTGGTAAATCTATAGATCCCTCACATTCACTAAAAGATATGGCCAGCCGTATTAAAATCTACTTTAAATGGGATTTTTCTGCCTATTGTTTTTGGAATAGGAAAAAAAAATATCCCAACTGTGTGCTTCGTGCTAATTAGTTGCTGTAGACAGTAACAGACACAAAGTGCTCGTGTTTCCACAGCTGGTTCTACACTAGGGCTACTTGCTGGTCCCTTCTCCTTCCTGGTGCCATGGGAGGACTCCGTTTCCCAGCCTGGTCCCCCTGGTGGGACTACTTCCAAATCGGTCTGTGGGCGCTGCCTCTGTGTTCCCAAACACAAACCCAGGCATTCAGTTCTTGCAGGAGGTCTTTTATAAAGGGGCAGCCAGAGAATGCACGATAGTTACATTTTATATTACCAGCAGATGGATAAAGCCAGGGAGACTTTTCTCATGCAGAGCTGGCGGGTCTCTGACAAGATGTCTGTGGAGCTCAGTTTGAGAAACGCCGGCTAGAAAATAAAACCATCTGTACCCTCAGGGTAGACACAGATAAAGTGACCTCTTTTTCACTTCTCTAAATTCCTGAGAGATTGAGAGGCAGTGTGGGGTTTTAAGAACTAGGGTACCAGCCTGGGCTGGGTAACAGGAGAAGCAATTCGGCTCCCTTCAGGTCAGCCAGGAATTCTCCAGGTCTTGCCCTGAGGACAACAGAGGGGGGGACAAAGGGAATGGGAGAGCTTTTGACTGCAGACCCGCAGCTGTGTTAGGGATAACTATTTGGAAAGACCTAACACTGCAATTAAATTTGAAAGAGTGATGAACTCAGTGCCCTAAGGCAGAGGATCTTGACCTGGCCGCCTATTAGATTCTCTAGGGGGGCCCTCGAAAGGGGCTGATGCGTGGATTCATCACTGGAGATTTGAATGAACTGGTCAAGGGTTGGTCATCAGTCTCCATAAAAGTTCCCTAGGGGGTTCTAATGTGCAGCCCGGGTGGCTGACCTCTGTTTTAAGGTCTGCTTTTTCTGTATTATAATTACATTTAAGGCCACCTGTATTAATTCATTTAATGGGGCCTGGGGAAGGGGAAGGGATCAACTTTTATTGAATGCACTGTGTTAACTCTTTACGTGATAATAAATAGAATAAAAGTCAGAGCAGCTAGGGTCTCCCGAAAGCTGCGTGTGTGCCAGGAGTTATGTTAACCGTTTTATATCCATTTCATCTTTGCGGCTTCTCTATGAAATGGATATTATCTTCATGGTACAAATGAGCAAATGATGCTCAGCGAGACCAAGGAAGTTGCCCTAAATCATTCAGAGACAAACAAAGAAATACATAAGTAGAAGTAATAATTTGCCCAAGGTCATGCAAGAAGGGGGACGGGATTTGAGCTACGGCCGGTGGCTCTTCTGCTGTCCCAGTTGACTGTTATCTCAGTGAACACATTCAGCAAATATTCACTGAATATGAACCATATAACGTGCCTGACACGGGGTTCGATGTTGGGGATATGAAGATAAGCAAGACAAAATCTGTGCTCTGCAATCTTATCAGAAAGACAGCTAATTCCCAAACAAGGTGACTGATGCTGGGAGGGTGGCTGAAGGCCCCTGTTTGCCCGGGACTCTCTGGTTTCAGCACTGGAAGTCCTGCA